>REGM01000062.1:848756-1021533 GCA_004194415.1 Aurelia aurita
TCATGTAGCGCATGCATATGCATTGCAGATTTCTTAAGCCTGCTTTGCCAGGCCAGCGCCTCAAATTGAGTACACGAGAAGAATGTGTGAATACCTTCCAGCGCGTTCTGTAGGGCTAGCCCGGAATAACAGACGAGATCTAGATCTCGGCTAAACGGGAGCCCGCTTGCCATCAATCAAAAGTCTCTAAAACATTGTAATTGCTATTGACTCCCCCGGGGTTTCCGGTGAAAACTTCACCTCGGTTAACCGGGCTAACCCACTCCATATAACCTCTTTCTGTATCCTGCGTGCAGACTCCCCGAACGGAAGGGAATGAGGGAGAAACAGAAATCTACTTTTCCCCCCTTTTCATTCTGAGAGAGAGTCTGCACGAAGGCTAGCTTTCTGCAAAATCTACCTATTTAAGAACAATACGACATTTCTATTGTCCTTGATGGGTTAATTGATAGCATTTTTGGGGCGACTATTTCATGCTCACTACACTAGTACTTTTCTTTAGGGAATCTCCATACTCGCTGTAGGATTTTTGGCAATGCTTCCAATCTTGTATCACTGATCTGAGATCAGTGTCTTGTATGCAGTTCTCAGCCTCTTTTTCATGTGACTACAATGTATCAAATGATAAACGACGAGCCTGGGTCCAAGTAAATGTCCTTGTGCATACCAATTGGGTTACCTGACGACACCAAATGCGAACGCCTATACAACAAACAGAAACACTAACGGTAAACCAAGACCAGTTAGCATATCACGTGACAATAACAGGTGGTTCAAAGATCAAGAAGCAGTGGCGGCTAGGCATGATTTTCATGTAGAAAATGATTCGAAATACGAAGGGTATAAATCAATAATTTGTAGTCCTTGCTTTGCCACTTGTATTTGCAGTGAATGTATGTTTGTTGAGTGATGCCATGGAAGCTTCTTCATCAAAGAGATGGAGTCGAAATCAGACGGTATTCATTGCATAAACAACATGGCTGAAAAATACTCAAACTAGAATAGCTTTAAGAGTGGTGGCATAAACAACCGGGAGCAGGGCCGGGAGCAAAGAGTTCGAGCCGGCCCTGAGAAGATTTGCAGGAGAAGGCTTTAACCTCTAATTCTGTAAACACGAGCGGATTTGGTCTGACGAACGAGTCTAGCACTGTGGCTACGATCCAGAAGGATGCAGCAGAGATGCACAGACACATAGGCCTCATCAGAATCTTGAAAGGGAACTCTTTTGTAGCAAACACGATTATTGAAGACTAAAGCATCAAGGCAGAACCTAAGTAATGAAGCACTTCTACTAGATTCAAGCTGCAGAGATACGATAGAAGGTAAACAAGACTAAGTCTGCTGATATTTCCAATAATGGCGTCAGCAAGCAAGAACGAGACGACTGCTCCTCAGAATGAGGCTGACTATGACAAAACAGTTGATACCAATGGCGGCAAATTGCAGGGAAATTCAAAAACTTCAAACACAAATTGCACGATGCCTGAGAAAAAGCGCAACCCATTTCGAAAAGCATTTCAAGCATTTGAAGACCTTATCATCTTCAGTCTCATTTACATACACAGCTCTCCACTGCAGCCTCTTATTGGACCGGGTATAACTGTCGTTGAGAACCATACACTAGCACACGTTTGCTATTTAGTGATCCTGTCATTTGTACCAATTGCCTTCGGCATAACAAATCTGCCAGGCATACGAGGATACTTGAGTAGAGATGTGAACCTGTGTACTTTTGTGGTTGATAAAAACACATGCGAGGATATCGTTTCAATTTTGTTTACAAATCGTTTTAGCCTGGCTGTCTCAAGTCTATTTGTTTTCATGGCCTTGATAACCATGGGATGTTTTGCAAGAAATGAGCACTCTAGGCCATCACTCGATAACGGATTTTGGATTCTCAAATTGATGCTTATGTTTATCGTCTCTCTCATCGCATTTTCGATACCCCCTGGCGCATTTGATGTTCTTTGGTATTGTTGTTCTTTGCTGGGAAGCTTGGTTCATTCATTTCTTATCATATTTCTTTTGCTGGATTTTACCAACGATGCGCTGATATACACCAAAAGAGATGAATCAGAAGATGAAAAATTGTGCGCAAAGCGACAAGTGATGTCAAGCATTCTCGCGATCTCACTGTTTCTCATTGCAACCTCAGCACTCGTCTACACAATAATGCACTCTTTCAGAGCAAAGACAGCATCGTTTCTTGACATTGCTTCATTATTGCTGCCTGCAAAACTGGCAGCTACCGGCATTTTCTTCGTGCAGCGAAATATTAATAGCATTTTACAATTCATGGTGATTTTAAGTTTCCTGATGCTTCGCGTAGGCCTTTCGCTAGCATATGAACCTTCAGTGAGTGAAAATCAAACCATATACAGAACATATTTATCGTTAGACTCGTTAATAAAACTGTTCATAGTATCGTATGCATTGCTTCGAAAGTCGCGGTTGACTCACTATTCATTCTGTGATTCCACAGTTTATGGATGCGCTACACAAGGAAGTCTGGATACGAGCGATAAAATAATAGGTAATTATGAACAAATCAAATCAGAGGAAAGGATGACACAGTTTCCTAAAAAGGCCGAACAATGGCCAAAGGAATGTGAAAAACAAAAAGAGGAACCAGCATTTGAAGGAGGGCCTAAATGTCAAGAAAAATGTCATGCAGACTACGAAAGGCGTAATGCGTGGAACGGCTATTTTGATCTGGGCCAAAAGATCCATAATGAGGATAAATATGACGTCAAAAATCAAACTAATAACTTTAAAAGCAATCTTTGTGAGCTGCAGCAACAGAATTCTGAATGGGGTTCCTCAAGGATCGCGTCGTACTCCCATTCTTTTCTTCACGTTCATTTACTTGTTACGTGTCTCGATTTAAATTCAAACCTTACAGGCTACAAAATCGTCCTAGAGAATGGCAGTAATTTTGAACTGGATTACAGTTATATTTCAATCATAACTCTCAAGATAACTTGTCTTATAACAATTTTCTTATACGTGTGGACAAGGGTAGTGAAGAAATTTCACGACAAAATCGACGAATATTCCGTTTCATCACTCCTTGTAGCATTACTAAAGACTACAACACGTGCATTTGTAAAAATAATGGTAGAGGCTCCGATATTTGCTGCGACTTCACACAAAACGAAGTTTATGTACTCGGGATTACTAGCTGTCAGTCTTGGAATATCATCTGTCGCGCTGTTCCCGGCTGTAAAACTACGCCTAGAGAAATCAACACTGTTTTGCTCATACAAAACACAAAAGGGAATGTGTCTTTCAGAAGACCCAAGCCTTGTTGCATTGCATCGTATCTCACTGTCAGTTTCCTTCTTTTTCTTGCTACTTTCAATTATTTTAATTCGTGTCACAAGCGTTAATGACAAACGAAATCAAATCCATATTGGATTCTGGCCTTCAAAATTATTGCTATTAGCAGTAATATTTATCACTACATTTTATATACCAACAGAACTTGGGAATATTTGGACACATATGGCTTTAGGAGCAGCGCTTATGATCACTTTACTGCAAACAATCGTCGTGCTTGATTTCACAACGAAAATTCTGGATTACGTTCGAATAAAAGAGGAGATATCGAAGTCCTCAAAACGAATATTTTTCAGCTGTAGTTCGATCGCTGTCTTATTATACACAATAACAATTACCGCATTCTTTTGTTTCTATGTTTACTTCGCGCAATTTTCCATTTGCAAATCCAATCGAATCTTCATTTTCATCAACTTAGGCCTTTGCATCATCGCATGTGTAATTTCACTTCATCCAGCCGTGCGTGATGGAGGTCTGGTGGAGAGTGCGATGGTGACGTCATTTTGCATGTATTGCACTTGGACAGCGCTTTACAATAACCCTAAAGATGAATGTAACCCAATGGCACATGACATTTTCGAAACTGATGCAAGACCAACCAAAGCACTTTTGTTTACCATTGATATGGTAGCTCTCATTGCGACCACTATTTACGCGACCATCTTCATTACACGAATTCAAACATTTTTAAAGCGCTTCACATTCACGTGCTTTCGATGCAAATGTCTGAAGACACGAATAGAAAGCGACACTTCACAAGGTGCAATAACATTACGGAGACCATCATTCAAAGATGCTTTACTTGGGTATCGATACGAGAAACCAATACTTCCAAAGACAGTCGATGACGTCAGCAAGCCTCTTGTTGAAATCGAGGATGATGTCTCCGCACAAGCAAAAGAAACAACCATCGCTCATGAGGCCAGCAAGAATCCGGTTCCGTATAACTATTCGCTATTTCATGCAATTTACGCTTTGCTGTCAATGCACTTCTTTCTGTTATTAATTACATGGATCGATGAACGGCCTGGTTCTCATATCAAAGTCAGTTTTCATTGGGCAATCATGTGTATTAAAATGGTAGCAAGCAGTGCTAGTGTCCTACTGTATATGTGGAGTCTTGTTGTTCATTTATTTTTGAACGCATTTTCTAAAAAGAATGCTGAAACCTCGTTTTAATTTAAGATATTTAATCAACAGTAACAATGATAAATTTCTTAACAAGGTAATTAATCTTAGTAATTCTATTAATCGTCCCCTAATAGCGCTGTGTGCAAGTTTAGCTCATTTTCCAATATTTGTATATGAAATTGATATATGCAACTCTCCATAAATATGGCTTTTTGCTGTTGTCAGTTCTCCTGTCATTGTTCCAAGTTTTTGTTTTAATTTCCTAAATGTCATAACCAGTCAATCAATTAATCAATCAACCAGATTGTGATCGCCTGCTCTTGAATTGGCCTAAACGCCGTGCTCCTGTGCAGCGTGCTAGAGCATTCAAAATTACAAAATGCTATGACGCTGCACAGGAGCTGACCGTTGACAGAGCAGAGGCTTGAAATTTCGAAAGGCAACTTGAATTTGATTTGATTTGAGAATAAAAGTCATCTTCCAGACATACTACCAGAACTGGCCGCTCTCCCCAATCCCTTTTTCGTATGGTCGAAAAGGTCTATTGCGGCATTAGGCCGAGCTGAGTGCAGGCGAGGGATGGTGGACAAAATACCATTGGTATGAGCAAACCTTAGGCCACAACATAATATAATGTACGCCACCCAACTGGTGCATATTTCCAAATGATCGAATAATTTATCTTCTTATCATTCATACGCATGCACGAGATGGACTGCATTAAGAACACTGCAGTTTCCAAGATAAACTTGAGAATATAAGCATATGTCGCTAAATATATTTGCACAAACAATGTTCTTGTATGCGTGTTGCACAATATTACATTAAAACAAACAAATACAGTATAAATAATTGTACTTTGAACAGAGTTTTGTTTTATACGACGTTTCGGGTATAAACCCATTATCAAGTGAAGTAAGATTAGTAGAATGTAGAATGAAAGAAGAATGCAGTATAAAACAAAATATATTTGCACTTTGAATAACTATACTGAAAACTAACTTTAATATCAGTATTGTGCAGCATTAAAGTTCAATACTTTTTGAACACATATTATCCTAAATATATGAACTATTTAAAAGCACAAGAAGCGGATATCTATGACATTAACGAAACTGAAAGATTCTGAGTGGATGTTAAAGAAAGATCCACCTACAATGCCTGCCAAAAGTCTTGGAACGCCTCAGCTAATTTGCCTTGTTTTGAGATTTCCCCCTCTCTCCCTTAGAACAATGTTGTTCTGTGACGATACAATGAGGATGACAGGACGATTCGCGACTCTGATGGAATGCTAGGACAATAACCTTGCAAATCAACATTGTTGGGGGGAGGGGTGACTCAACTAATCTCTACGGATAGAAATGCGGAAAAGTGTGTCATTATCAAGAAATGGCCTAAGTATTCCAAGAACTTTTGGCAGGCATTGATGTATTCATAAGTCTGACACTAAACATTATCGAAGATATCTGAAGGTACTCTAAATCGCTGATTTATTCTATCTATCGAACAAAATCTATCGAATCAAAATAGCTTCAGCCAAAATTATTTTAAAATGTTTCATGGTAAAGTTTGCTAAGATATGCCTGCAAAGAATTTCCAGCAATCCTCCCAGATTATTCTTCAATATCATTTTCAACCATTATTAACAATAAGAAGCGGGTTTCGAATGAATTCCAGCCGTTTATACATTTTCTGAATAGCAATAATTGTCACTGATTTTAAAAAGAAATAAAAGAAAGACCTGAAGAAGTTTAACTTTAACTTAAAAGCTCTTGGAAATAGCATGATTTTTCTTGTCTCGAGGAGTTCAACCAAAGATAATTCCATTATCTTTGGTTCAACTAGACTGCTAGCCAGGCCAGATTTGAAAAAAAAACCAGAGTCAGACCTTCCACTCGAAGGAAAATCCAAGTTTTCTCTCAAATAGAAATGTTTGTGTTTATGTGGAAGTTTGTCAGGTTAGCAGCATGCTTTAGCAAAAACTGACCAATATTTGGACAATGACCTTCATTCATAACAATTATAAGCATGACATGGGAAATTCGAAAATTGCTGAAATGGGGGAAATATATTTTTATTGCTGAGTTTCTAATCACTAGCTGCTTTGTCAATGAGGCAATAGCTGCTACTAGCTACTCTAAGCAGCCTACTATCTCAGCTGGATGGGTTGAAGTACACATAAGATGGTTTTGCACAAATATGAGCGAAGATTAAATACATGTCACCAACTATATATTTCAGCTCTACGCAACAACAGGTTAATTTTTCAAAGAACTAAGAGCACAATAAGTCACAGAACATGGAAAAGCGTTTACAAAGAACAAATAATTTGAATGTAAAACGTGAAAATATTAAAATCAAAGTCAGTTGCAACTGAAGGTTAAAGTTTTTCTGAACTACATCGTGCAGAAATTAGAACAATAACTATTTCTTTTAACTAATAATAAGCCTAAAAATAAGCCCAAATATAATAGTTTAACGTTATGTTTATAGAGTTTAATTTGACCAAATTTACCACTGGTGACCTAAAAAGAGACAAGGGTGAAATCAGATACATTTATTGGCAAGTCTATGTTTCTGTTTGTTACTTTATTTGGACGTTTATACACAGGCCTGTAGGAAGAGGGGGTGGGCAGGGGGTCTGGAGCCCCCAATAATAAAAAAAAATGGTGCTACGTCACAAGAATAAATTAGATGTATTGTTCTATATTGTTTTAAGAACAATAGCTGCCCAAATAAAGAAAAATTCAGGACCCATTGCACAACAACAGACTTATTTATAGACAAACCATTTGTTTACAAATTGGCGAATGACGTGTAGTCGGTTCACTTAAGAAATGGATCGGGCCGCTACGATTTCTGAACAGAAATCATGCGAAGGCGCGGTAAAGACACGTGCCGTTTTGTTGGTGTGCAGCATAGTGTGGAATGCGTCTTCAAAAGGGGCAGAATTTTTACTTAAGTAGCAGGTGTATCTAGTGAGGGGCGGTGTGGGCATTTTCGTGCAACGTGCTTCGCCCCTTATCTCGTGTTTCGTGATTTTGGGCGTTTTGAAGCACACTTTTTTTGTGAATCGTGATAGAAGCACATACTTTTTAAGAAGGTGATTTTCGCGCATCATGAAAATGCAAATATATTCTATGTGAATCGCTATTCGTCCATTTCATGCCTCGTGAATAGTTGCCGAACCCCCAATACCGGGCCGTTTCAGTGTAAGAGGCCCAAGAGTCGGGCAGAACATCGTTACAGAATTGAAAAATGTTAAAAATTCTCAAAGATTACATTTTAGTCAATATCATTCCCAAGGTGTTCTTACGTTATACGCAATCACGAAGCCGAGTGAACACCCTGGTACACATTGCACAAATTCGCCCAAAATAAAGGCGGATTAGCAGCCATTATGGATTTGCAGTTGGCTTGGAAACGCTAATTATGTGGCCTCGATTCCAAACAACAAAGCAACATAGTAATTATTGTTGCTTAGTGACTAAACTTTATTGCTTTTATTTGAATTCGAGAAAAATTTATATCTTTTATTGCTTTCGGATAGCCAATCAAATCGCAGAACGGGCACTTACATTCCAGAGTAGAGTTAGGAGCAGCGAACTCACTTTGGGGACGAGATTGCATTTTTGTGAATTTTGAAATTAAAGATGAAGAGCAGTAGAAGGATAAATATTAAAGATAACTGCAGATTGACATACCTGCTAAGCAGAATAATTTATTCATTTCATTTCTTTAAATTTACTGAGTGAATGAACACTGCTGGAGAATCTGCAATTAAACAAAACTCTAATTAGCTATAATATATAGTGCACCGTTGAAGAGGGCCTAACTATTCGAAGAAAATAGGCATCAGTTTGGTCTTTTGCGCTTTTTTCTTTTCTTTCAGTGCTGACTAGTTTCGCACACTAGGGCATCTTCAGAGCAACTGATTAATTCGAAGTATCTACCTCTATTTATAGTATCTACATATAGATAGGTATATATATATATAGATATATATCTACATATATATAGTACTATATATTGAATCAGGAATCTTGAAAAACTACAANCCACTTACATTCCAGAGTAGAGTTAGGAGCAGCGAACTCACTTTGGGGACGAGATTGCATTTTTGTGAATTTTGAAATTAAAGATGAAGAGCAGTAGAAGGATAAATATTAAAGATAACTGCAGATTGACATACCTGCTAAGCAGAATAATTTATTCATTTCATTTCTTTAAATTTACTGAGTGAATGAACACTGCTGGAGAATCTGCAATTAAACAAAACTCTAATTAGCTATAATATATAGTGCACCGTTGAAGAGGGCCTAACTATTCGAAGAAAATAGGCATCAGTTTGGTCTTTTGCGCTTTTTTCTTTTCTTTCAGTGCTGACTAGTTTCGCACACTAGGGCATCTTCAGAGCAACTGATTAATTCGAAGTATCTACCTCTATTTATAGTATCTACATATAGATAGGTATATATATATATAGATATATATCTACATATATATAGTACTATATATTGAATCAGGAATCTTGAAAAACTACAATCATTATTTTCGTATAGTTTCGCTCCCCTGAACTAACATGTCGCCTCACTGAAGCAGCAACAACAACAACATCAGTTCAATGAAAAAAGTGAAGGGACTTACATCGTGAGTCTATGGTAACCAGGAAAAGTTTGCGAAAAGCCATATTTTAGCGCCCAAACTGGTTGATTCTGGTTGATTGATCCAGCAGCGAAAAAAGGGAATAAGGGGAAAAATGATTGGGAAAGGAACAAGCAAACTTTGATCCCTCATCGGAGGGTCTCTTCGTTTTCGGGGGACAAGGAATCTGACCTTATGAATGATTTAAGGTCAGGTAAAAGTTTTTTTTCTGTATACGTTAGTAAAAATTCCACTCCGGCGCTTTCCTCCTAAACCTATCATTTATGTTGCTGAAAAATTCCCATGCTACCCCTTTCTGAGCTCGATAAATACTATAACCCTTAAAAATTTGCCAGCCCACGTCTTTCATAATACATTATCCTTTAATAATCAAATGTAAACGACTAACCTTCCAAGTGCATTGAACAGAGCAACAATCTCAATTCTTGACAATTTGAATCGCTTCCCTTTGATTATCGGTATTGTTTTCCAGTTGTCAGAGCTGAATAAAATTTTCAACGCAGTGCCAAGTCCTTGAGTCTGTAATCGAGAAAGGAGGAGTTGAAAGAGAAAACTAAACTCTAAAAAAGACTACAAACTGAGAAATGGCAATTGCTTGAAGTGTAGCAAGAATTAGCAACTAAGAAATTCCAGGCTGATTTTGGGATGAATATCACAAATGCTGTTCAATAGAAAAGTCAGCAAGTCATGTTTGCTGGAGCAAGGTAATTTCTGATGAAAGCAGCGGTCGTGGTAGGTGCCTATACTAAATTGCCTATTTCAGCTCCCTTTCCAATGAGTGCCTTTTTTATACTCATAAAAATTACAATAAACAACAAATACATATACGATACCATGGGGTGTTCTAGAGTTCATATCTTCACTGTGGCCATTACATTAAACGCATCCAAACAGAAGATTAAGCTTACACGTTAAGGTAGCTTGCAACCAAATAATTGCCAATTTTTAGGGACAAACTTGACTTTTAGGTCCAAGGTTTGTTTAAAACTATCAAGCAACCAGACTACCGGTTCGTGAAAAAGTGATTTCTTAGTTGCAGCAGGGTCGAGAAAAAGTCACGGCTCCACGGCTGTGGGCTGGAGGGAGGTTTTGCTTGTTAATGCCATAATCGAGGAAGGTTTAGTATTTTTTACTAGAAACCTTGGAGAATTTTGGGTTAAATTGGCAACAGCAACTGGTATATAAATTTTAGGGTTATAAACAACGCAAGGAGTTCGAAAATTCTGGTTAATTTGACTTGATAAAATGAGGAAGGTTTAACTAACGAAATTGGCATTCGCAGGAAGGTTTTACCTTTTTCTGGACTCTGAGTTGCAGGTACTTGCTATATTTCATCAAAACAGAAACTATGCTGATGCTGATACACAACTTGGTGTTACTCAGAAAAGGTAGATGAACCAAGGACAGTACATTCCACTAAAATTTACAATTTTGTCTCAAGAAATAATGCCAATAATGCATTATTAATGCAGAAATCATGCAAACGTTTTCAAAATCGAAATTTAGCAAAAAGAGCCTATTCCGGCAACCACGCTATCAATAGCCAACGAATAATTACCTGCAACTTTCCCCAGAGTCGACATTTATCGCATCCCACACAATCCATAATCCGAGTAATGTTGTAAAAATGCGATCGAAATTCTTCCTGAAAACAAATGCAGAATAAAAATAATTTTAAAGGCTTTGCAAATACGAGTTAGAATAAAAGAAGGCCTTGAACATTCTCTATAGACAACTAGAAAAGTATCGTAAAATTCAGATGTTTCGATTTTACAAAATCAGCTACGTGCAAGGAGAACAAACAAAGTTCAATTCCGAGCCAAAGCATTATCTTCTTCTCTATAGAAAACTAGAAAAGTATCGTAAAATTCAGATGTTTCAATTTTACAAAATCAGCTACGTGCAAGGCGAACAAACAAAGTTCAATTCCGAGCCAAAGCATTGTTCCATAAGTGGGCACGTGGCAGAATTTTATCAATGGTCACCATAATAATGTTAATCTATGTTAGTAATCTGAATCTCTGCTAGAATTCTCAAATGACGGGGGTATACCACTTAAACTTCTTACTTTCAGATCTTTCGCTCTTTTTGTATCACCAGAAAACATCAGTGTCTCATCGAAAGTGCTCGGGCATTGCCTGTAAAGGAACAAAGACAGAATACTTAAATTCAAAATTTATGGTAGGCAGTATCCACGACGGAGGGAGACTTGAAAGCAGAACATATTTAAAGACGTCCAATGACCATTCAAAATAAATAAATTCCAACCCCCAGAGTCTCCAGAGATTTTGGTCACATTCCATTTCTCGATGGGTACCCTAAAAAGTGTAGCTTTGAAGGACTCAACTAGGACAAAGAATCAAAGAAAAGCGCTGGCATTTTATTCATAACTGTAGCATAATCGAAACTGCTTATTATTTTCAGAAGAGTCCTGCATTTTAGACCTGCAGTTTAGACCTGCAATTTAGAATTTCATTTTAGACCTGCAGTTTAGTCCTGCATTATAGAACGGCATTTTAGACTTGCATTTTAGACCTGCATTTTAGGCCTGCAGTTTAGTCCTGCATTTTAGAACGGCATTTTAGACTTGCATTTAAGACTTGCGTTTTAGACTTGCGTTTTAGACCTGCATTTTAGACAGCAAAATACTCCAAATTTTTTTTCCTCTAAACAACATTTAGGCATTAATATTTCCTCTGTTGCCAATTGGTATAGTAATAGCTTTCGAATCTTAAAGATGTGTGCCTTACAATTTTGTGAAAAAGCACCGATTTTCAATATGACCAATCAAATCATTAAAAATTACTGTGAATACTAAACATACATGGCTGATTTGACGATGTCTAACACCAGCTCCTTGATCATTTTATCTTCTTCTTTATTTCCTGTGTAGAAATTCTCTTGTTCCCAATAAGGCTTCGCTTTTGTTATTGCCCGCAGCACAAGAAGGTATGTTGTGTACAGATTTTTTAGCCACGTAGGACCTGGTTGAAAAATAAACAAACCATCAAAATCGATTATAAATTCTTTTCACAAATAATTCTAACGATCGCAAGATGTCTCCTAGACAAACCAGCAGAAAGGAAACTTTAGCATTTTGGGCAAGGGGTCAGAAACAATAGACACTGTTTGATTGTAGATAAGGCGAACAAGTGAAAGAAGGAAGGCCAATCAGTGTTATCTAGTTTTATTCTCATATTAAACTTTCATACAATCCCATGAAATCGATTGAAAATTCACTGACTTAGGTGCTGTTTATATGGAGGAGGGCCAGCCCTCATAGGAAGGCTAGCCCTCTTTGCCGAGATCTTACCTTGTGGCCTAACCCCTTATAAAATTCTTTTTCATTTATATGAGAGGAGGGCTAGCCCTCCTAGGCGAGTACCGGAGATCTCGCCTAGGAGGGCTGGAAATTTCCCATATAAACGAAGCAAAGAGGGCTAGCCCTCCTAGGGGGGCTGGTGGAAATAATAGAATCAATGTAGAACAATAGGATTCGAATGGCTGGACGTAATAAAATCCAGCCCTCCTCATATAAACAGCACCTTAATAGCTATTTCAAGGCTGAAACCAGCGACCTCTATTTTTCAAGTCATTCTGAGGTCGCAGCAAACTTTCCAATAGATCTACAAATCTGCCACCGGAAGTGCATTTATTTCACTCATAGGACAAACAGTAAGCATTGCAATTTTTACAGATTTCTGTGTGTAATTTTAACACTTAAAGCTCAGCTACTGAATTAGATAAACAACATTTTCACTTACCTAAACCATTAGTTGTTTCGGGTGAAAATCTTTTTCTGAATTCTCGTACATTTGGTCCCCATATACTTTTCCCGAACATTGGACCTACGAAGATAATATAAATTTTCGTTCCAGAAGAAACATCCAGTGTTGTAATTAGGCCTTTTAAAAATTTGGAAACGCAAAGAAATAGAGAGTTGTCCAAATAATTTTCCTTGCAGTTAGCTGTCAAGAATGTGATACTCATATTGGTGCATCTGGTGTATTTCCAGTTCACAAAGGAGATGGTTTGCTTCATGTCTTTTTCATTCATCCATTACTTTATTTTAAGTAGGCTGGAAAGATTTCTAGTTATATTACAGCTAATTTAGGCCTACTGTGCATGCTGCATCTAGGCATGGGACTCCTAGTTTAACATCTCGTCCGAAGGACGAAGCCTGCTGTAATCACNGAATTTTCGTTCCAGAAGAAACATCCAGTGTTGTAATTAGGCCTTTTAAAAATTTGGAAACGCAAAGAAATAGAGAGTTGTCCAAATAATTTCCCTTGCAGCTAGCTGTCAAGAATGTGATATTCTTTTGTGTGCATCTGATGTATTTCCAGTTCACAGAGGAGATGGTATGCTTCATGTCTTTTTCATTCATTCATTCATTCATTCATTCATTCATTCATTCATTCATTCATTCATTCATTCATTCATTCATTCATTACTTTATTTTAAGTAGGCTGGAAAGATTTCTAGTTATATTACAGCTAATTTAGGCCTACTGTGCATGCTGCATCCAGGCATGGGACCCCTAGTTTAACGTCCCGTCCGAAGGACGAAGCTTGCTGTAATCACTGTCCACACGTGCAGCTAGGAGAAGGGGAAAAGCTACAAAATTGATAAAAGCTGTCGATAAAAGTAGATCTTTCAGAACGTAACTCACATTAGATGTCAGGTAAAATTTGCGATAACGCAAAACCACTCATGCAAAACACTTTAATCGCTTTTATTCGCGTAAATTTTCGCCTGAAATCTAATGTGAGACAGACTTTAAATCGTTGTGTGTTTCAAGAATGACACTGATAATTTTACCTGGCAATAAATAATTGTATGAAAGATGAAGATTGATACTGGCATGCATTCCAGAAATTGCCCGATAGAAGACTCTTCTTTCTAAACACATACCTATAGGAAAGCAGAAATAAACTCAGAGTTGAAGTATAAAACAAAGCAATACAATCTATCAGTTCTAGTAAAAGAAACGGGGGTTGTCAACTAGAAATTGGTTCTCTACATGGCTTTGCACTGTGCAGCCATTTTAATGCAGAGGCAGTCTTCATTCTCCTTGTCATCAGAGCGAGGTTCCGGAGTGACTTTCACTACGGATTCATGCAGTTACACGACAACAGGTCACGGATTACTTTTCACCTCACCTCCAGAGCGAAGTCATTTCACTCCAGATTACTACAGTGTTGTGTAACTGAAGCGCCGATTTGGGATGAGAAGTATTTTACAGATTGAAAAGTAATCCGGTATTGTGTAACTGGGGCCACGGTATCTCTACTATCAATACGTTTGAGATACCCATTCCAAATCAACCAGGTCAGAACAGGCCATATCGTTTTTATCTATATAAGTTCTGTTCAGTTGCACTGCGTTCTGTTGTATCATAAAATATACTTACTGTCAATACTGTGCGTTTTCAGGGTGGCATAAGTCAGTTTTTGAGCTTGAGGTCTGCAAAACAAACACAAAATTTTAATCAACGAGCATTTTATTCATTAATGATTCTACAAATGCTTTATTCAATACAAATTTCCTCATGTGGGACCTACTCCTAAGTAGGAATGACACATAACTTGACAAAAAGTAAAATATTTTGCAGCTACCAAAGGAATTGACTCGAACAAATCAGTTTTCCAGGCAGCTACAATTCTGATAAATAAAATCCGACACCTCAAGAAACTGCGAAAATAAACCATAACTTTTATCATCAACGATCGATGCACTTACAGTATCTGTAATATTTGCAAATAGTTGATTAATTGTATCACTTTTTCAATTTGTTGGTCTTAATAGATTTGTGCTCCTATAACATGAAATTTTGCAACAAAAAGCTGCTAATAAACAGAATTCATTATCATTAATATAATGCTCTTGGCTGGCTCTAGCTTCTAAAAACAGCTGCATTGATCCTGATTTTAAATATAAACTGAATAAACAAAAACGTACACGAAGCAATTCTCTTTGTAAATATTATCCCATATCCTCCTCGCTGAAAAGCCAGCATATCCCGTGTATTTTTCTGGATTCAAAGTCAAGTCTACATACTTCATACCAGGACCNATTTTCGTTCCAGAAGAAACATCCAGTGTTGTAATTAGGCCTTTTAAAAATTTGGAAACGCAAAGAAATAGAGAGTTGTCCAAATAATTTTCCTTGCAGTTAGCTGTCAAGAATGTGATACTCATATTGGTGCATCTGGTGTATTTCCAGTTCACAAAGGAGATGGTTTGCTTCATGTCTTTTTCATTCATCCATTACTTTATTTTAAGTAGGCTGGAAAGATTTCTAGTTATATTACAGCTAATTTAGGCCTACTGTGCATGCTGCATCTAGGCATGGGACTCCTAGTTTAACATCTCGTCCGAAGGACGAAGCCTGCTGTAATCACTGTCCACGCGTGCAGCTAGGAGAAGGGGAAAAGCTACAAAATTGATAAAAGCTGTAGATAAAAGTAGATCATTCAGAGCTTAACTCGCATTAGATGTCAGGTAAAATTTGCGATAACGCAAAACCACTCATGCAAAACACTTCAATCGCTTTTATTCGCGTAAATTTTCGCCTGAAATCTAATGTGAGACAGACTTTAAATCATGTTTAAATCATGTTCTAAAAAGAAGAATGGAGAAATTCGAATAAGTTAAGAGAACGCAGAACCGGATTCGAGCCAATTAATTTATCGAACTTGAGATCGAAGAACTGTCAAAGAACGCAACATTCGGGAGATTCAAGCATTCTCACTGAAGAGGCAGCCGGAGGGCTGCGAAAATTTTGAGATAAAAACAACAAAAACAAAAAATGTGTAAGTGTGTTTAAAATAATGGTGTATAACAAGAAGGTATGAAATTACCAAAGTAAGACTTTAAATCGTTGTGTGTTTCAAGAATGACACTGATAATTTTACCTGGCAATAAATAATTGTATGAAAGATGAAGGTTGATACTGGCATGCATTCCAGAAATTGCCCGATAGAAGACTCGTCTTTCTAAACACATACCTATAGGAAAGAAGAAAAAAACTCAGAGTTAAAGTATAAAACAAAGCAATACAATCTATCAGTTCTAGTAAAAGAAACGGGGGTTGTCAACTACAAATTGGTCCTCTACATGGCTTTGTACTGTGCAGCCATTTTACTGCGGAGACAGTCTTCATTCTCCTTGTCATCAGAGCGGGGTTCCGGAGTGACTTTCACTACGGATTCATGCAGCTACACGACAACAGGTCACAACGCATTACTTTTCCCCTCACCTCCAGAGCGAAGTCATTTCACTCCGGATTATTACGGTGTTGTGTAACTGAAGCGCCGATTTGGGATGAAAAGTATTATACAGAGTGAAGAGCAATCCAATATCGTGTAACTGGGGCCCCGGTATCTCTACTATCAATACGTTTGAGATACCCATTCCAAATCAACCAGGTCAGAACAGGCCATATCGTCTATTATTTATATATATACGTTCTTTTCAGTTGTACTGCGTTCTATTGTATCATAAAAGATACTTACTGTCAATACTGTGCGTTTTCAGGGTGGCATAATTCAGTTTTTGAGCTTGAGGTCTGCAAAACAAACACAAAACTTTAATCAACGAGCATTTTATTCATTAATGATTCTACAAATGCTTTATTCAATACAAAATTCCTCATGTGGGACCTACTCCTAAGTAGGAATGACACATAACTTGACAAAAAGTAAAATATTTTGCAGCTACCAAAGGAATTGACTCGAACAAATCAGTTTTCCAGGCAGCTACAATTCTGATAAATAAAATCCGACACCTCAAGAAACTGCGAAAATAAACCATAACTTTTATCATCAACGATCGATGCACTTACAGATCTGTAATATTTGCAAATTGTTGATTAATTGTATCACTTTTTCAATTTGTTGGTCTTAATAGATTTGTGCTCCTATAACATGAAATTTTGCAACAAAAAGCTGCTAATTAACAGAATTCATTATCATTAATATAATGCTCTTGGCTGGCTCTAGCTTCTAAAAACAGCTGCATTGATCCTGATTTTAAATATAAACTGAATAAACAAAAACGTACACGAAGCAATTCTCTTTGTAAATATTATCCCATATCCTCCTCGCTGAAAAGCCAGCATATCCCGTGTATTTTTCTGGATTCAAAGTCAAGTCTACATACTTCATACCAGGACCCAATTCATCTAGAAAAACAGTCAATGNCCAGTCTTCAAAATGATCAAGTTGTTCATCTGTAATACTTGCATTAACATCTCCAAGATGGCCAAGTTCACCAGCAGCACACTGAAATCATAGCATAACAATTACTCTAGTTATGTTGAATTAAGATGCTTGTGGTAATAACAGTGGCAACTGTTTATCAACTATTATCTTGTGATTTATCAACTTTGCAAAACATTATATTAATGTCTGTGTTCATCTTTTACGATTCATTGCCAGAATTAATAATTTTGAAGCAAAAACATCCTGTCACAAAAAATTTTAATTGGTGTAAGCAAAAGCCACGAAACAGTATATTGAGTGTAACATTGTCCAATGGAAAATGCAAACAAACATCTTTAAAAGTGGAATCTTTTTGTTAGGATGTGGAAGAGATGTCGATAAGTTTACTAAACAGTTAAACTCTCTTGCAATCTTGCTAAATGAAATTGCTTTCTTAAACTGACAAGATCTATGTTTTTTGCATATAATAAGAATATTTATAGATCAAGAGTCTGTTGATTAACAGACAAAGATACCACAAGGGGGATTTTCCCATATAATTCTTTGCATTCTATTACAGAACTCCAATACGAGAAACATAACTTTCCATAATCGCATATGCCTCACCTGATCAGAGTTCTCTTCGTGCTGATGCTCATCTGCAGAGAATGTACTGTATTTTCCCTTATAATTGAAAAGAAAAATTTCAACATCACGTTGGTATTACAAAGTGTTGGCAAAAACAAGTTTGAATCTCATACTGGTTGTTTTAATTCACTTTGGTGTTCAAACCTGAAAGAGCTAAAGGTTGTCTCAAATTAGAT
This sequence comes from Aurelia aurita, assembly GCA_004194415.1. NCBI lineage: Eukaryota > Metazoa > Cnidaria > Scyphozoa > Semaeostomeae > Ulmaridae > Aurelia > Aurelia aurita. The sequence goes on from REGM01000062.1 coordinate 866,919, forward strand.
GTCATGTAAGATTTGCGATAATGCAAAATTACTCAAGCAAAACATTTGAATTGTTGCTATTCATGTGGCATTTTCATGTGACATCTGATTTGAGACAGACTATAATTCTATACATTCTGAATATTCAGAATGGAATCTAGTATACATTCATATATATGTCAAAGGTTAGCATTAACAATAGGCATGCATTCCTGAAATTTGGTAAAACAATGGGCAAGGTTTGAACCTGGTAGCACATTCCTAACCAAAATCTGGTTAAATAACCCCCCCTCCCGTCCTCCAACACAGGGAATTATTGCAAATCAGCAAAAGCATGATCAACTTAAGGTGTGCTGTAGCTTTTTTGAAAAATGTAGGTAAAAATATAAATATATATACCTTGATTCCGATGGGAACCTCATCTTCAGAACAGACATCAACAGCACAATCTTTGAGAGCACATCTACTATCATCTGACCAGAAAGGACATCTTTTATCCAGGTTAACCTCAAGAAAAATATAGGTATTGACACACAATGATCAAAGGCTGATCAAGGTGGTAGGTGGCATAGTGGTTAGGAGCACTGGGATCATGGAAGTAGCAGAATTGCTAATAGGGTTGTGACCCTTATATATTTTGGACTGTAAATTTGAATTCTGCAATCCATGGTTTACAAAGATAATTCATTAAATATAAAATTCATTTATATATACATAAATTTGATAACAGATGAAGACGCAACTCAAAACAAAACATTTAAACCAAGTTGTATTTTCTGAGTCAATTCTTGATCACATAATATATACTGTTATAAGAACGCAGCTACTAAATTTAAATTCTAGTTTAAAGGATTATAAGAATTATAGGAAATACACCCCTCTGCTGTATTTATTACTTTTAAAAAGGAGTGCTGTGGTCTTTCATGACATAAATGGACATAGTAAATAATGCTGTTTTCACAATATATAACTCATGGCTCTTAACATTCATGCATACTTACTCTGAAATATTTGAAATAACTTGATTTTGACACAAGTGATTTGATTCGAGGGAAAATGTGAATATTCAATTTGTCAACAGTCTCAACTGAACAGCAACAATCATTGACTTGGCCGCTCAACTGAAAAATAATTGGATATTTAGGAGACTAATTGCATGGGAGTCTCTGAAGTGCCCTAGTCTAGAAGCGTCCTAGACTAGATAAACTCTTTGCTCTTTCTAGGGCGAGCATGACAGTATTATAGTTTTAGTTAAATATTGTATTGTTGTGCAAATAATAAATGATGATAAAGCAAGTCTGTAGAACATGGCAGTTCTCAAGAAGATCTTGATAAAATATGTGTAAACTAAAACGACACAGGTGTGTTTTCATGCAAAGTTTGCAGTTTCTCTGTTTTTGACATAGGAAACAAAAGAACTTGTCAAAGGCTCTTATCCAAACGTGGTCCTTTGCGTGCTCTGTTTTATGAAAATGAACATTTGTGTGGTCTACGGAAATGGCTGCTTCAATAGAAATGTACTCGCAAAGGCTGCTGGTTGGACAAGAGCCTTTAAAGACTCCTGAACGACAGGTGCTCTTTTTAGGCGCATGTGCAGTGGAGTGTTTGCATAATAGAACTTATCCCAAACTTTGGAAATTTCCCTGGGTCAATTTGGCTGCTATTTTTAGGAAGATCTTCGGGTGCGCAGAGGAAGGTGTATTTTATACGAATCCTTTATATTTTGGCGCAGTCTTTGGCACAGAGAAATGCCAAGATTCACCCTGGTAAATTTCCAAACTTTCCAAAACGGCAGAGGGTACAGTTGCATGTTTGCACAACATAATTCCAAATTTTGCACCTGTGTATGATTGGCCAGTTGGCTGCTCCAAAACAGACAATAATATTATGCTGGCCAAATGGTTAGCCAAAATTTTGTGCAGAATATACTCGTGCTCACAACGAAGAATCTAAATACGACTTTTCGTGCCAGAACGAGAAGAGAACACTTAAACAACGTTTAATTTCCCCACCCAGAACATCCCAGAACTAGATTCACATTCACCATTCATTATATTCGACATCACATCAATCAATCAGTACAATTTGTAAAATCTTTCAGTTGCGACTAGAAAGCACAAACATTGCATACCATACAGAAGCACCGATCTTCACAGATGTATTGATCCAAGAGAAGCAAAATGATGATTATCCAAAACAGTCGCAGATCTTTTTTAGGCCAGAAATGCAACATGAATTTAGGCCCTGCCACTTTTTTTGTAACAACGTCCAGCGACCAACGAACAAAGTTGTCAGCCAGCATCATTATTAAGTTCTTTTAGTTTTCATTTGTGGTCATCTTTCAAACGTTTTGCACATCTTGTCAGGGTTCTCATCGACTTCAATTACCAGCCTGCGAACTTGTCTTGAAAACAGCCAGTAGCGTTTGTTTTCACAGGTTTCCGTGCAGCTACCATCTTTTATTTGCCTCGATTCCCCAATGCTTATTCAGCTGGTTGTTGTCGTTGTTGTTGTGGTGTACCGCTAGAATGCATCAGTGACTCATCATGTGATGTCATGGTGTTCAGGAAGCTACAAGGCAAATTGTTGCATGTGCCGCACAACACAGGGCACATGCATTAAGTTCTGATTGGCTGAAAAAGACACATCTCCACAATTAGAGCCGATCAAATTGCAAGGACCACAACAAACATACATTTGGCCCATTCTCCCCGATTTAGATACAATCTTCATTCAGCCTCAGGGAAAATCAGATTTGCCAATATCGTTCAACAAGTTTTTCGACAGTGTTTCTCAGCCAATCGACGAAATGTAAGATCCTGAAATGCAGAGACGTAGGAACCGGGGGGGCACTGGGGGCACGTGCCCCCCCAAGATTTTGGAATAAACGAGAAATTGCCCTTTTTGTTTGAGGAAATGCCCTTTTTGTTTGAGGAAATGCCCTTTTTGCTTAATGAAAAAGGTGCCCTCGAAATGTCGTGCCCCTCCAAGTTTAAGATGCTTCCTACGGCCCTGCTGAAATGTTTGCCTTTTAGTGCTTTGTACCCGACCCACTTTTTTCATACCCTCAGAATTTCCCAAAATTTTGAATTAAGACTCTTTTTTAATGACTAAAAATGAGCTATTCGTTCAATTAAAATGCTACCAGTAAATCTCTGTGGTTTTTCAATGAACTCTTTCATCGCCTCCTTCTGGTTAGTGATGACACTATTTCTTCTCCAGGTGTATGACAATAAGAGGATGTGTTCACAGGGCATAGGGCAACAATGAAAAACCAAGACTTTGCGTGTCCTCAGCTGATTGCTCATCACCATAGCAACATGATGTATATGGTATGGCTTCATCCACGTGATTAATTCAACTTTCTTCGTCAATTTGGGAAAGTTTGTTTGAACTAGGACCAGAAACAGCCTGAACTTTTTGATGAAGAGTTAAGCTCGAAACGTTGTGTATTATCACTAATCTAGTACATTGTCGTATTTTTAATAATTATTATTTTACATATGCCCAACGACGTACTACAATTAATTTTCAACCTTAAAACTCTTTATCCTAATGGACTAAATAAACAATTCACTTATCTACAATAGGTTCTCCCCCACTCTGTTCTTATTTCCTCCTTTCCTCCTATTTCCTATTGGTTACGTCACGTCGCATCTTACGTTCTTTCCTATCGATTGAATCTTGCCTTCTCTTTACTCGGCTCGATTGATTTCGAGTCACTTGATAACGAGTACATGCTCGAAACGTCGTGTTTTTTACATCTACGCTATTTTATGGTACTTTAATCATTTATTTATTATATTGTCGTTTAATTTAAATGGTACCACACGCAACAAACATATATCTAGAATATAATAATATGCAGGTACCTAAGCTTTTCGAAGAAATCCGTAGTTATTTACGAGTACGAATACGTGTGCTCGTGTGACGTATGGTACGTAGGTTGCACATCTCATAGTTAAAGGGGCTGAACAAGATTTCAGTAAACAAATACAAAGGTCAGCTAGCCAACACCACAAATTCAATGAGAAATTCCTCTCTATGTGTTCCTTTTGGTTGGCACGTGGCATAGAATATCCTCAGGTTGCCAGAAGCCAGCTGCATCTCTAAGCATGAAAAATCTGACTGCACTGGCTAATTCTACGGAGTTCAAATATAGAGAAAATTTATTTGCAATGTATTTGCTGCTATATGCCTGAATTAGGGGGAGAAAGTAATAGTGTATTCAGAAGTTTAGCGATTCGCCAAAAATACATTAGGCAACGCGAGCAGACAATACAGACTTGTAGAGGAGGAACAAGACGGGGACATAACAGGAGCGAAAATTGCCTGCCGCTGACCATGGTGGCCTGGTAACGCGGGCGCCTCCATCCCACGCGCATGCACTCTTCGCGCATGGCAAATACAATTTTCCCTCCTGTTCGGGGACATGCAAACAAACCCTCCCTACGAGGCTCAATAACTAATGTGATGAAACTATGAAACTAATGAAGCATATTAGCTGAATTTAATTCTCAGTTCTCAGCTCGACAACAGTCAAGAAAATTTTCATATCAGTGTTCTGAAAGCGCAAAAGATGGCACTATTAAAAATTTATCCGAAAATAAGCCTTTTTACGGAATTGATCATTTGGCAGTTCTGCGTGCCATCTGCCTTTAAATTGTGTTTTTCCAGAGCGAATCTTTGAATTATTGATAGTACATCACTTTGTAGTCAAGCTATCGGCAAAATATAAACAGTAAAACTGTTTGAAAAGGCGTGGTGACGAAAATAACAGAAAGGAAGAATGTGGTTTCAAGGGCACGAAAAAACGTGTTCTAGTTAAGATATCATCGCGCAGAAAAGTGTGAGAGTGGAAGGAATGGTATCAGGGAAATCAGGGGGTAACTGTACGATCTAAACCTATAGAGATTTAAGCTTGGTTCACACTGGAGTAATAAACGCGTTAGAAATGGATTAGAAATGCCACGGAAAAGCGTCGAAATTATATTTGCCCAATTTAAGGCTTGGTCCTCCCACCGAAACTTTTGGTTGTAAATGTACATACATATTTTCAGTATGTGAAAATAGTCTCGTTTCTCAACTGCGTGTTACAGACACAAATCTAAATCTAAGTGGTAAACGTAGTTTACTTTCAACTCAAAACGAGTTTTTATCGCCGTAAATCATTCTGAATTTTGATAAACATACATAGCGGAGTGGAACATAGATCTTCTGTGTCAAAATTAGTTTGTTAGAATTCCTTATTTGGCCAAAAAGGGAATGCATAACAGTTTAAGAATGAATCAATGCATATGCAATATTTTCGTTCTTAAATGTTGACTTTTGTGAGTCGGCTAAAAAATTGCATTTATAACATTTTAAGAACGAATCTGCAATACCAGGAATCCGAGCCCGCGCTTGGCTTATGCTCTCTAGCTCCTGCGGAGGGCAAAGGCGCCTTCGGTGCATGGCTATGCCTACCATTGATCTAGTGGCGCGCATAGGGCGATACCCTGCACGTCCATAACAAAACACAGCATAGGCCTCAAATCTTTAAAACAGCTTCCATAAATGGTTAATGAACCTTCCGTTTGATTTAATGGCTTAAAAGGAACTTCAGGTACTTTGCAATAAGTCTTCATTGGCAATCTTTGATATCTAGATTATTTTCAGAAGTACAGCGTTTTTCTTTTTATTGAAAGAAATCATGAAAGTTTTGACAAAAACTAATTGTAAATCCTAGCGTAATAAAGCGTCAGCAAAAAAAAAACACGCATGACGTTTGAAAAAAATACTGCTCCCCGATTATCAAAGCTATAATATAGGAAAATGTATTGTTTAATAGCTGATATTTTTAATTAGATATTATAATTTATTACCTGACTGAAAATCGGCCACTCCGTTCCGAAATTACGAGGTATCTTCTCGAGAAGGCTCCTTCAAAAGTATCAAAAACGGCTAATAATGATAATCAAATTTCGTCATTTTTCCTGCCTCGCAGCAATGACTTCAACAAAATTCAGCAGGTGTTATCCTCTTGAGAGGATGGAATCCCATTGAATAAATTTGTTACATTAATGGGGATGACTTTTTAATTCTCCTAAAATGGATAACACATACTAAAACGTGTTCAAGTCATAGCTGTAAAGCAGAAATATCAGGGACATTTTATCGTGATTTTAGGCCGTTTTTCAAGGTTTTTTAAAGGGAATTTCTCGAGACAATCCCTTATAAAATCGGAACGGAGTGACCGATTTCAGCCAGGAAAAATTCTAAAATTAATTGAACATATCAGCAATTAAATAAGATATTAAAATTTATTATTGCTTTGATATTCAGGAAACAGTAGTCTTTCAAACGGCGTGTGCTTTTTCTGACTCATCCGGTAGAGGAAAAATGGTAAAATCATCAAGACTCAAGAAAGCCACAGTTTATCCCGGGGGGGGAGGGGGTACACGACTTGTGGGTGTACGGGGGTCTGCCGCCCAGTTTTCAGAAAGCTACCCTCTTCTAATTGCCAAAATTCGCCTTCGTACCCACTTTTATGATGAATTTTGGCGGAAAACTACCCATTTTTAACGATTTTTTGCCTATTTCAGCCAAACCGACCCATGTCTTAGGAAAATCTTCCAAAAAATTACCCTTGTTTAGAGAATTTTGGGCCTAAAAACCCACCCATATACCCGTACTCTCAACATGTAATGTACCCCCCTCCCCCTGGGAGTTTATGAAGGTTCATAATATAGTAGTAAGCAGAAATCTGTAACTTTTCTGAATAGACCATTTTGACATTTAGAAAAGGGTCTGGGAGAGCAATATTTTTCTGGTAAATGGCAGACACAAAGAAATAGAAATAGCTCCGTGGCAGCCATTTACCAGAAAAATATTGCTCTCCCCAGACCCTTTTTCTAAATGTCAAAATGGTCTATTATGATTTAGCAATTTGATGACGTCACAACCTCAAGACTGGCTGAAACATAGAAAACTTTGTAATTCTGAAAGTAATATCAAAAATTGCCAAAATACAGTTATAGCAAAGTAAAAGCCATTAAATCAAATGGAAATCCGTTTGTGTAAACTTTTTTAAGATCTGTCGCATGTGCTACAAACACAGGTAAATTTCATCGTTCGGGTCATTTCTTTAGCAGAGCAATTAGCTTTCACTTTTGAGTGACGTCGCCTTGGAGTCAGCCAATCAAACGAAAGTAAAAATATTAGATTGTAATGATGGTTTTCGATAGCTTATAGTTACTGCATACGCCTAATCGGTTCAAACTGTGGTACGCAGGGAGCACTGTAGTGGTACCCAACCGATATTTACCGGCGCTTCGCTACTCCTAAAACCAGGTGCCTCCTTCTCCAAAACCTTTCTACTTGCGTCATGTCGATACGATCGTGCGCGACCCCCTGGATGTAAAATCACATAATCTGAACATCAGGTCAAAGCAGCTGAAGTTACTTACATGCTACACAGTTCAAGATGCCATCGTTGAAGGCATGCCACAAAGCAGAAAGATGAGTGCTCACAAGCTACCAAAGAATTTTCAAGATTTTCTCAAAAAATTCATCCTTAGTTGTCTCGACCAACAACCCACTGACTTAGTAGATTATGCAGCAGCATATTTCAAAGCTGTGCAAACTAAACGTGATTACTCAATCAAGAAAACAAGCCAAGAAGAATTAGCTTCATACGGAGTGCACCTATCAGTTGAGAGTCCTGACGATAAGTTGGGGGACGAGATACTTTGGAGTCATTCCCCGAAAGGCAGAAGACGTGCCGTCGCCGCACCGTCTTTCGATCCTACGAAAATTGAGAGACAAAGCAGTTTAGTTTTTCACCAGAAAAGCAAAGTCAAGGCGGATTTCCTACGTAGTGCACTCAAGGAATTGATTTTATTGAAAACATGCGATGATGAACAAATTGAAACAATTACAGAGGCAATGTTTCAAAGAACAGTAAGAAAGGGGGAGGTTATTATCAAGCAAGGAGATGATGGCGACAACTTCTATTTAATCGAAGAGGGAATGTTTCATGTTCATGTCGAAATTGGCGAACATGAAGTTCACAAGCAGCTAGATGGGAAGGGAAGCTTTGGAGAGCTGGCACTTCTGCATGACTGTCCACGTACGGCTACAGTAACAGCAGATTCGCAAGGGACTTTATGGTGCCTCAACCAACAAACCTTTCAGGTTATTCTCATAACTGAAACTGCTAACAGAAAGTATCAATTCGAGGAAGTTCTGAAGAACAACAAGGTGCTCTCTGTTCTGACATATGCAGAGCGTCTTAAGCTGGTTGACGCGCTACACATGAGGCGGTTTGAGGGTGGAAGCTGCATTATTAAAGAGGGCGAAAATGGGATATTGATGTATTTTATCGTTAGTGGGGAAGTAAGAATCACAGTTAAGAATGAAGAGACTGCAATTGAAACTGAAGTTGGCAGGATTCTTACAGGAGATCATTTCGGAGAACTCGCTTTAGCGATGAACGAACGGAGACAAGCGAGTGCTCATGCAGTGGGCAAAGTAATGTGTGCGGTGTTGGAAGTTGCTGCCTTCGAAAGATTACTTGGTCCTTATAGAGAGATAATCAAAAGAAACATTGATATTTATAATAAGGAAAGGGAGAAAGCTGGGGTACATGAGATCAAATCTGTGGATGTGGATTGGTCTTAAAGTAATTATGCCAAGTAAGAAAAAAATGTTATACTACACTTTTAACAGTAAATTCATTTTATCTCATGGCTAATGATATTTGTGTATTAATTTAACGACATAATCAGTATTTAGTGAAGGCCTAAGGCCAAATTATTAGACTCTAATCATTTTAGACCGTCCGGAACGTTTCGAATCAACCATGATTCATTATCAACCCATGAAAGTAAGGGTAAACAAGCTATTTATAATCAACAAACAATGTTCTTGTATGCGTGTTGCACAATATTACATTAAAACAAACAAATACAGTATAAATAATTGTACTTTGAACAGAGTTTAATTTTGTACGACGTTTCGGGCATAAACCCATTATCAAGTAAAGTAAGATTAGTAGAATGTAGGATGAAGAAGAGTAGATTCGAAAGATTAAGATCGAAGGATAGGGAATAGATGTGACGCAAATGAGAGAACAACCTCTCACAACCTCTCACAACAACCTCTCACAGGACGACAACCTCTCACAGGACGACGCCCTGCTACCAGTTGACAAAAATCAATCTAACAACAGAATTCCTTTTACACTTACTTATCATCCACTAAATAACAGAATCAAGAATATAATCTACAACAATTTCCAGTTATTAAGCAATGATTCCAAAACCAAACAAATATTCAATGCCCCACCCCTTATGGCCTTCCGGAGAGACAAGAACATCAGAGATTCCCTTGTGCGCACAAACCTTCGATCGTCAGACTCTCCCGGTACACTCCCTTGCAATCACCACCTCTGCCAAACATGTACCCACGTCAACCCAATAACAACAATCACCAACGGAAACAAAACCTTCACCATCAAAGCCTGTTTTACTTGTTCTTCATCAAGCGTCATCTACTGTATCTCCTGTACCAAATGCAACATTTTATATATCGGGGAAACTTCTCGCCAAATCAACAACAGATTCGGCGAGCATATGCGCAATGTTAGACATAAGATCCATCTCAACGAGCAACATGAAAATGACCCCGATAGCAACATCTCTAAACACTTCAATTTACCCAACCACTCAACTGATGATATGATTATTCTTGGCCTCCTTTTTGCACCCACAGACAGTACTAAAAGAAAGACTTTGGAGAAGCGAATAATTTTCAAACTTGGAACTCTTTTCCCTGCAGGACTTAACAAACAATTTAATTATTTACAATGATTTTATTCCAGCCTACTCTTTCTCTTCCTTTTTCTTACATNTTAAAATGTGCGGATGAACGCTATTTATTCAAAAATGTGCAGATGGTGTGCGGATAACTTGTTAAGTGCGCGGGGGATTAATCCCCCGCGCATGTCAAACTTTCCAATCTGGGAAAACGGTAGAGATCGGAGAGATCGGAGAGAAAAATGCCAAAAGAATACACATTCTGAAAACGGTAGAGTTGGCAGACTTCGCAGAGAAAAATCCCAAAAGAATGGGAATTCTGAAAGTGAGAGAGTTCGAATGTAGTGCTCGGCTGAGCGAATTGAAACCATTGCAGTGCATTGTACTTTTGTTATGCAAATCCCAAGAGAAAAGAATTTACAATATTTCATTCTATTTTCGAATGTTTTGCAAACTTTTTTATTCACGAAACAAGGCTCTTTGCGATCTCTCGGAACGGAAGTCTACCAGCTTCAGGAGCAGAAGGTTTCCGAGGCCTCGGAAGTCTACCGTTTTCAGAAGAGTCCAAAAGAATACGTCAAAAATCTCTCAGAAGTCTACCGAAAACAGAATGACCAAAAGAATGGGCTTTTATAAAAAATGATCTGAAGTCTGCGAAGTCTACCGTTTTCGGTAGAATGGCACCAAAAGAATGGGATTTTGGCTCCTACCAACTCTACCGTTTTCAGAAGATGCCCAAAAGAATACGCCCTAAGAGTAAACAAGCTATTTATAATCAACGTGGTATTATCAAGACAGTTGCAAAACACTTATAAATATGTCGTTTAATTGTAAAAGGAGAAAAACACCGAGTACCTGGGGGAAAACTAAAAAAGACAGAGCGGAATTGACGACTGTTGGGAATTCAGTGATGGCCGATCTCGTGCTATTAATAAACTTTCGAAAATTAATAAATCCAACTCCTTAGAGGCCTTAGCTATGATGCTAAAATCATCAAGGGAACTGGCATGCCCGGTCTTATTGATGTGATCGTTCACGGCTGGAAAGCTACCAACGATGGGTTTTCCTTGTTTGTTAACACTGAGGTCATTTTGGTTGAAACAAGAATATCTTGCGACAGGTATTGATCCTGATAAAGTCAAGCGCGTTACCACTGAGCCTCAGCCATTCCGATACAAAAAATCGATACAAAATCTTCACAACATAAGAAAATTAATAGATGTTTTTCTATCGATTTTGGACTCTTCTAAACCAATAATTTTTCAGAAATCGCTTGTAACTCGGGAAGAAGTCCGCCGAATAATCGAAAAATAGCCGAGTACTATTTGGGATTTTGAAGAAAGAATACATCATCTATCTTTGAAATCGGCCTTGTGTACGATTTATCATGGCCTGTCAAGAGCGGGAATTTCATTTTGCCGCCCTCGCTAGACCCCTGGCGAGGTCTGAATAATTAAACAGTAGACTCCATTAAAAGCATTAGTTTGTTGAATATAAGCATATTACTCTGAAATTCGATTTACAGAAAGTAGCACAAATCTTCTTAGAGAATATTCGGCATCTTTTTGTCTTCAATACAAAATACATCATTATTTCTAATACTGTTAATTATCTTCTAGGGCCCTCTCGGTCCGAATAGAAAATAACGAAGGAGAATTATTACGACAGCGACTTTCAGGATCATATCTTATGCACTTTGAACCGGGGATGGTGTAACTTCAATAAGAAGTGACAGGGGAGGGGGTGCAATTTCAAACCGCAACAATTATCTACCCCCCAGAATTTATTCGTTTTTTTTAAATGACATTACAGTAGGGTAGCGTGGGGCCAAAAATAGGTCGAAGTGGGAAAAATGGGTCATCGAAAAATTCATGGATTTTACTGCAATTGTGTCTGTTAATAATCTCGCGCCTGATTATCTCTCACACTTGTTTATCAGAAATTCTGCTCGCAATACTATCAGTTTTAGAAATTCCGAAACTGACTTGCTAGTACCTGTCCTGAAAACTCGTAATGGCCAGAAAGCTTTTCTATTTCGTGGAGCGAAAATCTGGAATGAAATTAGCCGCAAGCTCCCGCTTTATCTTCTTTTAAGAACATTTTAAAGCATTGTAAATAAATTATGATTGTAATTGGTTTCTTTTTGAATTATTAGTAGATTTTAAATTTGTAAAGTTTTTGGCACAGCACCCTGGAAATCAGTCTTACTGACTGCTTTACCATGCATAAATAATATTAAAATGAAAACTGAAAATGAAAAATTGTGCTGTAGTTGAAGGATGTGAGTTTCTATTTTGATAAAAGACAATTTTACATTGAAAAAGCTTAGAACGACCAAGGCTTCACAGGCTTTTGATAACTGACCAGGCAGAGGTAACCTGCGTGCAGACTCGACTGGTTTACAAAAATTAAAATTGAGTTGAATGGCTAGGCAGAGGCGAGTAATACCCTGAGTACTAGTCTGGTAAATAGGGTAAAACGAGTAACTGACCATGTTAAAAATGACCGAGATAAGAGACTATCTGTCAATTAACTGTCTATTTCTCCCTTGATTCTTCCTTTAGAGACAGAAATCTTGGTGCTTGAACTCAATAGGGAAGTGCAGCGAGCGAAAATTCAGCTTTAAATGTTAGGCATGAGGCCAAATCTGAAGATAGGTCACACGAAACTATATTCAGCAAATGCATTCTACCCCATGACTTTTTTATGCATTTAAAATTCTATAACAGCCAGCTTTATAAAATATTGCAAATTATCTCAAAATGAAATCCTGAACCCAAAATCATAGCAAAATCCACAGCAATTTTTGCAAAAAGCAAAAATAAGTATAATTCTACTGTCTATTTACATGGTGCTCAATAATCTGATCTTATTTCTACAAAGCTTTAACTGCTTGCCTTACCTTCTTGAGCTAAGCAGTTCTTTAGATTACGAATATGGCGTACTAATTTCATGGCTGGTCCGATTTTTATGCCAAGAAGTTTATTCAATTTTTCTTCGTTCAGTAGAAGCAGCGCTTTCCCGTCTATTTCCTATAGGATGACGAAAAACAAAAACATTTATAGTTCAATCTATTGAAGACGTCTCGGGTAATATAGAGTTCTGCCCTCCTAACATCAATCAAAATTAATGACCTGGGCTAAATGGCGGGGTCTATAAATAGAACAAAGAAACCACCTACCTACGCCATTGTTTCTTTGGCTTTTTGTGTTGCTGCACACTTCGGGATTATCAAATACAATAGGCTATTTATAGACATATGAGATCAGGTCAATCGCTTTAAACCCAATTTTTACAACTAAGAGACCCTTTACACGAGAAATGTCAGCCCGTGCCGAGTTCAACACGGGTTCAGTTTTGACAGCATCGCTTATTTTGCTTTGCGTGTACATGAAATCTCAACACGGGCTGGGAGCAGGTCACATGATATGAATGTGGTCGTAAACAATAGAAACAGCGAGCTACCAATATCCCACAATGCAACGATTTGATTTCAACACGCCTCGAGCTGACATTTGTCAGTCAGTCAGTCAGTCAGTTATTTGTTTTAAGTGGGCTGTCAGGATTTTCTAGCTACTTAAAGCTAATTTAGGCCCACTATGCATGCCGCATCCAGGCATGGGACCCCTAGTTTAGCGTCCCTTCAGAAGGACGGCGAAGTGAGTTGCGAGGTCAGTACCCGGCTAAGGCCTCTGCGGTCACCCANACATGAAATCTCAACACGGGCTGGGAGCAGGTCACATGATATGAATGTGGTCGTAAACAATAGAAACAGCGAGCTACCAATATCCCACAATGCAACGATTTGATTTCAACACGCCTCGAGCTGACATTTGTCAGTCAGTCAGTCAGTCAGTTATTTGTTTTAAGTGGGCTGTCAGGATTTTCTAGCTACTTAAAGCTAATTTAGGCCCACTATGCATGCCGCATCCAGGCATGGGACCCCTAGTTTAGCGTCCCTTCAGAAGGACGGCGAAGTGAGTTGCGAGGTCAGTCCCCGGGTAAGGCCTCTGAGGTCACCCATCCGGAGTTTGACCCCACTCGACCAAGCTTAACTTCAGTCACCTGATGAAAACTGTATAAGCCGCTCGGCCACTCACCCCACATTTGTCTGTTTACATGGAAATTTTCAACCTCGTTCCCATGACCCAAAAAGAGGCTGGGAAATTTTCAATATCTCAAGCCAGACTAAAATTTCAGCACGGGCTGAGTTGCCGAGTTGAGTTCGTGGCGTTCAGTCATGCGTGCAGTCTGTTCTCTTAAGAACTAGATCGGGCCACTACAATTTCTGAAACAGAAATTCTGCAAAGGCACTGTGCAAACACGCGTGCCGTTTTGTAAGTGTGCAACGGGTCTTTAAGAGTTGCCAATTTTGCTCATAAGAGAGGAAATGACGAATAAACATTACCTCACGTTCGAAGACAGAAGAATGTCCTTTACAATCAGTTTCTTTGAGAAAGGCAACTACATCGGCATTGCTCCATTTCGACAATTTTTTATCATTTATGAGTCTTGGGTCAAACATCTCCGTAGCAACGCTGTCCGAATCATCATCATCATCATCGTCGATAATCATTCTTGGTATCAAATTCGATTCATTTGTTCTCGATGAATTGTCTCGTTTGTCTTTAGCAATCACGTGACTACCTGCGTCATTATTGTTTCTATTGTCTTCCTGGTTATTCCTGTCATTGTTAAATCCAACTGATCTACTAGTGACAATACTTGAAATGCCAACGATCATCGGCCCTTGCGTAATTACATTCCGGAAAAGGCCAGCTTGAGAATTTGGGTTGCAGCCTGCCCCTTTCTCTGCAGAAGAGGGGGCAGAATTAGCTTCCCCATAAGAGCTGGACAATACCTCCTCTGCAAAAGAATTATCCCTTATTCTCTTGCTTGAAACTGGTTCTGACCTAGGGGATGGTACTGTTCCAGGGGATCCCGTGCCAATTCCCTGAGACGCTGCCAACTTATTAGAACCCTGGCTACTTGAAGAACTTAGCCTTCGTCTCTTTGACTCCGGTCCTTGGGAAAAAGTAACACTGGGTGAGTTCTGTCTGATTGGTTCTCTAGGGCTGGCAACTTGAACCACAATAGGCATCGGGTTTGTCATTTGTACAGTTCCTTCTGCAATTACCTTCACGTTACCGTTTGCCGGGTTTCTAGGACTAAACCGGCTGCTTTGTGGGAGCGATTGTGCATTGCCATAAGTTGGGAGTGTCTTAATATCATGGCTGCCGTATGTAATTGTCGAATCTGGAGTTGGTCGTAAAGGACTGTGGTTGACACCAAAAGGCGAATGTCTAATCAAGACCCGAGGATCGCTTGATGTTGAATGTCTATTGATTTCCATTGGGCTGTGTACAACACCATGAGGCTCTGGTGTCCCTGTTTCCCTTGGGGAAATCTGCTTTTGACTTGAAAAACTTTGTTCTAAATTTTGTTTTGGGACAAATAAAGACGTTTTCATTGCGTCAACTTGCTCTCTAGGAGAAGCGATTCTGAAAACTGAAGGTGGCTTTGACCAAAGATGTGATAGTGTACTGGGTGGCGCTTGATAATCTTCACTGCTAGATGTAGTGGGATTCGCCTGCTCTTTGTTATTATATGAGTTTGAATCTTCTTTGAAAGTGACAGCATATGCTGGTGATGCCCTGGGCCTAGCACCAATAACAACTAGTTTACATTGCATCTCTTCTTTTGATTGACAAATCCGTATACTGTTGTTAATGATGACAGGTGAGCATCCCCCAAGATTCAGTCTCAGGCTGGGTGCTCCATCTCTTGAAAACAGGTAGTGGATCTGGAATGACTGACAACTCCTGCATTTCTCGAATGTTGCTCCATAAAGCATTGGATGTTCTCCTGTGAAACAAAATTGTGTTATGTAAAGTTCAATGAATACGCGATCCATATACCGGGTGAGTAAAAAATAACGCACGACGTTTGAAAACCAACAATATTGGAAATGTCTTGTTCAATAG
Source organism: Aurelia aurita (assembly GCA_004194415.1). NCBI lineage: Eukaryota > Metazoa > Cnidaria > Scyphozoa > Semaeostomeae > Ulmaridae > Aurelia > Aurelia aurita. Next base: position 882,679 of record REGM01000062.1, read on the forward strand.
CTGACATGTTTAATTAGATATTAAAATTTAGCTGACTGAACTCGGCCACTCAGTTGTCAAAGTATGAGAGATCTTCTCGAGAAGGCTCCTTCAAAAACTATCAAAAAACGGCTAAAAATGATGATCAAATTTCTTCAGTTTTCCTGCCTCACAGCCATGACTTGAACACGTTTGAGAACGTGTTATCCTCTTGGGAGGACGGAATCCCCTTGAAAAAATTTGTTACACTAATGGGGATAACTTTTTCATTCTCCCAAAAGGATAACACTTGTTAAAGCGTGTTCAAGTCATAGCTGCAAAGCAGAAACAGGCCCGTAGGAGCGTTTTTGCGATTGGGGGGAGGGCACTGTCTCGCGCCGAAAATGGGGGTCTGGGGGCTAAGCCACCAGAAAAATGTTTTGGCCACGCCCTTTACTTTGGCTTAGAATACATCTCCCGATCCCATTTTTCCATTTCTAAATTAAAAATTTCGACGAATTTCGTAGTGATTTTTCTATAAATCTGCACCTACAGGAACATTTTGAGGGTACACACTCTCTACTTTGGCTTAGAATGCATTTTTCAATCCAATATTACCCTGGGCGCCAGACACATATAACCCAAGGGAAATCTTTCTTTCAGGGTGGCTCTGGTACCCACCGTGCCCATTGGTTACCCACACTAAAATCGAAACTCGGACAATTTGCAAAATTCTTGCCCCACCCAACTTATACCCAAGCAATTTCTCATGTTTCTCCTCATTTTCGAGAGAATTTCAAGAACGCGAGGGATGCAAACGCCAGCTAAGGGCACTACTTTGGTTTTAGTTGAATTCTTCAGTCAATTTTACTTAACAAGATGAAAGAAAAAGTGCAACTTTTTGAAAAATTATTGGGGGGCTCGGGCCCGACCGGCCCCAATAGGCGCTACGGGCCTGAGAAATATTAGGGAAATTTGATCGTCATTTTAGGCCTTTTTCAAGGTTTTTGAAGGAACTTTCCCGAGAAAATCGATTGGAACGGAGGAAATAAATTGGAAATAAATAAATTGGAACGGAGTGACCGATTTTAGCCAGGAAAAATTCTAAAATTAATTGAACATGTCAGCTATTAAGTTCTTACAGTATAGCTCTGATAAGACTTGTAAATATTTCATCCTCCTTTTTTTATCTAATATTCGTATATCTATTTTTAACGTTGGAATTAATTAGCTAACTAATTTTAGCTATCGTGTATTTTAATCCAACGAAAAAGAAATTGATAATAATAATAAATAATAATAAAGAAGAGGCATTGGTTCCTATTTCTTTTTGGGTGACCTAAAGAAGTGAACATTTCGAAAAATCCACAAAATTTGATTATATACCGGGTGCGCCAAAAAAACTATCCACTTTTGACAGGCCACGGTAAATCGTATACTGGACCGATTTTTAAGATTTATGACTTAATCTTTAGCTGAAATCCAGACATAGATTCTAGTATCTTTTGTACATTTTTAAGTCTTCTGTTTCTTGAGCTATAATCGAGTTTCTTAAAATTTTTGTTCTCGAAAACTCTGAAAACGATCAAAAAAATTCGATCAGATTTTGTAAAGGCTCAACTTAAATGGACAAAGAGAACACTTTTTCGTGGTGAGTTGGGAATTTAGGAATCTATTAGTTATACTTTGCTACACGTGCGTTTGCTCAATGTTGGGAGAAATGTAACATTACTTTCAATCATACAAAGGAATGTAATTCTCTTGTAATTTCATTGATTTATACTTTCATCCAGGTAGCAGGTAATGCGTTCCTGTGTCAAGGGAGTTAAAAAGACAAACAGTGAAGCGTCATGAGGTCAAGAGCAAGCATTACGTCTCGTTGAATTGTCATGCGGGCAACGGTTGGCTTGGCGCGTCATTGCAACTGCTCCAGAATTTCGCAACAGGGCGGTTGTTGAACGAACACTCGTTCCGCAGAATATAACTAATCGATTTCTAAATATCCCCAAATTCACCAAGAAAAAGTTTCCTCTTTGTCTATTCATGTCGAGTCTTTATAAAATTTGACCGACGATTTTTGATCGTTTTCAGTGTTTGCGAGACCGAAAATTTTAAGAAACTCGCTTATAGCTCCAGAAGCAAAAGACTAAAAAATTTACAAAACATCCCAGAGTCTAATTCTGGATTTTAGCTAAAGATTAAGTCATAAATCTTCAAAATCGGTCTAGTGTACGATTTATCGTGGCCTGTCAAAAGTGGATAGTTTTTTTGGCGCACGGTATATTACCGATCTTGAAAATCTATTTTCTTGCATTTTAGTCGACCTGCTCCAAGACCCAGTTTCAATTACTTCGCTCTCTGAGATTAAAACTGAGACTTGAAACATGGTCTGAAATAGCAAGCGATGATTATTAAATGGAATCTTCAACCCAAAATCCGGGGGGAGCAATTGACCAGATTTTGGTTGGGGACTCAAGCTTCAAAAACATACCCGTTCCTTATACCAATTTTTCGAAAATGTATATCCGACCTCATACCAATTTCTCGAAAATGTATCTCAAAAACCTTTGCTGGCATGTACCGGGTGCGACAAAAAAGACTATCCACTATTGCCACGATAAATCGTACACTGGACCTATTTTGAAGATTTAGGACGTAATCGTTAGCAAACATCCTGAATTGACTTCTGAAATTTTTTGCAATCTTTTTAGTTATCTGTTTCTTGAGCTATAAGCGAGTTTCTTAAAATGTACGATCTTGAAAACACTGACAAGGATAAAAAACGAGGATCAATTTTTCTAAAGACTCGACATGAATGGACAAAGATAAAGCTTTTTCATGGTGATTTGGGGATTTAGAAATCGATTAGTTATAATCTGCTGCACGAGCGTTAAATTCTGGAGAAGTTGCAATGATGCGCCACGCCAAGCTGTCCCTTGCATGGCAATTCAACGAGACTCCATGCTTGCTTGACCTCGTGGCGCTCCACTGTTGGTCTTTTTAACCCCCTTGACACAGGAAAGCAGTACCTGCACCAAAGAATAAATTCACTGAAATTATAAAGGAAAGACATTTCTTTGTATCACTAAAAGTAATCTTACATAATATTTTTCCCAACGCTTCACTAAGGCTCGTGCAGCAAATTATAACTAATCGATTTCTGAATCCCTGAATCACAACACGACAGTTTTCTCTTTGTCCATTCATGTGGAATCTTTAGAAAATTTGATAGACGTTTTTTGATCATTTTCAGACCCGTTTATACAGTACTAGTACAACTTTGGATCCGTAACCAAATTGTAACAGATCAGCCTCCCATTTACACTGTTCCTGCTAATCCGTGACACTTTATTCCTTCAATCTGTAGAATAAGTTTGTTCTGGAGCAGTGTCAATGCTTTTGAACCATAACAACTTTGTAATGGGTCAAAACTGTACCAGTATTGTGTAAACGTGTTCTCAGTGTTTCCTAGACCAAAGATCACAAGAAACTCGCTTATTGCTCAATAGACAGATAGCTAAAAAATTTACAAAAAGTTCTAATTCAAGATTTAGCTAAAGATTAAGACATAAATCTCCAAATAGGTCCAGTGCACGATTTATCATGGCCTGTCAAAAGTGGATAGCTTTGGGTGTGTTTGATTGGTACCAATTCTGAAAACGGTAGACTTTGTAGACTCAGAATTTTTGATTGATTGACCCTGAAATTCTGAAAACGGGAGGTTTGGTAGGGTTGGAACGCCTTCTGAACCTTCTGCTCCAAAAGGCAGAAGGTTTGGCAGACCTTGGAGAGATCAACGTTTTCATTAGCAAGCCCTGGTGATGAATCAAAAACCTACCGTTTCAAGATTTTTGTGTTTTATTGGGAAATGTATTTCCGTCTCTGCGAAGCCTACTGTTTCCAGAATTTGGTAGGTTTGGAATTACCAATCAAACGCACCCTTTTTTGGCGCATCAAGTAGAATTCTTTTACTCAATTTCTGTTTTCACTGTTTTCACTGCTGTGTGCGTCCTCTGCTCTGTGACTCAGATATTTGATGGATTCTCCGAAGTTATCTAATTCAAGAACTTGTTGTATATGATATGAGTCATTGTTTACTTAGAAGATGTTTGACACGGTTTGACACCACATTCACATGTGGATTCCTATGGCACCATAATACGTCTCCTCCATGTGTAGGGCATTTTCTGGGGCTCTAATTGGCGTGGTCTCAAAAATTTTCCCGGGGTACCCCCGCACCCCCATCAGAACTCGCCTCGCATCTCTCATAGCCCCTATAACATGATGGCTTCTTAGTCACTGCGTAAGGGCCCACTCACACTAAGTTTCTAAGGGCCCCGAGTGTCTCCGTTACGCCACTGGACACAGGGAGGAAATAACTGTTGTAGGAACAACTACCGTGTTTCTTAACGCCCATACGGTAACAAAATCTGTTGTTGACATTTTGAACTTATTATTGGGATCCCAAATAAATTCATAAAACTCCTTTGACTATGAAAACGGCAAAGTTTGAACAATTTGCAGAAAGTGTATTGAAATTCCTAAAGGACATGCCTCTGAAAAGATTTAAAATTTGATAAACTTTAGCATATGAAAATTTTTGGATAGGAACATATTTAAAACAAACCATAAATTCTTTTGATCCATTCTTCAGTCAATCCCCAACCATCCTGCTGAAAAAATTGAGAAAACCAAATTACGGTATTTCTATCAAATTTGAGTCATATGTATAGTCGGAAATGAAAGCAATAGGCTATTCAAATTCAAAGAAAACAATGCTGAATTTTTCCAGGTTTTTCCAGGCAGCTCAATTGCTAGTCATTTGCACATACAGTAAAGCCCAGGTATTTATCAATTTTGGAGGCTACAAAGGGGGAGGCTTAAAAGAGAGGGGTCTTATACTGTAAGAGAGGGGGGAGGGCTTATTCACAAAGTAAAAACTAAAAATGATAGGTTTTGGGATTTTCACTTGATATTTTCCGGAAACAACATACAATTTTGCAAGTAAAACAAGCCAAAATCAACATAGTAGTGTTGAACCGGAACTACAAAAACTTATGATTTAAATTGCTTTCGTTCAATAACTGGAATATCTTTAGTAGAATTTTTTTGTGTTTCATATAAGCAGGGTTGGGGGCTTTTTTCAGATTTTGGTTTCAAAGGGATGGGCTTATTAGTAAATACGCGTATGGGAATTGATAAAATCTGGCAGGGCTGCCCAATAGAAAGTCCTTTGTTTACGAAAATTTTGCCAGACTTAAGGAGGATTTTTGCCCGAATATGGAAGATTTTTGTAAATTTTTACAACGTTGGGCCCCCAACCCCCTGCCTTCTACGACTATGCTTATTAGAGTTAGAGAGGGGGCTAAACAGAGCTTTTAGCAATGATCTTGAATTTACATGATGATGTCCTGTTATGCAGAGTATGGTGCTTCTGCTTGCGAACTGGACTGGAGATATCAATAGGCTACTGAAAACAGACAGCAAAATAATTTTGGGCATACCCACTTGAGATCTCAACGGTAAGTACCATACTGAGGCCCCCACCCAGGGGAGTCAAAGTTCCCTTGTTCCCCAGTTATTTTTCTGTTTGTTCCCTTGTTCCTTTTTAGACGAAGTACCAAATCTGTCAATTTGTACCCCAAAATATGATGTTTTACAAATTTGTTCCCATGTTAACAGGTTAATTTCACCAAATGATCACTTGTTCTTGGCTAAAAAATGACAAGTATCCTTTCTTCCCTAAAACCCCTGGGAGGGCCTCCATGCTCTGCAGACCGGATGACATCATACAAGTTGTACATAACTTTGCATGTCACGCAGCTCCACTAAGACAATAAAAAGGCTGCCCAATTGAAGTTGTATTGCAGCACCTGCACTACAAGATTTGAGGAAAGACTCTTACCGAAGCTTTAGGTTCTGCCTGCAGGTCATTTCTTGACATTGCTTTCATTTGTATTACATTGAAACATAACTCTTTTGTCATGTCTGTCTTGAATTTACAGCCAGTGCATTCTTTAAGAATCCTGGGTAAAGGCTTAGCAATAATGCTTTGTCCCACTCCTAAATAAGTTGGCTGTGTTTGTTGTCTGCCAGGGGATGCAGCTGCATAATTTTGCCTCACAAATGTGCTGCTTTGTTGCAAAATGTTTAGATCAGCAGTTGAAATTGGACTGTATTGTGGATGTCCTTGACTCGGATGTCCTTGACTTGACAAGTCACATTCTTCTTCCGCTGCTGGCACTGGAATTTTGGATACATCTTCTTCTGGGCCTTCAAGTACTTCAACTGGTTCAACCTTTATGATTGGGGCATTAGTATGTAGCCTTGACATTGTTTCTTGACGTTTCCTGTGTCAATATGTAAAAACAAATGCCAGACTACTAAAAAACATGCTGAATAATGCAGGTTAAATCAATAAGTGTAATTTCCATAAGAAGTTGAAGTGTGTGCCTTGTGCCCTACAATACACAAGCTCTACTTCTCCTTTGTGGTGCTTGAAACCGTTCTTTTTTCATGTTTTCCCTTTCCAACAATGGGAGATAGGCGACTACACGTGCTGCATACAAATATATGACGAGAGTTTAGTTGAAAACGTATTGGAGTGAAATAGATTGCCCTTTTAGGCCTTCTTGGCCTAATATTCTGTTGCTTGGCCTACTGTTGCTTGACTTCTGTTCTCTTTGATGTGAAAGCTCATCTTCTTCTGGCTTTATCTTTTTCCAACAATGAAAGAGAAGCTAATGCTTCCAGGACGTGCCATTGTTTTGATGAGTGTAATTTGCCTTAGGCCCATCAAAGATGTCTGTCTTAGCCTAACCACCAACCACATACACTTCGTCTTCTCTTTGATGTTCACTCTTTTGCTTTCGTGCTTTCACTTCCAACTTACCAAACTTGAACAACTTCGTTGGTTGTAATGACTCGTTAGGGGAGGTATGCGATGTTATGCAATCTCGAAATCAATTAAATCTTTGGCGCTATTTTCTTTCCAACTTTTGTTGTTTGTTTTGAAATCAATTGAATTGCATTTTGAATAAACAACAACAACAGCATTAACTTCTTTCAAATTCTTGTGAATGCAATCTCAAATTTTGAAGGGGTGTTATTGAAATTAGAGGGAGATTTCTGATAAAAGGAAAGAAAAAGTTAAAGAAACTTTTGAAATTTAGACAAAGAGATAAAGTACTTCGTAAATTGGCATTGTGCAGATGTTTTATTTAATATTTTCCTCATCTTGATTCTTGATTGAATAAAAGGCTCTTTTTAAATGCATTCCCTTTTCAAATCCTTTGTTTTCAATTTTCAAAGAGCTGTCATGGAAACCCATTCTCGTAATATTTGCGTCGCATTTTATGCTAACCTGTGCTGATAACAAAATCTGGTCGTACAGGCCAGTATGTGCGAGTATGTGGCGCTGAAAATGTTATGATAGCATCTTCTAGAAGCAACTTTTAGTACGTGAACAGGGTGAATTGATTGTAAACCAGTTTTTAGATTGAAATTTCTACCCTGTATACATAATCTAGAAAAGATTTTGAAATGAATGGATACGCTTTGTTTGTTTTCAAAGATTGAACAAAGTGCCATCACGANGACTCTTTTTAAATGCATTCCCTTTTCAAATCCTTTGTTTTCAATTTTCAAAGAGCTGTCATGGAAACCCATTCTCGTAATATTTGCGTCGCATTTTATGCTAACCTGTGCTGATAACAAAATCTGGTCGTACAGGCCAGTATGTGCGAGTATGATAGCATCTTCTAGAAGCAACTTTTAGTACGTGAACAGGGTGAATTGATTGTAAACCAGTTTTTAGATTGAAATTTCTACCCTGTATACATAATCTAGAAAAGATTTTGAAATGAATGGATACGCTTTGTTTGTTTTCAAAGATTGAACAAAGTGCCATCACGAAAATTTTTGCATTCAGTGTGCTTTTTTGCCCAGACATGCACCAGCTATGCAAAATCTGCAAGCTGAAAGCTGGACTTGTCAAAGACCCTGTTTCTGTACCGGTACATTTTTGGATGCGCAGAAAATGTGTAACGGATCAGCCTCTTTTCTGCACTGTTCCTGCTAATCTGTAGTAACACGTTTGCTCCTTCTATCTACAGAACAATTTTGTTCTTGAGCAGTGTAAACGCTCTTGAACCGTAACAACTTTGGAACGGATCAAGATTGTACCGGACCGGTACAGTGTAAACGTGGTCCAAGTCTCTCTCTCGTGTACCAAAAGCCTAACACGTGTATCTAATATCCAAAAAAAGTGAGGTCATCGAAATCGAAGCACTAAGAAATGCACTTCGAGCAAGCGAGAACAAGTCGTAGCAAATCCAATATATGCAATGCTTGATATGCAATAATTTGTTTATATTTTGAACAAGACAAGGGATATCAATCTTGATATCAAACAATGTTTATTTCCTTACCCATTGAAAGGTATTTGTGTTAAAAGCAACAACAATACGCAAAGCAACAGCATAAACACGCTATTTCGCAAAATTTTGGCCATGACAGCAAAGAGTTGCATTGCGCATGCACCGAAAAAGGTTAGTCTCCCTATCATCGGCCTTGCCAATTCGATTGCTGAGAAATAAAGCTCCTCAGTATTCAATATTCACGTTGTAGCAAAAACCTCAATACATGCAAGATATATCTAGGTTTTTTAGGTTTTAGGTACACGGGAGAGACTTGGGCGAGTCCATTTGAAATTGCCTTTACACCAAATAAGTATCACGTCTACCAAAATAATTCCGCAAATGATATAGAGCAGTCAAATAAACGTTTCGCCGATTTCGATGCACCACACTATTTATTGTCGAAAGGCTAATATAGGAAAATTCTAAATGACCAAATTTTGTAGGTTTTCAGCTTCAAAATGATGGCACGTGCATCGTTGAAATTTTTGATAACTAATAATAATAGGCATGAAATTTTTGATAACTCGTACATTTGGCAGACACCACAACTTTTTCCTCTGATTCACCAGGTACACGCTGTGAAGGCATCCCATCATGTCCAAACCGAAAAAGACAGATTTACAAAAAAAATCTTCGATATTTAGAAAATTCAGTTTCAAATCCAACAGATCGAACATAACATAGTCTATTTACAAGTAGAATATTAGCGGAGACCAGCCATCTCCTGTAAGCATTTAACGTAACAATACAATAGAATCATAGAATTTCACTGCAGTTTTCTGATCCTTCTTCTTTGAAAGTCAAAAGCTATTTCACAGTCAACTATCCAATAACTATCCTACATAAAATAATATTTTAATATCATAAAGTCTTTTGGACGAATTTTGCGAGGGGCAAATCACTCCAAAAATAGCGTACGAGATTTTGAGATTTTAAAAATCTCTCAGATTTTTCAAAGATTTTTGAGATTTATTCTGAGATTTTCAAAGGTTTTTTAAGAATTCTAAGACCTTTTGAGATTTTGAGATTTTTGAGATTTCAAAATTTATCGAAATGTTCAAGGATTTTAGAGATTTTGCAAGATCTTGCAAGATATTTCAAGATTTTGCAAGATTTGTGAGGATTTAAACAATTTTGGAGATTTTCAAAGAACTGTCGAAAGATTTTTTGAGAATTTCTATCATTTGTTGGGGGAGATTTCTGGGATTTTTTAGATTTTCGAAGATTCTTAGGATTTTCTTTGGGATTTCTAAGATTTTATGAAGATTTTTGAGATTTTCAAGATTTTTCGAGATTTTTGGGTGTTTGAAGATTTTTTAGGATTTTTTATGAAAGTGTACGAGATTTTTGGAGTGATTTGCCCCTCGGAATTTTGGGCATTGTAATGAAAATTTTGATATTTCCTAAAGCAGCATGCAAAACAAAAGAAAAAGATGCGATTATTTGAATGGTAAAAGCTTGGGACGACTTATTTGGTTCAAAATTGACCGTCCTAAAACCTAATCATTTGATATATAGAAAATTTCTCGAAAACCTGTCAGTTCCGTCGGTTGGTTTTCAACAATACGTTGTTTGGATATAGAATTCTCAAAAAAGAACATATTTAATGATTTTCAATGGGGCATGATATCGACTGAACAAACTTCCTTGTGACATTTTAAATTAGGACATGCTGATATTCCAAATTTTTAGCAGGGTTGAAAGTTTCAAGCCCTTGCCCTTCGTTCCAGGGACATTTGAGATTTTTGTTGTCAATGTTCATGAGCAACATCTCACCAAAATGATCTGAAACTTCGTTTGCCAGGATTCTTGATCAGGAGTTATGTCGTTCTAATATTAGAAACAAAACAATCTTACTTAAACATAGCCTGCGTGCAGACCCAACTTAAACAACGACGCTATCGTTTGTTTTTCATCAGTCTCTTCAATGCTTTATCTTGTTTCTCTTTGATCATTTTCTGCTGCAGTTTCCGCTTTGCTTCAGCTTTCTTCTTTTCAATGTCTTGCATCGTATACTTCTGGGTTGCAGTTGATGCATCAATGATTGTGTTTTCCTTTGCTCTTGTGTCCAATTTTTGTGTTGATGTTATTGGTAGAGTAACTTGACACTCTGAAATAGATTCAAAGAGCTAATGAAACATCTACGCGCAACATATTTATATTTGGCTAAAATAGTTACCGTACGGAATTATCAATCACTTTAAATTTTACATTTCTGTGATAAATAAACTACAATACCAAGATGAAATACACTTTAAATTTCAACGTCTTAAGTTTCTCATTTCAGTTATAGAAATTTCTTTAAAATTGAACTAGTCTCATATTTCTCTGACGGTTGACTACCGTTCTTCGTAATTTTATTTCTGTCTTATTTTCAAAACGTTTTCAAATCATTTTGAGAGGAGTTTTCCTCACGAAAGCATGAATCAGTTGTGTGGAGAGTGTGACTTTCAGGGATAAATTCCTTGCTGGTGGGCTCTCCTCGAAGAAATTAGGTATCTTGACTATCACAAGTTTCAGGACAACTAACATCTTTCCCATATGTTTTGGCTTTTAATATAGTTTTCTTGAGTCACGTCTTTTGACGAAACAGCTACAATTTGAGCACAGGGGAGCACTTTATAAGAATTAGAAATATAAACGTTTAGACATAAAAAATCAACTTACTAGCACCAATTTCTACATCATCCCAAAAATCATCGTCTGCATCCAATGCGACAAACTCTCCGGATGGACGACTTCCTTTTGCTATCACTGAAACATCTGCTCCGACAGCATTTTGAATCGGCCTCTTATTCAAAGGTACTTGCTTCCCATTATCAACATTCTTAATATTCAAGGCCTTTATTCCTTCAGGCTTGCTACTATTAGACAGTGCCTGTTGAGGATTATGAAGTTGCGCTGGAGCTTTGACCATCGTATCCAAAGTTCTGTTATCAGCAGTTTTCGTATTAGGTGGCAACATGGAAGTTCGTGTCAAGTTCTTTGTATTTGTAACGTTATCAGCAATAGGTTTCTTTATATCGCAGTTAACTTTTGCACTACCCGCAGCGGTGTTACCGTCAGTGCCTCCAGATCTACGAAATTTAAACTTATTCCTAATTACGGTTGTAGTTTCAGTTGATGCCACTTTGGATATACAAGTGGTGCTCTTTGTCGATTTTAGCTCGCAATTAACGGTGTTCGTGGACATTCTGGGCACTCCAAGAGCATCTTTACCGCGATTTCTATTTGCAAAACAACTGGGTCCTCCTGAAACAGCTTTATTTGATTTGCTCATAGCGCCGACTCCCTTCCCTACACTTGCAATACTCTTACTAGTATCCTCCGATGTCTTCTCATCATGCAATCGATCAACAGTTGTATTTCGTCTCACAAGAGTTGCTTTTTCAGTTAGATACTTGTTAGTTTTCTGCTCCAAGTCCTCAAGGCAACCTTCACTGAAATCATCATCAAGGAAATCTGCTAAATCGTTGCACAATTCATCTGCTTTGTCCTCCTCCACAATGTCTCCATTCCTAACTCTATTTGCAGTATCAGTGTTGACGTTTCTTTTCGGCTGCCCAAAATTAGAAGCGCGATTAGTGACTTTGTTATTGTTTCCAGCAAACGGTTTTCTAACCTCAGGTTCCCTTGTAACGCGTTTACTAAGATCTTCCTTATCCAATACCTTCTCAAGTTGACTAAGATCTATAATATCAAGCTCATCATCATCAAGATCAAAGTTCATGGCATCTAAATCATCTTCAGTGTCTTTATTAAAACACTTTTCAATTACTGCAGAATTTGATTCAGCGTTGAATAAATTTCCTTTTGCTGCTTTTGAGTCCCGTACTAGATTCCGCTCAGTTCTAATCTTATCATTAACTTTGCTGGTGCATGAGATGGGATTCATGTTTTTGAATCCATATTCTTTGTTTGCTACATCTGTAGTGGTCTTTTTCATGTAACTAATATCCATGACACGTTCAACATTAGTCGAAGTACTTGGCTTTAAAGACATCTTGTCAACTACGTCTTTACGAACATTGTGTCCAAATCCTGTAGCATTACATGACCGTGGTGGTCCAACACGCTTTGTTTCACCAGCAATATAAGCTGCTTTCATATTTCGCATATTACTCTCCTTACAGTCATTCTTAACTTCTAAATCTTGAAGACATCTTTCACTGAAATCCAGGTCATCAAATTCACAATCCATATCAATCAGATGGTCATCTTCTCCGGCCTTTAAATGATTGTTGGCAACTTCTTTGTAACAATTACGATTTCCATTTTTAAGATTTTCCTTACTTTGGACTGCTTTCTTTGTACTATCACATCGATTTTCTTTTGTACTCCCTAACCCATCAGCAATTNAACTCCAGCTGTTATCCCATGATATCGGTTCTCAAATCTGATTGCTTCCTCGTTTTCAAGGAAAGAGATGTTATTGGCTATTAAAACTATCAGTTCTCTTCTGTTATCAATATTGCTGATACACGCACTACACAAAATTGAGCTGCACTGCGCAGACTATACCTTTTCCTGAGGGGGGTGGTATAGTCTGCACGCAGGCTAGGAAGATATTGAAAAACTGAGATCCAAAATGTATCGCAAAACCGAGACCGTTTATTTCAAGTAATTTCTCTAGTTTTTCAGTAGTCCTCCCATAGAATGTATTAAAAACCAATTATAGGAACCTCAAATAACAGATATAACGTGATATTTGAATACAGCGATCATTCAGCCTCATGACGGTGTTTTTTTCTGTGTCACATCCGGATTTTTTGACCTGCTAAGTAATTTTAAATCTAAGTGTCATGAAAGAAGGCTGTGTGATGTATTTTATTGCAAGGACATTCGTGCAAATTTACATGGAATTTTTCAAGGTAAGCTATTAATATATCTGCGTTCACAAGGAAATAAGCTATAATTTGGTGTGTATTTTGTTCTGGTGTCACTTTTTTCTACATGGTGTCTTCATTTTCAAAGAATGAAATTTTTTGAGGTGATTTCAAATTTCTTTCTTGAAAATAGCATCTTCATTCTAAGCCTCTCAATATCGGCTTTTCATATGATATCGGTTTTTGATACCCTTGATATTGATTTTGCGTTACTTTGAAGGTCTTGGTTTAATGATTTAATTTGATATCATTTTTTTATATTCTCAGTATCGGTTTCGTGATATATTTAGGTGTCGGTGGACGGTGGTGTCGGTTTTTCAATATATCTTCCTTTGGCTCCTTTCATTACATTTTTGGCACTACCTGTATGTATGAGTTGCCCCCCCCCCCCTTTAAGTAAGTTCAGGATAGATCCACCACTGAGTGCAACCTGCAAAAGAAATAATAGGTAGCAAGCCTCGAGTCTACTCAAAGCCTCGATTTTTATTTCATTCATCAGATGATGAATCAAGTTCTTCCAAAATATTACCTAAAGCGTTTGGAAACTGCGCTCTGGTCGGTGTTTTCAAAGGCTGATTGGAACTTTTATCCGACGGAGAATGATTCTTGGCTCTTCTGAGCGAAATTTTTGTTCTTGCTTCAGGTGTTTTTTCAGTATCTTTCTTTGCTTCTGTTGTGGTGGCTCTCTTTTGACGACCCTCTAGCAGGCCTAGGCCCAAAGCCCTTCGTTTCCTCATGGGAAAATGGCTGGTTATGGGCATGTCTGATGCCATCCTCTGCCTTGGCCTAGTCTGCAAAGCTGCATCTTTGTCTTGAATGCATTTGAATTGTGGCTGATATGTTCTGGCGAATTATGTCTGTAATTTTTATCATCTATCGGGCAGCTAACTTGCTGTGAGGAAATTCAAGATGGCTGCCAATCCTCGTTGTGTTTATGATTGCGAAAAAAGGCGCGCTATGTATCACAGGGAATCTAGACGTAAGCAAAAGAATCAAATTATGAATTAGGAGACATCTCCACAAATTTGGCCAATCAGATAGCGCGAAAATAACAACAAACGCAAGTCCAGACGAATTTCGTCATTTTTACCTACAAACAAAAAGTGTTTTGTATAGAGAAAACGTTATGCTGCGCCAAAGATTTCCCCAAAGAATACAGCCAAATTCACCCTGGATTTTATCATCTTCGCCTTTTCTGCGACAGGGAAATTTAGAGTTTCAAAATTCTATCGAACAAACTGGTTCCAAGTTACCCTAGTTCCAAGTGGACAATTCCAGTTGGGTAATGATTTATCTGATTTGGAAGAAGTACTACGATAACTTAATTTCGATTTAAAATAAGAAGACAACAACAACAACAACTGTTTGAAAATTTTCATGGCAATCCCTTAGCATCTATCTTACAAACTAACACTGATGTTCTTTCTTGAAAGATCATTGATTTAGCAAAACATTTATTTTATTTATTTATCTTCATGCAATCAAAGTTTGTTTTCATAGTGAGCCCAGTGGTTTTAGCATATTCAGCTTTATTGACAAAAATTTTGCTTCCAAATATTTGGCTGTATGAACAATGGCAGCTGGACACACCCAATAACGCACAGCTTAATCTAGATTTTGTATTATGAATGGTGAAAACTTAAAATTGACCGTATTTCGTGGAATCGTACATTCCTTGCCACTCGGTGAATTCAAAGGAAATTGTCGCCAACGGCAGGATACGTCGAGGCATACAGTGTTGCTGATGGTATTTTTGAAAGTTGAACCAGAAACTAAACAGATTCAGAGCTGATCATCTACCCCATCTACATCCTGGTCAATGCCAATTTCCAATCACACGCTTCCAGCTCAGTCTCAAGGTGCTATTTAGCTACAACTTAAGGCTACTTACTACACACTTACTAGCGGCTACATTTCGCAGTTTGAAGGCGATAGAGTGTATCAACGGCAACACAAAATGAGCATGAATCCATGTGAGTATTGTATCGACGACAGATTGTTTTAGTTAGGACTCCGGGCATTTTCCAAATGGGAATGTTCCAATCTATTTTCGAGTGAGTGTACTGAAATTATCGATTTTTTCACTCTGAAATACCGGCAATTAGAGAGGCCAGCCCTTTAAAACATATTTGCAATTTTAACGTAGGTTTAGAGCGTTGCTATTCTGAAATTACCTGATGAGTGAAATAGATGAATCCACTGTTAGAAAAATGATAGTACAATAACCTTGCAAACAATTCGTGAAATTTTTTATCCTTCCTTTCAATGGTGCTTCAACTTAATTTTACATATTTTGCTCATAGTTTAGGAGAAGAGGATAGTTACGCCTTATCGGTTTCCTTACCATTATAAAGCAGTAAAACCTTTTACCATTGCAATAGTTGGAAAAATGAATTAAATAGGCGAACCACGTCAATTTTCTGTGAAAGGCTACTCGGGAAATTAATTTTCTACAAATTCTTTATGTAAGAGTAAAATCATTCACTATACCGGGTGTCCCAAAAAAAAGTTCCGGCGTTTGACTAAACGCAGAGAAAAAAGTTATGAACCTGGCAATTTCTATTCATTCTAGTTACATGCTAGGCATTTCAACTTACAGTTTGGCATATCGTGGGAAGAAATTAGTTATCTGAAAATGGAGTTATGAGCTATAATATCCCATGTTCATGTTGAAGGCCAAACCAGAGACGTTTGTGTGCCTTTCTGCATCATTGCGGTGAAGAGGGACTCCCCCGATGAGCCGCACTAAAATGGGTCTAAAATTCGTTTATCTTGACGACATGGAAGAGTTCTGTTCATTGAGGATATTCAAAGTAAGTTCTGAAGAATTGAATACATATTTTATCTTTACTGTTTAACAAAGTAGAACAAACTTTCTTTGCTTAAAGTAAAAAATAGTTTTATTGTTTGTTAGACCCGTGATATTACGCAATAGAGCACTTTCCCGTGTTTCTCCATTAGAAACGCATTCAGCCTAGTTTCCATGTGGTCAAGCAATTTGTGTACTGTCGCCGTCAGAAATATGACAATAGGAATGAACTTACACTAGCAAAGCACACAATTGGTATTTGTTCCTCTGAGGCCTATTAGATTCGATTCTTCAGATCTTACTTTGAATATGCTCATTGATCTGAACTCTTGCTCTTCGTTAAGGTAAACGAATTTTCGACCAAATTTTAGCATTACTCATCTGGGGAGTCCCCCTTCACCTCAATGATGCAGGAAGGCGTACAAGACTCTNGGTGCAGCCATTCTGCTCATCATAATTTACTTCTGTATCAAATCAGGCAAATGCTTTCGCCAAGCTTCCAAAATAGGCCTTAACAGACGAGATGTGAAGTATGCCCAAGTCGCACCAGAAGATTCTTGCACAGAAATCACCAACTGCACGACTCTTGAAAATCTCAAAGAAGAGACAAATGCTGCGAGTACTGGCGATACTTCGACGAATAAACTCATGCTGTCAGACAACGGAAAGACAGCTCCTACTACAGTCGGATCAAGCTACGGGAAGACGGCTCCTGCAGTCGGATCAGTGGTTCCTACAGTCCCAGACAACAGGAAAATGGCCTTTGCAGTTTTAGACAAAGGGAACGCCGTGCCCGACAAAGACGGTGACAAGTTAGACCATGCAACACAGCAGAGTACGTCAAAGAAAATCAAACGGCAAAATGAAGCGGAGAAGAGCAGAAACAGAAGACTTGGGCATTTGCATATCACTTTGCAGTATTCAAAGAAAGACTTACTGTTATTTTTAGTGATCCATAAGATTTGCGAGCTGCATCCTGCCGACTTTGACAGAATTAATCAAGTACGATTAAGCATGGTTTCCATTCCTTCTAAACGTTTCCGTGGTAAAACGAAATTCGTCCCAATAAACGAGATAAAATTCGGTGCAACTTTCAAGTTCCCGAATGTCAGCAAGGCCGATTTGTTTCAGTCGTCGATGCGTTTTCGGTTGTACGGCAGGCATGCACGACTGAGAATGCATTTAGGCAAGGATGAGTTAATGGGAGAAGTGAATGTACATTTGGCAGATGTCGCACAACGAGAAAGAATAACAGCAAGCAGACCATTCAAGCCGCCTTGCACTAAACCTACCAAGAAACACCTACTACTCGATGATAAACTTCACGCAAAACAGAGAGAAGCAAAGACCAACAAAAAGACGCAAACCTTGGGAGACGCTAATGGAGAGGTTGAAATAACAGAGACAAGTGAAGTGGTTACTGAAGATAGAATAGAAGTTAGGCCAGGTGAATAATATGCACAAGGGCGTCACCATAGGGTGCACCCCAGTTTTCTCAAGGCGGCATTTATTTATAAACGAAAACGATATAGAGAAAGCTGGGTATACCTTTCAGAACTTAATTCTATAGTAAGTCCAACCCACTTTTTTAGGGCTGGCGACGACCCTGAAAATGCACACTACAGACCTTTGAAATTCGCTGTTTTGTCGGCGTCCGCGTTATTCAGTTTTTACCACACGGGATGCTTTTCTACAAAGTATTCCAATGGTCAGAGCAAAAATTATGCACGTCTATGGCTGACAAGACGCGATTGCGCTAAAACCAATAACTTCCATATATACCACTACGCGATGTGCCATTTTGGGGTGCCTTTTTCAGGCAGAAAAAAGATTTTAGGGTGTCATTTTTGGTAAGGTCACAAATAGCCATACATATTGGGGTATCCTTTTGGTATATTCATAAATTTTGCTTTCTCATTCTTAAAATTAATTCTTTAGGGTATCTAAAATGATCAAATTTTCTTATATTCGATTAAACTTTTTGGATTTTCTCACAATTTTTGGGTATGCGTTTTGTATGGCCTGTAAATTTTGGGGTATGGTTTTTGGAAAATGTATAAAATCTAGGGTGTGATTTGATTTTAAATGTCAAAATGGACAATCTGCCAATTAAAGTTACCATCCGGGTGCTAAAGATGGATTCAGGGCATTTTTTACCATGATTACTTGCGTCACAAAGAATTTCGGTTGATTTGATTGGACGATTCATCATGGGCCGCAAAGTATCATGGCTAAAAATTTCTCGACGCCAATCCTTAGGGCAACAAATAACAAGTCAGTTTTACTTATCCTGAAATTGAATTTTCAAAACAAAAATTACAGTTTTCCTCTATCGTTCTAGCTTCCTGCAACATTTTTCGATAAAAGAGAACATTTGATAATTTGATAAAAGAGAACTTTAGCGACTCTCGTTTATTTGAGGACATTTTGCTTTTTCGAATTTAGGAGATATTTAGGGGTCTACAAAAGTCATTTTGGATACAGAGCAAAGCTGTGTTGGGCCTAGATTTTTTAATTATGCTGAAAAACCGTTCTAAAACGAAGACGCTGAAGGGACAACTAACTCGGACTATGCAGTGAGTCTAGGGACAACGTAGACTTACTACGTGATTCCTTGTATTGATTCAATATTTCTAATCTGATTTTTTATTTTCTCTCATGTAAATCTCATATAAGTTCAGTTTTTTCTCAAACAGTTTGAGCGATAACCATCCAATTCAATGAGCGATACTGAGACTTATGTAATAAGTATAGGGACAACACAGAAACATAAATAAAGATACAATAATATTTGCAATCTGTAATCATCATAAGTCAACAAAATTTACATGAAATGGAGATATTACAAATGAAATGATTAAACCCTGTTGAAAAATTACAAATACAAAATGAATGCTTCTCGTAAGTCTATAAAAGTATCAAATAAAGGAATGATATAAGAAATAAGCGTTTAAGCAAAATTACAACATAACGACCATTAAAAACAACGACCATTTGAGCTGCTCCTGAGCATTGTATTTTCAGAAATAATCGTAGAATGTGTAAAGGGAAGCTAAATGTTTCTTTTCAACTAATAAACCAGAGGTATTTGGTTGAAAATTTCAGACATTAGTCCCACAAATCCTATACTTGATTGGCTAATTTCAAATTAGCGCAAAATGCTTTTCTTAATTCCCAAACTCTACTACAAGTCTTTAATCAGTAGCTGTCAGCCTCTATTTTGTCTGTCTGCAAGTTTTCTGCCAGAAACATGGTTTTTACTTCTCGACAAGGGTAAAATGCATTTTAGCGGACACACTTTCAAAGGAAAAAACGGAGGTTGTATCTGCTAAAGATAACAGAACGCATTGTATCGAATAAGACTTCACATCTCTTGGAAGTTTTAACATATACTTAAATATTGACCCTTCTGAAGGGAATAATAACGTTATAAAATCTATGTATGTATTCATGCATTATAAAAATCGTCCGTACTTTCGTCTCTATGTTTAGGAACACCACTATCATTTGTATCTAACGATGCCCGAGAGTCTATGCTCGTTGAAGTGTTTCCTTTGATTAATTTCTGTACTTCTATAGCATGAGTTGACCATGAATTTGCAGCCTCGTCTGTGAAAATAGAAGAACAGAATACGTCAATCCATGTAGAATATTAAAATCCAAAAGTTTCGGACAGTAAAAGTTTCGGACAAAATTAGTTTCGGACAAAATTTTGTCCAAAACTTTCTTGTCCGAATTACCTTTAAAAGCGTCCGAAAATTGTCTGCCTGAATTTCTTCGTCACTAGATTTTTAATTAAAGCATTCAGTGCTGCTCTTTGGTTTAAACTAAGTTAATTCTATGCAATTATGACCCATTTCAAGCGAAAGATTTGACAATAAGCTGTCACTATCTCTGATTTTTCAAAAAAGCGTTCGAAATTTTTTGTCGTAAGGTTTTATCCGAGATTTTTCCAACCGACACATTTGGATGTTAATGTGATCCTTGATTGTCAAACGCGTGAAAACAGGCATCGAACTCTCGACCAAATCATTCAGAATCTCCCTAACCAGAGCCCAGCGCAAGTAAATTTTATCTCGCTCAATAGTTACGAAATTTACCAGCTTTGAAAGACCATGTTTTTTTTCTTAATATTTACAGGGTGTATCAAAAAACGGCTAGCAGTAGAGCAATTAAAATTTCTCTGGACCAGAAGGTCTGACATGAACATAGTGATTTTTTGAACGACGACTCGTGTGCCTTCATTTGATGCATAGACTTTTCAAAAATAAATCGCTGGGGAATCGGCAATCAAGAAAAAAGTAAGCATATGCGAAAATGAGCCTTTCTTTGATACACAAACATCGAGCAAAATCTTTTGAGCAACCGTTACCATTTGCAGTTCCTTACAATCCAGTTTCTTACGAAAGATAAGTGTGTAACTAAAGTCTGTCGCACGTTAGAAGTCACGTGTGAAAATGTCCGCGAATAAAAACAATTGAAGTGTTTTGCATGATTAATTTTGCGTTATCGCAAATCTTACGTTTAACTTACCATCAGATTCAGGTTTGTATGTTTCCATTTCTCCTCCCAGACCTTCATCATTTTCACCTCCGTTGTCCAATTTCAAACGTTGTGCTCTTTCCCTAACTCTTTCAGCATGTTCTTTTCGTTTCTTTTGTTTCTCTACGATTTCTGCTTGTAGCATTTCTCTTTTATTCAATGTCGAATCCATCCTCTCCTTCATCTAAAAATTAAAGAATAAATATACCTCATAAAATTTCTCGCTCAAAAATTGCATGAGAATGGCGTTACAATTTCTATAGGGCAGAGTGACAGTGTATCTACGGTTTTGAGGAAGAGGGGTANTGTTTTGCAAGATTAATTTTGCGTTATCGCAAATCTCACGTTTAACTTACCATCAGATTCAGGTTTGTATGTTTCCATTTCTCCTCCTAGACCTTCATCATTTTCACCTCCGTTGTCCAATTTCAAACGTTGTGCTCTTTCCCTAACTCTTTCAGCATGTTCTTTTCGTTTCTTTTGTTTCTCTACGATTTCTGCTTGTAGCATTTCTCTTTTATTCAATGTCGAATCCATCCTCTCCTTCATCTAAAAATTAAAGAATAAATATACCTCATAAACTTTGTCGCTCAAAAATTGCATGAGAATGGCGTTACAATTTCTATAGGGCAGAGTGACAGTGTATCTACGGTTTTGAGGAAGAGGGGTACAAAATTCTGCGCAGTAGGAGGCTTGAAATAAACGCTATATTCTCGAGGCATCATTTTTGAGGCCGTGGAACTTAGGGTAGTCTACCCCCTGGTGACGCCATTGATTTCTGTTACGAAGTTTTGAACAGGAGAAATTTCATGTTGCTTTATAAAACAACGTTTCATTGATGGGAGACAGTGCTTAAAATATGTGCGGATAAGACTCACTATTTGGAGACTTGAATTTTAAACATGGAACATTTCATCAAAACATACATATTTGCACTTTTCGTTACAGGTTTTCCCAGGTTTTCTTTATGCAAGAGTTGCCTTGTTTTAAGGATTATGACATATTTTGAAGAATTTAAATACCTCATCTGCTTGTTCCTGCAATTTGTTTTGTTCACGTGCTGCAATTATTTCTCTTTTCCTTCTTGACATTCTGCTTGATTTTAGCTTTTTCCTTTGGATCTCCTGTAAGAAGGAATTTTTTTATATAGACTATAAAAGGGCAAAAATCATGGAATTAAAACTCTTGATTGCAATCAGACTTGAATGGATTTAATAGGTCTTGTAGATACATACAGATGAAATACTAAGGCTGATCAGAACCATGGGAGAGTTGGGAGCTAGCTCCCATTAATTTGCTTAAATGTGTTCCTTAATTTCTTGAGAATAGCTGCAACATGAAAACTTAGGGATCTTACCCCCTACTGTATGTATCCTTTTCTGCAATTTTCATGGTGCAANAATTATTTCTCTTTTCCTTCTTGACATTCTGCTTGATTTTAGCTTTTTCCTTTGGATCTCCTGTAAGAAGGAATTTTTTTATATAGACTATAAAAGGGCAAAAATCATGGAATTAAAACTCTTGATTGCAATCAGACTTGAATGGATTTAATAGGTCTTGTAGATACATACAGATGAAATACTAAGGCTGATCAGAACCATGGGAGAGTTGGGAGCTAGCTCCCATTAATTTGCTTAAATGTGTTCCTTAATTTCTTGAGAATAGCTGCAACATGAAAACTTAGGGATCTTACCACCTACTGTATGTATCCTTTTCTGCAATTTTCATGGTGCAACTTTTGTAAACTGCATCAATTTTATTTGCTCTCCAGGCCAAGTTTCAATTTTAAAATTTCAATTTTTTCGTAAGTTTGAATAGATGCTTACGCCAAAGATGGTGTCAAGGAATTTTCTACCAAGATCCTTTGCGCTATTGAAGATATCAACAAACCAAATCAACAAAAATTCAATGCGACGCAAAGCATCATTATGGTAACAATTTCCGTGTTCCATCTCTGGCGCAATTGTCTTTTGCAAGTGGCGGCGCCAGCGGCCAACGACTGGGGACGACAAATTGATATGGGGGGCCGAGGGGCGAAGCCCCCAGGAAAATTTTTCAGGACCACGCCTTTTTATCCTTGGGAAAAGCCTTTTTCATTGCTAAGAAACGCCCTTATTTGTCCTCAAAATCCAGGATCTAACTACCTAACCCCTCCTTTGACAGTTTCTCTACGGATTTGGATGAATTGGAAAACCAACTTTGGGGAGAAGTGGGGGGGGGGGTGATTCTCCCCAGTCCCCCCTATGGCGCCACCACTGTCTTTTGCTCAAGTTGCTGATCACAATGTATTACAAAATTTCCCTATCTGTCATTGTAGTGATATGGTGACAGTAGTCTTTTCTCTTTTTTCTATGTTCTACCTAGCATTCAAAAGGTAGTTTTAGGACACTGAAAAAGTTAAGCTTATCGAAGCAGTGTCCTGAAATCCTTCCTCTTGATGTGAGCACACCTTATGATTCCTTTAGCCTGGAATTACAGAGAGTTGGCGACGCTACTCACTCTACATACATACTAGCAGGTTCGACAGGGTGGGGACTTGAACCACCAACCCTCAGATTGATAGTCAAGCGCACTACCACTGAGCCATCCCCGCTTGAAAATGACAGTCTTGGTAGGGGACAAAAATGATGACCAAAACAAATTTTTTGTCATAATTTTCAGTGTACTTACCAGTTCTCTTCTCTCATCAGATGACTTTAACTTGTCTTCCAATTCTTTTACAGTCAATGCTTTTGGTGGATTTTTCAAACTCTGTTTTAGTAGAAAATACAAGATTAAATAGAAGAGCTAATAGAACTCCATGTAAAAGTTGGTCATAAATCTTGATTTTATCACTTTCCTATGATCACAAATGGTAGAAAGTACAGAAGCTAGTGTTACACTTCAGCAACTGTGCTGGTAAAGTTATCAAGATTTTTGTCCTTCAATTTATTTGGTGGAAGTTATGCTGTCATACAAACTACAAAACTCTTCATCTCATTAACAATTTGCAAATTTTTGAAGTTACAAGGTATATGAAGAGTAAACCCTCTGTGATAAAAATAGCTTGAAATCTATGCAATGATAACATTCTGATAAGAATTCTTGCATCATATGAAAGATTGTAAATTGTTTGAGCAAAAATTCTCAAGAAACTAAAATATCCTCAAGAATTCTTAGGCAAGAAACCAATGTTAATTTGTGCAAAGCCTGATCTTAGCAAGTTGTGCAGAATGAAATTTCATTGGCAGATGTCCAAGATAAACAGGCTTAAATTCAAATTTCAAATCTAATTATCAATTGACCAAATTACAAAACGTAATCTCACCTCTAATCTTATAGGTGGCAGCATTCTAGGTGGTTTTGAACTCAATGGAACTTCAAATGCCAGTGGTTTTGGCTTCATGGGGCTGTCACCTGTTCGAAGTAATGTTATGGATTATGAAATCAAACTCAGATTTATAATTAAGACCAATCCAATGAATAAGAGAGCAAAAATATTATGAGAAATGTAATATCTTATTTTTGAAAAAAGCTTTCAAACTATTTCAACAAAAAGAAATTTGATAGTGGGTTGGGAAATAATTTATCTGAAGAATGGAAGCACCATGGCAACAGATTAAGCAGAACCTAAACATTTTATTGATTAAGCAGAACCTAAACATTTTAAATACAGTTACAAACATTTCAAAACAATTTCTTGACTTGTGCATAAAGAAACAAAAAAGTGAACAGGGGATTTAAATTAAGTCTATTAGCTTTGAAAACAGAATTGGAAAATAAAATGCTATTTTAAGTTTTCAACGTTGACATACCCCAACTTGAAGTCGCAGGAGGTGGTGTTGGTACTTTAGCTTGAAATAATTTCTCTCGACTTTCTCTTTTGTTCAAGCCTGCAGAAAATCCTCTTTCAACGTCACTGTTAATACTAGATGCACTTTGTGGCCTTACAGAACCTCGAGAATCTCTGACGAATTTTTTACTTTTTGTTTCTTTAGGGCTACTAGGTACGTGTATGCTTCCATTATCAGAGCTTGGTCTTTTAGTTAAAATTTTTGTTTTCGATGATGGTCTGACATTTTCAGCAGATCGACTTTTGTTGTTGTTTTCATCTCNGATAAGAGAGCAAAAATATTATGAGAAATTTAATATCTTATTTTTGAAAAAAGCTTTCAAACTATTTCATCAAAAAGAAATTTGATAGTGGGTTGGGAAATAATTTATCTGAAGAATGGAAGCACCATGGCAACAGTAGGTGACCATTCAGAAGTTGATTGATTAAGCAGAACCTAAACATTTTAAATACAGTTACAAACATTTCAAAACAATTTCTTGACTTGTGCATAAAGAAACAAAAAAGTGAACAGGGGATTTAAATTTAGTCTATTAGCTTTGAAAACAGAATTGGAAAATAAAATTTGCTATTTTAAGTTTTCAACGTTGACATACCCCAACTTGAAGTCGCAGGAGGTGGTGTTGGTACTTTAGCTTGAAATAATTTCTCTCGACTTTCTCTTTTGTTCAAGCCTGCAGAAAATCCTCTTTCAACGTCACTGTTAATACTAGATGCACTTTGTGGCCTTACAGAACCTCGAGAATCTCTGACGAATTTTTTACTTTTTGTTTCTTTAGGGCTACTAGGTACGTGTATGCTTCCATTATCAGAGCTTGGTCTTTTGGTTAAAATTTTTGTTTTCGATGATGGTCTGACATTTTCAGCAGATCGACTTTTGTTGTTGTTTTCATCTCGGATGCTTGCTGCTGATTTTGGTTTTTCTTTGGGTTTGGTGTTGTTACCACCCTCTTGAATGGAAGGGGCAACTTTGGGGGTCGAGGCTCCACAACCCATTTTGGGCGACCTTGAGTGATGAAGTTCTTGGAGGCTCTGTACGGAGAAAAGTGGTAGAACGGCTGTCTTGTTCCTTGCAAAACCGGCTTCCTAAAGTCTCGATTTTTCAATCTTAATACAACGAAGTCGTTGGTTTCCTGTCGTTTTCAGGCAAGGAAATTGAGTAATCAGACTTTGTGTGGGCTGTGGTGATGAGAGTACTTTCCTTTCTTTGTCAGACCAGACTGGCCTTTCGTACCTTCTCTTTCCTCTGGCCTAGGCAATCAGTACGGCTTTAAATCTTCAGAGAGTCGATGAAAATCGCACCAAAATTGTACAAAAAGCAAGTGTCTTTTTCTTTCTTTCTCAACCAGCGCGGGATCCTTGAGCTCTGAGCAACTGGTGGAATTACATCGAATGTTTTATGATCCAGCTCCGCGTGTTTGTTTGTTACTCTCCTTGGTATTGTTTAGTTTTGATTTGCGTCTAGGCATTGTCGCATAGCAACGTTTGTTCTGATTCTCCTGCGCATCTTCGTGGATTTCTTCTCGCAGCTACATGACGTAATATTCGGCCTCCTTCACAGTAACAAACAAATTCCTTCACTCCTTCTGCGGCAAGGATATTTCTTCCGTACCATAGGGAATATGCTAAGTAGGGGCGAGGGGCTTGAAATAATTGATGGTTTGAATTTGTATGAAATTGCAAATAAGGCTTAAAACTTGACGAAAATTGATAGGCATTTCTAGTCCTTTTTGAGACTTTTCAATAACAGCTTCCAAGCAAAATCGATCATATATTTCTAGTATGCATGACCGATTTTAATATTAGTATATTAATATTTTAGTATGCATAACCATTACCCCACCCTATGAAATGCGTACTGGTGCATAGCATCAAATCTTCATTGGCTGATAAATTAGACACAATTCCGCGAAATGGGCCAATCACAATACGTACAAACTACAATAAACAAACATTTCGGCCCATTCCCCGTGCTACCGTCCTTCGCAATACCATTTCCTGCGTCAGGGAAACTTAGATTTTCATGTATTTTTTAACAAAAATGTTCTATATAGTCTAGTGAACAATCGTACTTGAGGAGAAGTTCTATCTCAAGTTTTGGAAAACATTATGGATCAAGATCGATTCCAGGCTAGATTTATTCAAAATCTTGAGATAATTTGTTATGTTACTACCGCTAGAAAGAACTTATCAGAAACTTCTGACGCATTTGTATCCGCTGAAAAGAATACGCTACGTTAAATAAATGGGCTTTACGGTCATATTAATAATACGCTAAGGAATATACCTATTGAATTCTAAGATCAAGGTGTGAGCTTTTGCGCAAAAGTTGAGCAAGAATTGTATTTAAAAACCCATGAAAGTATTTTTGGACGAAAACTCAAATCAACCACATGTGCGATTCATAAAATATTCATCGGATCGGGCGCATTTGGTTGAAAAGTTTCATGAGATCGGAACCTTTACTAACGTCATTTGACCTGAAACAGGAAAACTTTTGACGTGGAAAGCACGTTACTTTTCAACCCAAGAATTAACGAGGATGAACGATGCAGACGATATTATAGCTTGGGTCTTGAAAGTTTCCTAGCGCTAGAGTCCCAAAGCTGCAGGGCTGCAGATTAAAATCGGGATTTTTGGAGCACGAAGGAAACATCTATTTATTAGATCTGAGATTTGAGAATGTTGATCTGGGTCTGCCTCCTAGAGCTTGAATTAAGGCCATGCCGATGAGTCCAGAGTTGTTGTGGAGCTTCAAAAATGTCTATTTCGCTCGAACAAATTTGTCCAAATTTGAAATAACTATTTTGCCTACAAAACTGTTTCTGAAAATCTTTGATAATGGCCTAGAGGTAGCCAAAAGTTTCGTAAAGTTTACAGCCTCAATGAACAATGACAAAAGCCATCTTCTAAAGAGGGAAACTAAGGGTGTGTTTGATTGGTAATTCCAAACCTACCAAATTCTGAAAACAGTAGACTTCGCAGAGGCGGAAATATATTTCCCAATCAAACACAAAAATCTTCAAAACAGCAGGTTTCGGATTCACCACCAGGGTTTTGCTAATGAAATGAGAATCTCTCCTAAGTCTGCCAAACCTTCTGACTTTTGGAGCAGAAGGATCAGAAGGCCTTCCAAACCTACCAAACCTGCCGTTTTCAGAATTTTGGGGTCAATCAAACGCGAATTCCGAGTCTACCAAGTCTACCGTTTTCAAAATTGGTACCAATCAAACACACCCTAAATTCCAAATACGTTTTTAGTGAAAAGCAAACATAGGAACAGGATTTACTTCATTTTCTCGGGAGAGTTTGAAAAACTTTTATAATGCTGTAGCTACTTTGACAAAAATTGAAATAATTAATTAGTGTACAAAACTGTTTCTGAGAATGCGTGAAAATGGCCTAGAAATAGCCAAACATTTCTTAATGCTTTATAGAGGAAAAGAAGTCAAGCGTGTATCCCTTGCAAGCAAAAATATGGAAAGTGTTTTTTATGTAAAAGGGTGTGTAAAAGACAAAGAAAGTATGACAAAAGTAGTAATTTGATGTTTTCACAAATACGAAACTGAAACAAAACAAACTTATTTGATATCAAATAGATTGTGAGGCTACATTTCAAAATCAAGTTTCTACGGCATTACAGTAAAAACCCGCATATAAGAGCCTTCATTTATTAAGAACCTGCAGCCTGAAATTTGGGATTTTTAACCCTATATATAAGAACCTTTTCACCCTGATTTTTTGTTCAGGTTCTCATCAAAAGATTTTGGTTTACACAAAAATAAAGAAAAAACAATATCAGTCATGAACCTATGCCCCGTGTTAAGAACCGACACCCTGATTTTGCAATACCCCCACATAAATAAGAACCCAAACAGGCTGATTTTAAAAACATAGGTTCTTATGTGCGGGTTTTTACTGTATATGTTATGTTAGAGATACATTGGAGGAATGTTTTGCATTTGTGAGGCAACAAATTGTTGTGTTCCAACACAAGAAAATATTCGTTTCAACAATTCTGATTGGCAATCATAACAAATATGTTCATCAACTTTAATTATTTACTTACTTACAGATAAAATCTTTTGAAGATTTACCCCTTTTACAACAAACACTAAGCAATTTGGTCCTTTCTAAAATTAAATTTAAAATTCAACTAATCAACAACGCAACAGATCTGTCAACTAACGCAATTATATTTGAATCATAAAATAGCTACATACCAGGCGGAAAACATGTTCACTGAATTAATTCTAGAGATCAATTCATATAAGTTAATGTTGGAAGGAATACGCTACCAAGTCCAGTTTTTGTCCCGTTGTTCGAGCTATAAAAGCCTTTATCTTGCACGAACAAAATCAGATTTTGGTAACTTTCCTTTTCAGGCCATTCAATATAAATACACCAATTCAATTTCCAGCCTCGTTTTGGAAATTACTCAAAATTCTTTCATACGATATTTTAGAGCCCGGATTCGGATTTAGCACCCAAAGTTTAGTCAAACTACAAGTTTACATATTGCTAGTGGTCTTAATTTTGATTTTATGGCGATGTAAAGCTTGAAAATCTNAGCAATTTGGTCCTTTCTAAAATTAAATTTAAAATTCAACTAATCAACAACGCAACAGATCTGTCAACTAACGCAATTATATTTGAATCATAAAATAGCTACATACCAGGCGGAAAACATGTTCACTGAATTAATTCTAGAGATCAATTCATATAAGTTAATGTTGGAAGGAATACGCTACCAAGTCCAGTTTTTGTCCCGTTGTTCGAGCTATAAAAGCCTTTATCTTGCACGAACAAAATCAGATTTTGGTAACTTTCCTTTTCAGGCCATTCAATATAAATTCGCAATTTCAAAGAAAAATATGAAGGATTCAAAGTTCATCAATAAGTTCGTAAACATCTGTTACGTTCTTTACAGTATTACTTTCCTCCTCTATTTCTATTTCTATTTCTGTGAGTGAACAAAAATACACGATGTTAAAACAAATACTGTTCCCTGCATATCAAAGCAATAATAATGGCAACTGTCTTGTTTAATAGATGATACATTCAATTAGATATGAAAACTTACCTGGCTTAAATCGGGCTATCCTTTCCGGAGGTATGGGAGAATCTCACGAGAACGCTCTTCAGGAGGTCTAAAAAAGGCTAAAATGATGATCAAATTTTGTGGTCGGTTTTTCTGCCTCACAGCAAATTACCTGTGTTAGCACGCATTATCCACTTGGGAGGGAGGATGAAATGCCCTTAAATAATGTTACTACACTAGTATAGGGATGACTTCTTCATTCTCCTAAGAAGATCACACACGCCAAAGCGCTTTCAAGTCATCGCTGCAAGGCAGAAATATTAGGGACATCTAATTGTGATCTTAGGCCGTTTTCAAGTTTTTCGAAGGGAGCTTCTCGAGAAAATCTATTGCAGAAGCAGAAGCGAATGAACGATTTCAGCCAGGAAAAATTCTAAAATTAATTGAACATGTCAGCCATTCGATAAGATATTAGCATATATTATTGCTTTGGTACTCAGGGATTAGTAGCCTTTTCAAAATGCGTGCTTTTGACTCACCCGGTATAGCCTTTTTATCTTCTCAGTTTTTATTTACATTTCTTCTGCTCACAGAAATGAATGTCGTCTTTGACCTCTAACTTGTCTGGAATGAGACCAGCAAAAAGAGGAACACGAACATTAATGGCGAACTGCATAACCTGGAAATTGTCGATCACAACAGTAGAAGAGCATAGGTACCTTGATTGGAAATATCTTCACCTTGATTGGAAATGTGTTCACCTTGATTGGTTTGTCTTCACCTTGATTTGAAAAGGCCTCCACATTGATTGGAAATTTGTCTTCAATTGTAGAATTCGAAATCAAATTCATCGTCTTGTTGTTTGCTTGAAAGATTATTTCCACCACTGATGTCCAAATTTTCTGCCTCTGATTCTGAATCAGAATTCTCCCAGAATCCTGCAGAATACAGTGAATAATATTAATGAAAATTTTCACAGGGTGACTAAAAAAAATTTGCAGATCTTACAAAATGATCAAAATTAATTTCGCTCTTGTCTTTCTCTGTATCCCCACAAGAAGATATGTAAATGACCAAACGGATTTTGGAGAAGTTGCAATTCACCGAAAAGCTGAAATCACACTTAAAGGCAAAGCACTTTCTCCGGACGGTGCCTTACTTGGGCAGGCACGAGACTTAATCCTGGAAAAGGCACCAAAATACTCCCAGAATGAATTTAGCTTTATCTCGAAATTGGCAAACAATTGTGTCTGAATATGCCACCTGATTTTTGACTCATCCTAAGATAAGGATCACAGAAAAGAAAAACAAGACAAGTGTGCAAAAATTTTCGATATATCTTATATCTTCTTCAGTCGCTATATCTAACATCCCAGTATAA
Source organism: Aurelia aurita (assembly GCA_004194415.1). Classification (NCBI taxonomy): domain Eukaryota; kingdom Metazoa; phylum Cnidaria; class Scyphozoa; order Semaeostomeae; family Ulmaridae; genus Aurelia; species Aurelia aurita. Next base: position 913,548 of record REGM01000062.1, read on the forward strand.
GGATCGCAATCAAATTCAACTCTGCTTTGCATGAACGATTAACGATTCCTGACTGAAAAGATAAGGTCATTCTTAAAACACTTTCTTCTTGGTACGATAAGGAACACATAGAAAACAGTCCTTTTAAATTTCTGTAACTTGAAATTTTGATGACCTTTAAAGAGGCTCAACGGAGATAAAAGCCCCGCGCGGAAGGGATCTGGGTATTCTATTATTAGCCTATTGTATTTGATAATTTCGACACGTGCGTAGATATTGTTTAGCCACAGGAACACTAGCGTGGGTAGGAGTTTTCTTTGTCCTATTTATAGATGACCTCCACTTAGCTCCGTTGATTCACTTTAAAGAGGCTCAACAGACGACCAGTAAATAAAGAATAGGTAAAGGGTAAGATAAATAATCACCTCAAAATCAATAGATGAAAAGGCCTACCTGGCTTGCGAAACTTGCTGGAAATGCTTCTTGAATTGTCAGGGGAAAACGCACCATTCTTTGTAGTAGCGGCAATGTTTTTCTTGCTTGGTTTAACTTCATCAATTTCAAATGTATCTTGCTTTGAGCTGAGAGAAAATATAACAAAGCATCAACAACAACAACAGAATGCCCTCTACCGAATTATAAATCTTCATTACATACCTTCGAAGAGGCTTGGAGCGAGCTTTTCTTTATTATAGAAGGCAAATATTGACATTCTACGAGCTGTGTCACTGAAGATATTCCAGATATTTACGAAGCAACATCTGAAACATGAAATAAAAAATCTTCATCCACCTACTTAAACATTGACGGGGTTTTCCTATCAGCTTGTTTCCCTGCGGATGGCTGATATCCACTGCTCTCCTCTTCCACTTTATCATTCTTTGTACTTCGTCCACTTAACACAAGACTTGAATTCAACAAATCATCAAGCTCATCATCAGAATCATAATCTTTGTCGATTTGCTCCTTTTGGGGATCTCCCCTTGCTTCAGGTTTCCTCAGAGGACTTCTCTTTGCCTCCGGTTTCTTCGGAGCAATATCATCATTCGATAGTTCATTGTAGTTGTCTTCTAAGTCTAAGTCTGGTTCTGTTATGTCATCATCACCAAGACTTTGTGAGTTATCATGAGTTTCAACGTCAAGTGCGCCAGTCGTATCATTTGTCCTAAAAGGAGAAAGTCTTTGTATTTGGAGATAGACAAGACATCACTTAAAGTCTGTCTCAAATTAGATGTCACGTGAGATTTGCGATAACGCAAAATTACTCATGTAAAAAACTTCAATTGTTGTTATTCGCGGGCATTTTTACGTGACATCTAATTTTAGACAGAACATAGTTTGATGTGCAAAATCTGATATCATGATTTTGATCATATCAAATATTCACATGCATATGAAAGTGTTAAGATGTCATTGACCATTTGATTACTGTTCTAATTAAAGGAATCAAGTCATCCCAAAGCAAAAAATCTTGAACAGCCTGATATAAAACGTCAACTGTAAACGTTTTCCTTTCACTGTCTAAAAATTGCCAAAAATCAGCTACCAAGCCTGCAAACTTCTCTTTTAGCTTGAGTCNTGCGATAACGCAAAATTACTCATGTATAAAACTTCAATTGTTGTTATTCGCGGGCATTTTTACGTGACATCTAATTTTAGACAGAACATAGTTTGATGTGCAAAATCTGATATCATGATTTTGATCATATCAAAAATTCACATGCATATGAAAGTGTTAAGATGCCATTGACCATTTGATTACTGTTCTAATTAAAGGAATCAAGTCATCCCAAAGCAAAAAATCTTGAACAGCCTGATATAAAATGTCAACTGTAAAAAGTTTCCCATTCTTTTGAATAAAAATTGCCGAAAATTAGCTACAAGCCTACAAACTTCTTCTTTTCTCTTTTTTCACTGGCCAAATTGATGATAATGATGATACATGATAATATATAATTGTTAAACTTCTTTCTGGCAAGAGAAAAATGACGAAGTTGAATCGTGGAAAACCCCTTTTTTAGTTATAGGTTTAACATGCATCCTAATTTTAGCCAGGATTTAAAAAAATAGACACTTGTTTTAAAGTGTCGCTTTCGCTTCACCAGAACCCAATTTTAGCCAGGTAACCTTTATTTTGCGATTCAAATCAGATCTATTCCTGCATGAAACTCGTGATACGGTTCTGAAGTAAAAAAACCCAGATAGCCTTCCTGCATAAATTGGTTCCAATGCTACAGTCAGGTAATGGGAAACCAAATAATACAAAATTTTGAATTGTTGCTTTGAAAAGCAGTTCAAAATTTGATGCTATTTTCAAAAAGTGCAACTTCATTCCGACTCAGCTGATACATGAGAAAACTATCCTTAATCAATATTCATACAGACGACATGTCACGTGACTTGATCAATTCGCGCTCGAAAATCAGACTTGGGGTAAATGAAGCCATTACAAAGTATAGCGTCGCACTGGGATTTTGAGAGTGACTCGTTTATTTATCGCAATAAATAAATTCAAAAAGCTTGGAAGCTGCTCAAATTATTCAAAAACTTTAGAAAATAGATAGGCGAATGTTTAAAAGGAAAATTTACTGTGAAGAAGCGACGAGCAACTTACAACCGACGTAGTTTGTGTTGCTGATTACGAAATTATCGACGCAAAGGCAAGTTTCTCACAGCTTTCTTGGCCTAAATTTTTGTTTTGCTTTTAAAAACAGCATGTTCGTGCAATTATTTCATTGGTTTAGGTCTGACCAACAATTGCTACCTATCCTTTCCCTACTTACTATCGCGAGGGAGAATAGAAGAGCAATTTTATGCAAATTTCCTATAGAAACATATAGAAATTTTCTGAAGATTTACCCCAAAACAAGATTTTTCAACGCTGCTGTGGCATCATGCCGTCTGTATCAATAAGATAAATAAAAGGAAACATACTTTTCTCGATGGGGAGTGAGTTTTGTTGAATCAAATGTGGAGGAGTCTTCATCTTCAGAGACACTTCCTAAATCCAGCGATAAATCATCCATATCTTTTGTTTTAGAATTACTATTCTGCTTCGTTGGCGTTCCTTCTTGAGCTTTCGGCTGCTTGCCTTCTTGGTTCTTCACTGCATTGCTCTCCTTCGCAGTCGCTTTGTCACTTTCATCAATACTTGAATAATTGCTATTTTTCGACGGCGACGCTGTGTAAGAAAAAGAAGAATAGATTCCACCGCAATAGACCGTTCCGCAGTCGAATGCGAAGGCGCTGTTTTCGCGTTGCATCTCGGTATTGTATGGGGTTTCGGACTTGAAGTTGAATTCGAATCTGACTTCGAAGCCCCCATGCGATCCCGAGATGCAACGCTAACAGCGCCTTCGCATTCGACTGCAGAACGGTCTATAGTCCTTTCAGCTATTCTACGAAAGGGCCTGGATCAAGCTATATTTTTATAAATTTTTATACGAAAGATTTGATTGAGCCGCGTCAGAGCTTCTATCAATGGTGTGCACATTCTAAAATTCGCCAAATTTCCGCAAAATATATGAAAATATTTGCAACAAACGAATTTTCGTAAAATTGAATTATCTATGTTTTCTCTGCTGATAAAAACACGAGAAAAATCACAAAAATACTTCAGTCTTTCAGCTATCAGCCAAAATTCAATTCATTCAAATCCATCCAGTACTGTAGGTTCTACAATTTGTCAAACGTGGATAGTTTTTTTTGGCGCACCCGGTATATACATCTTGTCTGCAAACAATAACTACAAATTTCTTACCAAATATTGTTGATCAGAACTCTTTTGTAGAATTGCTAAAAGGTCTATCAAGCGTTAAGCGTTTATGTTTAAAAAAAATAGTGATAAACAGTACAGAAACTATTAACTCTAGGAATGGTGTTCGTCAGACACTTATGGCAAGATAGAATTTCTGATAATAAATAAAAGATGTCAAGTGATTTTACACCCTGTTGTGTTTTGTGGTGAGACAATCAGAAAAACCCCATCTAAATTGGTACGGCTTTTAGAACACAAATCGGAGCCTTGCAAAGTCGGAGTAATGCAATAGAGGTGCTGCTATTTTAAGAGTTACTTGGAAAATTTCAAACGAGAAAGCGAGCTCGGTTCATACCGAGTGAGTCAGGAAAAAGCTTTCACGTTTGAAAAATCTGCAAATTTTTATATGTTTAAAATGCTTTCTTTTTCAGTTGTATCAAAGGAATTATTTATTATTACTTTTAGCAATAATAAAAATTACGCTGGAAAGATTTTGAAATGATAGACTGAAAATCGATATTTTGAGCAAATGCTTTAGAAAACAACGTAAATCTTGCACATGATTCTTAATTATACGATTTCACATTAACTTTCGTTTCACACATGATGATGAGATTAATTTTCTAGCACAATCAACATTGTTAAAGAATTCGAATGTCAAAGATATGTTTGCTTGAAATTTTGTGCAATTTTGTAGTATGCTTCAAAATGAGGTAACTAATAAAACTTCAGAATTTCGCTAATTGAAAGCGAATGATACCTAAAAAAAATCAACATTTATTGAATAATCGAATTTTGATGATTTTCCAACTACCGAAATTTCTTTGACTCACCCGGTATATACCGATCAAAAATAAGAACTATTTTATTAAATTGACCCCTCTCTCCTTCCCTCCCTAATGTCGACCCTAACCAAGGTCGAAATGGATAAATAATTGACCCTTTGATGGCAGAAATAAATAATACCTGGTGTACTCTGTGGATCTAAATCAGCATCGTTTATTCTTGCTCGATCTTGATCACTGTGCTCTGAAATTGCGTCATCATTTATTTGCGAATCCATTTCATATCCATTTTGTTCATCATCATAATATTCTTCTCCTCCATCTATAATTCTAAGCAATGCTTGCGACACCTAAAGAGTAAATTAAAAAATTGTGGCATTGATAATCACAATTGATTGACTATTAACGAGAAACGCCATCACTCATTTCATCCATCCGAAATAAATCTCGTTGCATTTTGCGATGCAATCTTGCTGTACCAAAAATGAAGACAGCCTATGGCCAAAAGTCAATTGCGTTTCGTGGAGCTGACAAATGGAATAAACTCGATTCGGAAATGAAATTAGCCCCATTGATCCAGTCATTCAAAACAAAACTAAAAGCTTTGAATTGACAATATTCTAGGAAAGCTGATCTGCATCGCGACTAAAATCTTTCCTTTTTCTTTTGTTGACTTTAATATGAAAATTGTAAATAGGTTTATATCTGGAAATTTTTAGGTTTAATATAATTTTTTTTGCTGGGACATTTGGAAAGCAGTTGTTTGTTTTACTTAACTGAATTGTACCCCAGGGTAAATATATTTAAAATAAAAAAATAAAATAAAATAAATAAAATAAAATTTCTTTGTTAAAAGTTTATGAAAAAACTATATTTTAGGATTGTCCCGATGCAGGGAGGTTAGGGTTTGGGTACTCTACTAAGCATTTGAGAGGGCTATGTCATTTCGCTGGAAAATTCCACCAATAACTTGGCAATTTTCTGATAAGTTAAGGCTGTAATGTCACCAAATCCAATCACAATGAAATCTTAGCTATATGCATGTCATTGAAATTCAGTAAATTAAAGGTAATTTCCAGTTATTCTGCAAAATATATTTGCAAATTCATGAAAAATGAACCCATATATCTGCAATTCTTTTGCAAAGTGCATCAATAAAATTGCCCGTCTTTACACTACGAGCATTTCTGAGATATTCGTCTATTGAGGCTCCTGTTAAATCATTGTTCAAAAATGGTTCGAAAGTCTAATAAGTAGCTTGTAGAAGTAGTTTATGGTCACAAAATCACCCAATATGTCCTTCTTTTGAAAAACGAAATGACACAAGTCTTAATTTTCTCCCTTTATTCTTCCCTAAAGCGTTGAATGCCTTGGACTCTAATGGAGGAACAGTCATATACACGTAGGGTGTCCATGCATGACATATAAAACAAGTCATCCATGTTTATTGGGAAATAGGAACACGGCAAACAGACTCCAACTATTTTCCCTTACCTCGTAGGCTTCGTCTGAATCCCCAGGACAGAGCAGATGTGAGAATATTTCTGCAACAGTTGCTGATTCGAAAATCAAATTACCAACTAATAACTCCATGTGGTTGAAAAGATATTCCCAGAGCTCTTCAAATGCAGGAGAAATTATGTCCCTGGAAGTTAATAAATAGATGTACAGTCAAACACGACAAACCTAGGATATATGTAGGACGAGTCATCTGCCTGCTAAAGTTTTTGAATGAGTTCAACAGCTTCCAGGCTGTTTGAATTTATTTATTGCGATAAATAAACAAGACACTCTCAAAATACCAGTACGATGCTATACTTTGTAATGGCTTCATTCACCCTAACTCGGATTTTCGAGCGCGAATTGGTCAAGTTACGTGACATGTCGTCTGTATGAATTCTTTGCTTCATTTTAGATGCATTCCTTCTCCATGAAATCAGCACTTGGCCAAAAATCACATTTTAGAGAACGCTGTACAGAAGAGACGATAATAACGATAACTCACATAGGAATAGCCTGCGTGCAGACTCAAACCAGTCTACACGCAGGCTAACAAAGGTATTGAAAAATAGAAACCGAACGCAAGAGCAAACAGAAGTTAAAACAGCAACTCACATACCTGAAATCGTCCAATGAATACACGCTTCGGACATCTTTCTCATCGGCAATGATACTCCCATTTCCATGCCGCATGACAAATCCTGGAATTTCCAGCTTTGATACAATGCATAAGTCACGAGTCTCGAACTTTTCCATATTGCCCTCCACCGTCGACATTCTACGCAAGAAAAGAGTTTACAATCAGGTGAGAGAGGCTAACGAATTCAGGTTTAAAAGAAAATTGATTTCTGAAAGATTTTAAACTTAGAGATAACACTCCGTTTTTCTAACCTCAAAACTCCAAACTTTTTAAGATTCAAAATCTGCTCTTTCAGAACTTTCCACAGATGTCAGTTTGACAATTATTTGATGAGTTAAGACAAATTTCATGACTTAAAGCGTTTTATACACATTTTTGAAGTACTTCTTTGGAAAGTTCTTTCGAAAGCATTGAAATATTGTGAAGTAAAACTGTTAACGTCGATTGTTATATATCTAAAGCCCTTCATTTCTGTAACCTTGAAAAAGGTTTTTGAAATAGAACGAATGAAGGTAGGTCTTCTTACTTCTTTATTTTTTCCAATACATCTGCTGCAATACCATCTACTGGAGCTCGATAAAATTCTTTTCGATCAACAGCACCCATACGATTTTCAATTTCTTCAAATAAATATGATAAAGCCGGCATTTCTAAGAACATCTGCTTTTTAGATGAAACCTTGCCTTCACTTTGTTGTTTCGTTGGAGTTTGCAAGCCTGGAACTTGATCGAAGTGCTGCGCAGGAGCTTTGTTTACAGTGCCTTCTTCGCGTGTATTCTCGATAAGGTGTTCTGATGGTTGCAAATCAGAGTGAGGCTGTGATTCATTCATATCTAAGCTGCTTCTGCTCGACACAACAAAATTAGAAGCAGTATCCTCTGGTTGGCTCTGAGCCACTGGAGCACTAACCGGTTCTGGCAACGGATTGTGCTCAAATTTCGGAGGTTCCGATGCTTTCCTTTCGTACAACGGTTCAGTAATTTCGAAACTGTCTACTGAAGGAGTGCTGACTCTCTTCCGTGGTGGGTCATTTGCAATAAATTGTCGCACAGCTCCTTCCTTTGGCTCTCTATATTCCATAACTTCACTCTTCTTCCTATCGATTAGCCTCCCTGAATCTGTTCTCTCTGTGCTAATTATTTCCTCCGTTCGCTCGCCCTTCGTGTCAACCTTTCCTGTCTCAAAAGGAATTTCAGTAGATGAATTCAAGTCTTGCAATCTTAGTACAACAGAATCATGCAAATAAGGATCCACATTGCTTGGTTCGATCTCTGCAACTGCCCCAGAAATATCGTAGTTGTTCCGTTCATTCCCCTTTATAATTCCGTCGTTTTGTTCTAATTTGCCAGTTAGTCCTGACCTGTCAGTGCGACCCAACTGGCCAGCTCGTTCCATTTCGTCAACTCGCCCTGCATCAACATCACTGACGTCATTACCACTCCTTTCCAGCCCCATGGTTCTCTCAGTCTGTACATAGGGATCTATTTTTACAGCATCTAGCCCATTCAATTGCAACCTGTCTCTCATACTCAATGATATATTCCCTCGCGATTGGGCAATCTCCTCTGCACTATATCTTCTGGCCTGTTGTTGCCTTGGTGGATGCTTTATTTCGCGGTCAGGAGATGCAATATCATTACGCTTTCTTCCCTGATCTGCTACATTATCAATCATCTCCCTTCCAGACCGACTATTTGCCGGACCATCAACAAAATCCTTTGCAAAGTCCGAATTTCGTCCATTTCGATTCAGGCCATTTGGTCTTTCAGAATGTAAATTAACGCTATTTTGCTTCGATTTCGACGCATATTCACTTCGCTTCCTATCCAATTCATGTTCATATTTTCCATTCAGATCTTCAGCACTGCGACGAACAGGCCGATGTTGTGAGTCTGATCGGATAGGATCTGCCTGTCTAGACGTCTCATCACCGGTGACGTGCCTCCCAGGAGATGCTGCCATCGGCAATAAAATCAGCCTCCCTTCTGGGCTCATTGCCAAGGCTTGTGGAAGAATCGTGAAATCAGATATATCAGCAGATCTGTCTAGATTAGAAATACTCAAAGATTGCGGCCGAGCTTCACTTCTATGTTGATGAGTATCGGAATAAGGGTTGTAAGAATCAACAAAAGTATTTCTTGGGCTGTGATGTGTTCTATAATCAAGGTGGTTTCGCGATATGACATCATAATCATTGTCCGTAGATCTGCGATAGGACGGCCTTGAAATGGGTGCATCTATCACACGTCTCCGGTCATGCCATGCATGCTCTCGTTCTGTTGGGCTCCTTTCCCTATGCCTTGTACTTCGCATTTCTGCATTAAGTCGTTCATGTTCATGTTGCAATGGAATCCTGTCATTGTCATGCCTTGAAGAATATGTTCTATAATTCTGATCATTTGGGTAATCTATTAAGTCACGTGGGGACCTCCGAGGCCTTCCAGAGTCTCTTATATCGTCTACAGGGGAGCGGTTGGTACTATAATCTGGACGTTGTTGGTATGCATCTGGTTTTAAGGTAGACTGAAAATTACTTGGACGATCTTCTATGAAGTCAGGGCTTTTGCTGAACTGGCGATCCTTTGATACTGGTTCCCTCCGAGTTTCAAATCTTGCCTGAAAAAAAGTGGATGACAAAATAAAGAATGCAAAAATCGGACCTACGGATTTTAACTATATTGGACAAGATAAAATCAATCAAAAGGCATTAAAAACAAACATTTTCAGTGGATAAACAGCGATAATTATCAGACTTAAGGACAAAGTATAATATCACTTTGACAAAAGATTGCTTTTGCAGTAAATGTAGGTGGAGTTAACAATTGCTTTATGCATTTGAAGAACTTGAGTTTAGTTTACAGCACTTGCTCCATCTTCTTGCATTCCCTGTGATACCATTTTTCATTAAACAAATGATTGCAGAATTTCTAAAAAATGTTGTTTGATAAATTGTCAGATATTACAATATTTTGGACAAAACTGTATATTCATTTTGCGCAAGAATTCTATGGTTGCTGAAAATTTTGCATTATTGAATCTGAGCTTAAGTTCAAAAGTTGAAGGTTTAGGAGGATCATATAACTATATAAAAATGTTAATCGCTAAGCCTTGTGACAAAGTCTCATATTTACCTCCTCGGGTGTTCGTAAAGAAGGAAACCTGCTGACTTCCAAGTTTTCTTTCCATTCAGGATATATTGTATTTATGTAAGCCTCATATTCTCTCTATAAATGAAAACATTCCAGATCCTTTTTATAACCAATATTGAAAGGTATTCAAAAGCAAAGCCAGAAAAGAACTTCCCTCTANTCTATGGTTGCTGAAAATTTTGCATTATTGAATCTGAGCTTAAGTTCAAAAGTTGAAGGTTTAGGAGGATCATATAACTATATAAAAATGTTAATCGCTAAGCCTTGTGACAAAGTCTCATATTTACCTCCTCGGGTGTTCGTAAAGAAGGAAACCTGCTGACTTCCAAGTTTTCTTTCCATTCAGGATATATTGTATTTATGTAAGCCTCATATTCTCTCTATAAATGAAAACATTCCAGATCCTTTTTATAACCAATATTGAAAGGTATTCAAAAGCAAAGCCAGAAAAGAACTTCCCTCTACTGCATGCAGATTTTTTTCAAACCATGCAAACATACAATAGCTGAAACCTTTCATGGATTTTCTGCAGCGTTCATCCCTTCCAGAAAAACGAAAAGGTAATTTACAATGTGCACCAAAAATAGTATCCATCGATTTACTGATCATGATAAATCATAAATTGGAACGATTCTGAAAATCAATATTTCAATCTTTTGTCAAAATTGCTTAACTTGTGCTTGCCAATTTTGGTAAAGGTTTTGGCTGGCTCCTGTTCCAACTATAAGTGATTTTCTGTGTCAACAAAAGAAGCAGAAATATTGTGAATATAAAGATCAAGTCAGACTGATAATATATCTAGTTTTCATAAATGAATTATATAAAAAATTTCATGAAAAATCAACATGAACATTGTCACCTTGGTACAATATCATCTGATTTGTAATAAAACATACTATCCATTTGCATACCTTGACTTTCTTCAGTTTTTCTGCTTTAATTTCCAGATCAGTTCCCATCTTTGTCACTTTATCAAAGTCTTTCAACAAACTGTCATTTCTCAATTTGCTGTGTCTCTCTCCATCTCTCAGTTTCTGCAATGCGCTCTTGAGTCTCTCTGCTTTCAATTTTGAGCTGAGAAAAATTGCGCGAAAGACAAGATTAAGTTACACATTTTATCATAAGTGACTCTTGTATGGAAACTAATACTAGAATGGCCAAAAAATCAAGAAACTATAGTACTATGCTCAGGGGCGGATCCAGCCCAAAGTTGAAGGGGGGGCAACATGCGGAGAGGGCGCCAAAAATAGAATAGGAAGAAAGCGCGCTGAAGGCGCGCAAAAATTTTTGGACTCTTGGTTAAGAAACTTCTTTGGTTTTTCTACTAAATAACGCCTTGATTTGTTCGAAACATTCATAAAAGACTGCATTTGGGTCACGATGAGGGGCGCACTTCTCGCCAAAAAGGGGGCGCCAAGCTGAGTTTTCCTCGTGAAGGGGGGGCAGTTGCCCCCACTTGCCCCCCTAAATCCGCCACTGACTATGCTTTAGAAGTGCCAGCAGCTTGACAGAGATATCAGACAACTTAAGTTAGGGGCCTGGGCCATCTAAATATAGCCTATTGTATTCAATTGTATTTGATGACCTCAATAGATTATCAAAATAATTGGACCACTGATCTGTGAATTGGCAAAATAGAGGCACGCAGCCTTCTTTTGTTCTATTTTAAAACTAGACCGTTATATACCCGTCAATTGTCTTCAAANAATACTAGAATGGCCAAAAAATTAAGAAACTATAGTAATATGCTTTAGAAGCGCCAGAAACTTCAAAGGCAATTGACAGAGATATCAGACAACTTAAGTTAAGGGCCTGGGCCATCTAAATATAGCCTATTGTATTCAATTGTATTTGATGACCTCAATATATTATCAAAATAATTGGACCACTGCACTGATCTGTGAATTGGAAAAATAGAGGCACGCAGCCTTCTTTTGTTCTATTTTAAAACTAGACCGTTATATACCCGTCAATTGTCTTCAAACAGCTAATTTCATGTATATTATGACAAATTTGCCATTGGGCCCTTATTAATGAGTAACATATTTTGTCTGGTTATTTCTTTCATATTTCAGGAATATTATCTATAGCAGTGGTACAAACTACATCATAATTCCTGCACCCAAAAAGTGAAAACAGACTAAGAAACTCTTAGAACTAAAAAGTGCAAATTTTCATGTGAAATTAAGAGACTTTTACTACAATGGGCCGTGATCCAAATTTCTTATAAAAAATGTGTCTGTTGTGTTGTTTTCTGCAAATTTTATATTTTGTTTCAGTTTATTCATTTCAAATTCTCAACTTACAAATAGCTACAAAAGCAACAAAATAACTAGCTAGGAAAATAGTACATAAAATAACAGTATACAATACAATGAATGGGAGGACAAACAAGCAGTGTAGGAATTTGCATGCCAGGTGGATGTGGTGGGAATTTCTTAAAGGAGCTTACTCTTTACTTGACTTTTTCATTGAAAAAGAGTGCAGGCTCACAAAAAGCTGAAATTTTTTTACTAACCCATTCGTTGTTAATTCAATTCCATGACTGTTTTTGTTTGTAACCATGCGAACGACGAACACAACACGAAACAAGCCAATAAAAAAAAATTAGGCCTAAAAATTCAATATCCTTGCCCTTTCCTTGATTTGCTCATCCAGATACTCACCCTATCACATCTCTTCTTTGTCTGCTCCTTGCATCAGTCCTTTCTCTAGCTACACTAAAATTTCTGTATTCCATATTTGTTCAGTTTGATTTGAAACACAATTTCAAAACAGCCACAGCAGAGCCAAAAGTTTGTTTTCTTGTCGCCATCTTTCTTTGCCGCCAGAATCTATTCGCTTCGCCAGCCCCGTTTCCATGATGACAAAATTTTGGCGGTTTTGGCGCTTCTTCGAATCGGATTTTGATCACAGCAGCATAAGAACCAAATTTTGATTGGCTGTCAAACTAGACACAATCCAACTCTACGATTAGGTCAATTTGGGACACACAGTTATACTGAATAAAGCAGTATATACCAGGTAATCGAGATTTTGTGCCAACGTATTACAGGAAGGCAAGCAAAGCCAGGAAAAATGCTGCGTCAATTTACCAATTTTGGTTTCAATATACGAATCAATAATTGTCTTTTCATTCTTTGCTTTGGCCTGGAAATAAATGCACAAAAAGAACCTTAAAAGATCAGTAACATGGTCAAAATTTGGTAACAGTATTATGATCTTTAAAGGTAAACATGATAAACTCAAACCGGTTTGAAATTTCACTCTGATATAAAATTCCTTGATCCACACTTATTTGCTGCGAGGTCTCTACGGTTACGTGTGTAGCTTATTGTGTTCATTTGTAAACAGTGTTCTGTTTCTAACCGTCTCACATATGGTGATCTAATGCTTTTAAACGCAAGTCTGGAAACGTGAAAACAAACAACAGAACAGGTAACAGTGTTATAAATTGCTTTATTAACAATATTTTATCTAATACAGAATGAGGTCAATATCAAAAGCAGTTAAATAGGTAAAATGCTCATGAAATGTTATACTTAAATGTGTCAATTTTATTAGAATCGTCCTTATCAACCAGAGATCTAAAATACGCGAAAATCCTTCATCAATACTATTGTATGATTCGAAAAAGGGTTCGAGCATTATTATGTCTCAAAAAATCAAACAGGTGTTGAAAAAACTTCATTAACTCCCAAAATTCTCGGTACAACTTTCGGGAGTTACTGTAACAGGTTTAATCACCCCCCAATGAGTGGATTTCCTGAGCTACCAAAGAGTCAAAGGTGACCGTTTCTTCTTTTAGCCGTCCGGATAGGAATTCTCCAAACGCAGATCAAATTCTTGTGAGGTATGAAAGACTGGAAGGGTTTTTGAATATGAATTCCTGAGAATTTCCAAAGAATTCATAGTCAAGAAAACAGTGCTGATGTACTTAAAGCCTGTACTGTAATGAACAAACCAATGTCTGCTCGTGGAATCTGCNGACCGTTTCTTCTTTTAGCCGTCCGGTTAAGAACTCTCCAAACGCAGATCAAATTCTTGTGAGGTATGAAAGACTGGAAGGGTTTTTGAATATGAATTCCTGAGAATTTCCAAAGAATTCATAGTCAAGAAAACAGTGCTGATGTACTTAAAGCCTGTACTGTAATGAACAAACCAATGCCTGCTCGCGAAATCTGCCACACAGAATTGGAGATAAATTTTGACTTGCTTCGAATGCGAAGAAATTATTTTTGCCTCAATGGGAATCCAAGAGCATGGCCTGTTTAAAGTACAGTACATTTGTGAAGAATTTACCGCGAATAGTGATTAAGGAAGCTCCAAACCATTTTGCTTAGTAGTTGAATTAAACATGATACAAATAAGCAAACATATTCTAGAACTACATCCTACAAAAATTACCACAACAAACACTGCAAATTCTTGAACAACTCCAAATAAACGTCTTTCTTGAATTACCCAATGAACAAAGTGTCAAATGGAAATTTTGTTCATTGAGTAATTCTGTCTTGCGTGCTAACTACCAATACTACAGGGTGTCCCAAAAATGTGCCCCGTTTGTGCAGCTACTGTGGAGGAGCTGTAACTTCAATTGTCCCGTTTTTTAAACAGTTGAATTCGACAGGCTTAAACTTAGAATTTGAGACCTGTTTTGTTGGAAACAAACAACACTATTAACTCTTTTTCCAAAAGTAGATAAAAGGCAGATAAATGCACGCTAGAACCCTTTCTTGTAACCTTTATTTGATTCTGACGTTGGAGAACAAAGGAATTGCTGCTTTATTTTGAAGCAAGGTTGCTTCCTTCCACTTATTTTGACTTTCTTGTGGCATAAATCAGCAACCATTTGTCGAATTGACTCAAACAAGGTCTCAAACTCTAAGTTGAAACCTATCCTCCGCAACTGTATCAAAAACTGGACAATGAAAGTTACAGCTCCTCCACAGCAGCTACACAAATGGGGCACCATTTTTGGGACACCCTGCACATGAGTTCATGTTGCCGTATGACTAAATAACGCTGCGAAGATGAACACATTTTAAACTAGGAATGGAAGTTTCTAAATATGCCAGAAAGTCACCATGTAAATAAAGGGCTAACCAATACCCGTGAAATAATAACTTTAGCTGATAGTGTTTTAATACTTCTGGTGTCGTACTGGTAACTAGCAGCTTCTTTTAAATTGATCCTACACTGAGCGTGTTGCTCATGCCAGCAGAGCATATAGCAGCCTACGATAGAAAGACAGATCATGAGCGCAAGAAATTTCCTTAACATAAATATTTTCGGAGCAAAGCATACAACGTTGTGCTGTAATAAGTATTTCTGATTCTTGTTCTCCTGTTACGTACAGAGACACAAAATGTCATTACACATTATTTGCTGGCACATTTACTGTATTCAGAGTGCTTTGATTGGAGGCACATTTTTCCTAATCATTTGCTCGCAGGCACAGACTATTTATAATAAGGCCTTCTCGTTGAAATAAATTCGGAATTTAACCAGTTACAAGTTTGAAAGTCAAAATGACGTTAAAGGGTACTTCAACAGCTCTTCGTCGTTGAAAAATGAAGAAGATTAAAAATGAAAAATGCCTTTTAAAAATGAAGGTAACAGGCACAGAGCTTTTGTTACCTTGTCATAAATGCACCACTTTTAAAAAGTAAGAACTTCATTTCATGAATAATACAAATCATGAATATAATTTCGGCGAATACCAGAAATACTAATCTCGAAAAATATTTTGGTGTAATTCTTT
Source organism: Aurelia aurita (assembly GCA_004194415.1). Lineage (NCBI taxonomy): Eukaryota > Metazoa > Cnidaria > Scyphozoa > Semaeostomeae > Ulmaridae > Aurelia > Aurelia aurita. Next base: position 929,122 of record REGM01000062.1, read on the forward strand.
TCAAATTTTGACCAAAATTTTTGCAGCTTTGGAAAACAACTGGAGAAGGTGGATGCTTTATACCAAGAAGAAATGATGGGCATGTAACTCCAGACATTGTTCCTATTGTGCAGTTGAGTCTTGTTATCTTGAACCCTCAATGAAAAATTTGTTTGAGATAGCGAGGTTTCGACATAACTGAAGCTTTACCCATACTCAAGCTAATAAATGGGAATTAATAAATTGTTTAAGATAGCGAGTAGTTTAAGATACCCGAGTTTAAGTTAGTTATCGACATTCAACAATATTCACAAATGGTACTCACCTGTATAAGTACACAAAAAAGCTGATGAGAAAGAAAGCTAATTTGACCCATCCTTCTTTTTGGCATTTGCTCAGCTCGGAAGCGTTCATAACCTCTGTAGCATCATAAATTCCAACACCAGATATCACTCGACGATTTGCATACCTACAAACATAGATAAGTGAAATGAACAAATCAAGAAATAGCATACCACAGTAAAGCAGTTTTTGGGAAATTTTTACTTCAAGAACGATGAGCGAAAACAAAACAAATGCAGGCTTTTTGTGGCCAAAACTGGTTGCTATAAGTTAAGCAAGAATCATTAATGATCAGCTTTTGTAAACAATGGTGGAAAGAAAATAATTTTACATTTTTCAAAAAAGCTTTCTAAAATCTGCCAAGATATTTAGCAGTTTTGACAAATACTATTGTCATCTCATCCTTAATTGATACAAAGGCATAAATGTAAATTATGAAGGAAACAGAAGGTCCAAATCCTTTTCTAGATTCTTGAAGAATTTTCCCTATCAAGTTCAGACTTCAGAAAGTATATATGATCAATGTTTTCTATGTGATTTAGATTGTTTCCAGACTAAAGAATGTTATTAAATTGTCCACAACTTAGGTTGACAGAAAATTACAGAAAAAAAGAAAAATTCGAAATTACAGCCACTTGACAGCAACATGGGAACACTTCTTGATACACTTGTCACGTGAACAATAGCATGATTATATATGTCTGTAATTCAAACATACGACTACAATACCTGTAAATGTTGTAGCAGAGTAACGGTACATTGAATAAAAGGACCAGCCAAAAGCCACCAAAGAAGAACATCACAGCCAATAAAGCATGTAATCCATATTCAGGCAGAACAAGCTATCAACAAAATATTCTTACATTAGCAACCAACATCTTACTACCAAAATTTCTTCCAGTCCAAACATTTGAGTTACTAAAAAAGTTATTTTGTCTTAAATTGTTAAAACCTATCCAAAGGTTTTTCAGCTGAAACTTTTCATCCAAAATTTTTAGTTGCTAATTTATTGTTGACGGATAAAAAATATCTTAATTGACAAAGAAAATCATTGTTACTGTTTGACCACGAGAGATCACTTTTACGGGTTCTTTAAAGCATTGCATATATATATATATATATACACTAAGAAAGCCAACAGTTACTTTCATATTCTGTCTTAACAACAACATTTTAGCAATGCAAGGAAAGTATTTGAGCAGATTTAATTTCTCTATTATGTTCAAAAAATGACTTCAAAAGTTAATTTTTAGGCTAAAAATGTGCTACTGTACTAAAATATTGTTTCTCTTCACCAAGGTTGCGTTTTTGTAGATTATGATTTAAGGAGAATTTTAAGTTTTAGCAATGGTTTTAAATTATTGCAAGAAGTCGCAAAGATACTGTAACAACTGCTGAATTCCAGATTCTTATTTTGCATCCCATATATATTTATAGAACATGGCCTCATATTTGGGATGAGGACAAATTACTGTATAGCAGCATAAAAATAGTACTTACAGGATTGAGTGTTTGGCATAAATCTATTGGGTTCTTGTAATCTGTTTTTAAGTCATCAAATGCTATCACCTGAAAAGATAATACAGTAACTTCTTTTACTTTCAGTAATTTTCAAAGCTACAAACATACAATATACAATATGAATTGAACAAACAATTACACTGGCGGAGCTAACGGTAGTGCCAGAGCCTGGACGACTGGATTCAGTACTTGTTTTGAACTAAGATCCAAGATCTCTGCGAGAAGTGCCATACTTCCAGTCTGGACTGCACCACAACACCATCTAATATCTTTTGAAGTTGTGATTTTTAAAGCCAAGCGCTGGGATCATAGAAGTAGCAAAGTGCTAATTCAGTTGACAACCCCTTGTCGTGCCGCTCAAGAGCTGTTGGTGGGGGCTCAAGCCTCATCCACCTGACTGCTCCGGCTGCAAAGTCAGTGATTTACAATGGCACCACTGCATCATCCAAAAAGCAGGGGCAGCTCGGAGGGGAAAAAGTAGGTAATCAAATTGGGGAAGTCGAGTTTATTAGTGGACCTGGTGCAGTCCAGGGGCGTAGCCCCCGGAAAATCTTTTGGGCTACACCCTTTCTCAGGCAGGGCCACGATTACCTCGTGACCATCATCATCCTCAATTTCAATTATATTTAACAAAGATATTATATTTATATATTTTTAATTAAATTTAATTTCAATTATATTTAACAAAGATATTATACGCAGAAAGATCCACAACTAATTATCAACTGTCTGCTGAAACCAGTAAAAGAAAGCAATGAAGTCAGTGAGTCAATATAGGTCAATATACGTCACAGAGCCCCTTCAGAAGGCTCCGCCACTTGATTGAGCTGCCATGAGGGTTCATTTTCAATGCTTAGAATGTCCTGTTTCGGTTTTTTGGATTTAGTTTCAAGCGCAATCGCAACTATATAAAAAAAATGACAAACAGGTAATCAGTGATTGCCTTGATTACCCCTCAGCGCCGCTCCTGCCAAAAAGTCATAGCCCATACTGGAATCGAGGGGGTTTCCACCATATTTATGTGGCGGACAGGACCTTGAATTTGGCGTACGCAAAGCCTAAAATCTCTAAATCCTATCGGGGAACAATAAGCTATGGATTACCTTGTGACATATGGAAAATATTCCTGGCGGGCGCATAATATGGCAGGCGGTTCTACCTTGATTCCACTATGGGTCATAGCCAGCCTGGAGAAACTATTTGCAAATGAATATTGAATATGGGGCTGCATCAATTTCGTTGTTGTTGGTCATGCTTTCTTTTTAGCTCAATAAACAAAGTTAGCTCTCAGCAGCTTGTTAGTTGTTGGACATGATCGAAACTGACTTTAATTTTCTCATCTTCGAATTCAACTTCATTAGAAGAAGCTCAAGTCATGATCAGCATTAAAATCAAAATTTTCTTTTATCATTTCCAGTTGCCGTTGTGCTTTTGCATTTGCACCTGCTCTATAACATTGGCGTAGACGTTAGTCAAGTCAGGCCCTTTTGACCACCTCCTCTTGGGCCTCAGGCAAACAAAATTGGGCCTAAGTTACGGGCCTAGCTTCTCTGTCTTAGTTTGCAGCCCACGTACAACATACGAAGCAAATACATATCAACTTACGTTCCAGATAACGAGAAATATTAGAGCAATGCATATGACTAGCGAAAGGATGAAGCAAAATACTTCATAAGACATCTTTATGCTTTCTTTCGACTGCACCGCTGTTGCTTTGCCGACTTTTGAGTTTTGACGCCCTGACGCATAAACCTCCGCCTTCGCAGCGTCATGAGCAGCTCGTGCTCCCTGTTGAAATCTGAAATCTCAGATGTTTCTTAATCAATTCTTTTGGGGCATTTTATTTCTTTATGGCCTTCTCTTGCTTCTTATAGCCTTGAAAGTTTTGAACCGTTGCAAATTTCTTAACTTTTTATATCTTTTCCAAGGTATCAATGTTTCAGAGAATTTTTCTTTTTGGGTTCATCATTTTGCCATTGTTCTTTTAGCCATTTTCTGATGCTTAAAATTTAATGTTTCTTGCTCTGTAATAAATGTTTTCGTTTTTTTTCCCACAACTTCAATGTTATGTTTCACAACACTTCTCCTCTTTGTGATCAACTCTCAAAAGCTTCCACATTCCTTAACCCGCCTTAACCTTTAGCCCCCCTTCAGTTTTACTGACATGGGATCCAAGTTCTATTGTCTCTACATTTTCTGGACCTTTTATCCTTGTGACTAATCCACTCACCTATCTAGCATTGGCGTGCCTTCTTCCAATTTGCAGTCNAGGCTCAAGTCATGCTCAGCATTAAAATCAAAATTTTCTTTTATCATTTCCAGTTGCCGTTGTGCTTTTGCATTTGCACCTGCTATATAACATTGGCGTAGACGTTAGTCAAGTCAGGCCCTTTTGACCACCTCCTCTTGGGCCTCAGGCAAACAAAATTAGGCCTAAGTTACGGGCCTAACTTCTCTGTCTTAGTTTGCAGCTCACGTACAACATACGAAGCAAATACATATCAACTTACGTTCCAGATAACGAGAAATATTAGAGCAATGCATATGACTAGCGAAAGGATGAAGCAAAATACTTCATAAGACATCTTTATGCTTTCTTTCGACTGCACCGCTGTTGCTTTGCCGACTTTTGAGTTTTGACGCCCTGACGCATAAACCTCCGCCTTCGCAGCGTCATGAGCAGCTGATGCCCCTGTTGAAATCTGAAATCTCAGATGTTTTGTGTCTTTCTCGAATCATAACCTTTCTTATCAATTCTTTGGGGCATTTTATTTCTTTATGGCCTTCTCTTGCTTCTTATAGCCTTGAAAGTTTTGAACCGTTGCAAATTTCTTAACTTTTTATATCTTTTCCAAGGCATCAATGTTTCAGAGAATTTTTCTTTTTGGGTTCATCATTTCGCCATTGTTCTTTTAGCCATTTTCTAACGCTTAAAATTTAATATTTCTTGCTCTGTAATAAACGTTTTCGTTTTTCTTTCCACAATTTCAATGTTATGTTTCACAACACTTCTTCTCTTTGTGATCAACTCTCAAAAGCTTCCACATTCCTTAACCTTTAGTCCCCCTTCAGTCTTACTGACATGGGATCCAATTTCTATTGTCTCTACATTTTCTGGACCTTTTATCCTTGTGACTAATCCACTCACCTATCTAGCATTGGCGTGCCTTCTTCCAATTTGCAGTTTTTCATATGGGTGGCATAAAGCATGACCATGTATTAGAGAGAACAGATAGATCATCAAAAATTAGAAGCCTTTGATAAGAAATTCGTATTTGAGATCTACCGTCATTGAGCTTGAGAAACAGAGGTAAATCACATGTAAAAATGATTGTGAAATGCCTCGGCTCAATCAAATCTACATTCAAAGATGACATGATGAATATAATCCATTTAATGACCAAGCAATTTCAGTTAAACCTAATTGGCTTCTTTCGAATATTAATTCGACTAAATATCGATCAACATCAATAATTAAAATGCGTTCGAAGGTGGGAACAAGTAATAGCATGATACTCTAAGTCAAACCAGCCATCTTGAGCACTATTTATCTGGCTTNCCACATTCCTTAACCTTTAGTCCCCCTTCAGTCTTACTGACATGGGATCCAATTTCTATTGTCTCTACATTTTCTGGACCTTTTATCCTTGTGACTAATCCACTCACCTATCTAGCATTGGCGTGCCTTCTTCCAATTTGCAGTTTTTCATATGGGTGGCATAAAGCATGACCATGTATTAGAGAGAACAGATAGATCATCAAAAATTAGAAGCCTTTGATAAGAAATTCGTATTTGAGATCTACCGTCATTGAGCTTGAGAAACAGAGGTAAATCACATGTAAAAATGATTGTGAAATGCCTCGGCTCAATCAAATCTACATTCAAAGATGACATGATGAATATAATCCATTTAATGACCAAGCAATTTCAGTTAAACCTAATTGGCTTCTTTCGAATATTAATTCGACTAAATATCGATCAACATCAATAATTAAAATGCGTTCGAAGGTGGGAACAAGTAATAGCATGATACTCTAAGTCAAACCAGCCATCTTGAGCACTATTTATCTGGCTTTCTTCATTCACACCAAGGGTCATATGACGATATTCGGTGGGCCTAGTTACTGCCATATTCGTTATCATAAGGCCAATGGCAGCAAGTTTTCCCTTGACACCCCCGTTTAAGTGTCCCGGCACATTCCATCCCGGTGATTTCCCGGTGGAAAAAGCCAATGACAGCAAGTCTTGTCTTGACACCCCCGTTTAAATGCCCCGGCACATGCCACCCCGGCAATTTCCCAGGTGAAAAAACATGAAGCAAAATCTGCCCACGGACAAGATACGAATCCCCCCAGTGGCGTTGCCAGGGGGTGGACATGTTCACCCCAGTTTCTCAGAGTGGTATTTCTTTACCAGCAAAAACAGCGCCAAAATGGTTGGGTATACCTTACAGAACCTAATTCTTTACTTTGTCCATCCCACTTTTACAGGGCTGGCGACGCCCCTGATTATCCCCTGGTACAAAGCGTCTCACAAGACCTTGCTCACGTGCTAATTCGTCGGCCAATCAAGATTCGCCACCCCTGTTTATTGCGAGGTATTAAAGCGAGTGACTGTTTTCAGAATAATCTTGTAGGAAGAAAGACAACGCTGATTCATTTTATAGATTTTGATGATGAGTGGAGCCATAAGGACCAGGCCTTGTCATAACAATGAAAAGAAATTTAAAAAACGTGTTTACGGTAACGATAAGATAACAAGATGAATTTCTAAGGCAGGCTATCTTTGTATTAAAGATTCATGTTTTCCAAATGAAAAGCTTATTAGGAAACAGTTTCATTGTGAATGAATATTTTTTGGAAATATAAAACAATTTTGAAGCAGTGCAAAAAGGGGCTGCTAAGCATGACGAACTATGGAAGAGTTTGTTTATGAAAAACTTGACAAACATTTGATATTTAATTAAAACCTCTACCTGGGTGAGTAAAAAAAGAAAAGAAACTTGCACCTTTCGGATAATTGTTGAAATTTATCAAATAGAACAATTTCAAAGATGCATGCCTGAATTTATCGGTGTTAGTCTAATTTAGATTGAGGGATCTATAGTTTAGGTATCTACGTCAAATTTCCACTCCAAAAAATGAATAAATCTCCCTATGATTTCTCACTAGGAAATTTGGTTGACAACAGAAAGTTCCTTTGAAACACTAAAGGTAAACGGACATTTCCTGTTTTATTATAGAAACCATTGGAAATGTTTCTTTTCCTTTCAATTTCCAAGGCAAGAAATTACGGGAAATGCTGATGCTTTTTTTTAAGCTATCGCAGTATGATATCGATTTTAAAGCTTTCTTTAGGCCTCTGAAAGTGGCTGGTCAGTGTTTTACCTACAAGAGTGCTTTGTTTCTGCCTTACACCAATGACTTGCCTATGCCTTAGCACGTGTTTCCTCTTGGGAGGATCAACAAGTCTTCCCCATTAGTATAAGAAAATTAGTTAGGAAATTCCATTCTCCCAGGAGGATAACATGTGCTAATACTTGTAAATGTCATTGTTGTTAGGAAGGAAAATCGCGGAAATTTTTGTCTCTGTTTTCACTCGTTTTTGAAGGGGGCTTTCTGCAGAAAATCTCCTATAGCCACGGGAAGGAATGACCGATTAAAGCCGGGTGAATTTCTAAATCTAATTGAGCATATTGGCTATGAAATAAGAACTTTTTCAATATTATTGCTTTGATATTCAGGAAGCAGTATTTTTTCAAACGCCGTGCGTTTTTTACAACTAACTTGGTATAACATAAAAAGCTTTTTTTATCTTCCAGGAAATGTGTAAGTAACACTTCTATCGATAGAGTGAAGAAAGAATCTCTTAAATCGGCCAATTAGGTCAGTTTTCACCATCTTTCGAAAGGTGCAAATTTTTACTTATTGGGTAGAAGCTAAGCTTTGTCAGAGAATTATAACATTCAAATGTTTGCATAAATGTATAAGTTTTGATCTTAAAGTCTAAGTTCGACGTTAATCGATAGATCGAAGCATGAATCTTTGAAATCTAAAACCTTTAAAAACGTGCAACTATTTATACTCATTCGGTATATGCTAAATCTTTTCGAAAACTGTAGCACGGCACTCTCCGTCGCAGAGGCTGTTGTTTGCAAACGAGCAGAACGTGAAGCTCCGAAGGAGCAAAGAGCGCGCAGTCGATGCGCCTTCGGCGCGGATCATTTCATCCGTCCTCCGGTAATACAGCCTCTGCGAAGGAGAGTGGTAGCACGGTTTGCTTTTACCAAACAGCGACACAAAGTAAAAATCAAACATTAAAAAAATCTTCATGGAAATCAGAACTATTTAAATCATTAAACCAATAATTTATTCAAAAATTAGTATCTTGAGTGATGAATTAGTTTGCCGATAAAAAAACAGAGATTTTCAACGATTTAGTTGTTTTAAGTCAAGTTAAAGTCAATTGCCCTTTGGATAATGATTAGGACATTAGCTTTATGAAACATGCCGATCACCGTTGTCATGTGACGTCATTGTGATGCAAATTGTTCTCCCGGGTGAGTAAGAACAGCTTGAAAGGTCAGCAACATGTTCTAGGGGCTCCGTCTCCAAATTTCGGTCGAAACGGTGATTTTGCAGTTTTTTTATAGGCAACATCACACAGACTTTCATCTTTTTTTTTCAAAAATGAAAGCGTTATTTTAAAGATAAATCATTGTACTTCACAGAAGAGCAAGCCAAATATTCATATCTTTTGCGATTTAATGCGATTTTCAATTCGGTTTGCAATCTCTACACTGAACAACGCTGAACATCATTCAAGATCGTTTTGGCGTCTTCGCATTGAACAACGTTGAACATCATTCAAATCAAATTCCGAGCGTACAAGTATGTTTAATGAGATGGTCAATTCGTTGGAACATATTCACATCGAATAACATTGAAGAATACTCAACATCAAATAGTAAAGGCCAGTAAAGTTCAACTTCAACTCGTTTAGACACTGTCACATTGAACATTATTCAACATCCATTTTCAACGTTCAATGATGTCCACTGAGAAATCCAACTCATTTCAACACCCATTTCATCGTATTCTATAGCCTGAGTAGACTTATGACCTTGAGCCCCTTGTTTCCCTGCGTTCTTTGATTTGGGAACGTAGGGAAACAAGGATAAGTCAATAACCTGAGCTCAATCTCATTCTGAATCTGCATTACATATGCTGAAACCAAGTTGCAACAGCGAGTAGAAGCAGGTCGACAGAACAACACAAACTATTTATGAGTTACACCTTGTTTCTAAATAAATGAGAAATAACCAAACATTGCATATTATACGAATTGAAATAAGATCATGAATAATTGAGAGAAAGAAAATGAAGACAATAGGATTCATATCTGACGATAAATAAAGAAGGAAAAGCTTTACAACTCTTTCAAAATTGGGATCAATGTTTCTAGTAGAAGAAACGATAATCTTATTGTCGATATAAGTTACCTTGGAGTTGAGAATAATTAGCGAAGTTAAGCTATCTTCCTAAAACTCTTCTGCAGCTTATCTTAAGACCAGACACAACAGAATTACAAGTATAATTCATACACGACTTGTATTAATCAAAAGAGTGATACAAGGCGTTATATGAGTTGGAGACCCCCTGGAGCAGCTTTAATTCTGTGAGATGTACTCATTGTACTCACTGTGAGATGTACTCATTGGATGTATTCATACTTTTATTAAAATTTTCCAGCTTAAAACTGGACTACAGTCAGTCAGTCAGTCAGTCAGTCAGTCAGTTATTTGTTTTAAGTGGGCTGTCAGGATTTTCTAGCTACTTAAAGCTAATTTAGGCCCACTATGCATGCCGCATCCAGGCATGGGACCCCTAGTTTAGCGTCCCTTCCGAAGGACGGGGAAGTGAGTTGCGAGGTCAGTCCCCGGGTCAGGCCTCTGAGGTCACCCATCCGGAGTTTGACCCCACTCGACCAAGCTTAACTTCAGTCACCTGATGAAAACTGTATAAGCCGCTCGGCCACTCACTCCTTACAGAAAGGTTTCGTCCATAAGAGAAACAACTACCACTTCATTTTGTCCAAATAAATTTGGATAGAAGATGTTTCAAATCAATAAAAAAATTTCTCTTATAGACTTACGATTTCGTCGTTATCCTGATTCTTCGTTTTGCGACGAAGTTGCGCTTTCAGCTTCCAACCGGATATGAACATATCATTCCATTCATTCATTCATTCATTCATTCATTCATTCATTCATTCATTCATTCATTCATTCATTCATTCATTCATTCATTCCATTTTATATTATTTAACCACGGTAGCCCCGTCGTTCTTGTGGAGACTGCTTTACAGGGGGGGCCGCGCTAAATTAAGTTGAATAGCAATAAAAAAAACTAAAAATATCCATAACGAAATTAAACGAAACTAAATCAAAAGAAGAGCGAGATCAAACCCTCAGCAATGACTCGTTTAACCTTTTTTTGAAGGGAGGAAGAGAGGGTGCATGTTTGACATCCAAGCTTAATTTGTTCCAAAGCTTAGGTCTACGAAATGAAATAGACTTCTGCCCATTCGACGTTTTGAAAAATGGAACAAGCAAGTCAGTTTTCGTGTTTCTCAGTCTCGGTGTATTATACGATTTTCGTCAGAGAATACCGGGTGTCCCAAAAAAATTATATACGTTTGAAAAGTTACTAGCCAATTTTCCAAATTCTTAAATTTGCTATTTCTAGAAAAATGAAACTTCAACTTAAAAGTTGATACATTGCCCGTAGTTCACCTTAAAATCGGCATACTTCTGAGAGTTCAGTATTTCATAAAAAGTTTATTCTAAAAAACTACGTGCAGCTCTTTCATCAAATCGTTGTGTAGTCTCTATCTTCTAATGAACTCTTAAAGGGTCTGTTTCAACCAGCATGCCTTGCACGTGCCATTTCTTGGTTGGCCTTTGTTATCGCCATTTTCATGGGCCATGAAAATGGCGACAACAAAAGCCAGCCAAGAGATGGCACGTGCAAGGCATGCTGGTTGAAACAGACCCTTTAAAGACACATTTCATTGCTATTCACAATCTAGTTATACTTCAAAGAGGCCCAAAGATTTTGGCTGTGCTTATAGCTCCAAGCAGCAATCTATACAGTGCCTGGCGTCTTAACAGATATACTTAATAGAGTTATTATTAGTTGATTATCTGAAATTCTTCCGCGCGATTCGAGTTCTAACTTCTTGTCCTCGAAGGCACAACAAGGCTGAAACCAAATTAGTTGCTGAAAAATTACTTGGCTACACGTCTCACTAGTCTGTCTTGGATTAGATGTCACGTGAAAATACCCGCGAATAATAACAATTGAAGTGTTTTGCATGAGTAATTTTGCGTCATCGCAAATCTCACGTGACATCTAATTTGAGACGGACTTTAATATAGTGTTTTTGTTTGCGTTTTCAATCTTGGCATTTTAGTTTATTTAACAAAGAATTTTATGTATATTTGCTGAAACTATTGCCACACGTCGCTCACAACATTTATTATTTAATATAGATGACTTTAATATAGATGACTTTAATATAGATGAGTAAGTTTACTTGGATACTTTCTTGAAGGTCGCTTCTTCAAATGCTAATGGAAATAGGAATGTTGAGGCGCGAGCGAAGCGAGCGATTTTACCATCTAGAAATTATAGGAGAACATCTAAGTAAGCTTTTCCATTATATGTATGGTATTTTTTCATTCATGATTAAAACAGGGAGATTTTCTTCCTTGAGATAATAGAGAAGTGCTAGTATGTGCCGGGTGCGCCATAAAAAACTATCCACTTTTGACAGGCCACGATAAGTTGTACACTGGACCGATGTTGACGATTTATGCCTTAATCTTTAGCAAAAAGCCTGAATTAGATTCTAGAATTTTTTATAATTTTTTAGTTATCTGTTTCTTGAGCTTTAAGTGAGTTTCTTAAAATTCTCGGTCTCGAAAACACTTATAGCTCAAGAAACAGATAACTAAAAAAATTATAAAAAATTCTATAATCTAATTCAGGCTTTTTGCTAAATATTAAGTCATAAATCGTCAACATCGGTCCAGTGCACAATTTATCGTGGCCTGTCAAAAGTGGATAGTTGTTTTTGGCGCACCCGGTATAGGGACTTAATAAATTTCTCAGAAGACTTCCCAAAAATTCCTTACTCAAGATGGTTTACATATATTTTGGGCTTCTGAAAGCAGATGATATGATTTGCAATTAGAATGTTCTTGTTATTTATTCGAACAATTAGCTTGAAGCCAACTAGTCATACTTAAGATTGAAAATCAATTAATCATGAACTTACTATGTTGAAAGACATTATGAATTAATATGTTCATATTAGTAATTCTATATAGAACAGAGTTCGCTTTAAAAAGCTTGATATTGATTGGCTCATATTTACAATAGCTATTGTTTATTCTCATTAGGGGTGGAGTTGCTTTAGATGGGTTTTCATGTAAACAACAAAAACCTCTTGGTATTGGTTAAACTCAATAAGAAATAAATTGTTATTTCGCAATGAAACTGTATATTTGTGGATGATTTTCATGGAGATAACTGTAAATAGTAAAGCGATCTTTTCATCTTACTTAGTGTGCAGTACCATGGGAGAGTAACAATAGGTCTCTTTGTGGTACAGCACTTTGCCATTTGTTTAGGATACCTTCTCTGCATGGTTCCCTATATATTCGCAAGTCCGTATTAATATGCATGCTATTTTATAAGCGTACGGGAAGGTAAAATCTGGGGGGGGGGGGGCTATCCGATAAAAAGTTCATGGTTTACAAACNAAAAACCTCTTGGTATTGGTTAAACTCAATAAGAAATAAATTGTTATTTCGCAATAAAACTGTATATTTGTGGATGATTTTCACGGAGATAACTGTAAATAGTAAAGCGATCTTTTCATCTTACTTAGTGTGCAGTACCATGGGAGAGTAACAATAGGTACATCATTTTGCCATTTGTTTAGGATACCTTCTCTGCATGGTTCCCTATATATTCGCAAGTCCGTATTAATATGCATGCTATTTTATAAGCGTACGGGAAGGTAAAAGCTGGAGGGGAGGGGGCTGCCCGATAAAAAGTTCATGGTTTACAAACATTTTGCCCGACTTAAAAGCAGGCTTTTGCCAGAATATGGCCGATTGTGTAAAATTAAGTGAATCTTTGGTTGCAAAATTTAACGATTTTTGTGCAGTGATGTGCTTTCAGTTCCTCCACAAGTATAGGCAAAGTTTAAGGTACCGAATGGTTCGGCCTGTCTTCCTTGAATATGGAATAAACTTTCGGAAAATATCCATGGGAGGATTTCAAAATTTCTGGATTTAGGGGTTTACTTCAATAACTTTCTGTCGAATTTGTATAAATTATAACTTTGTCTGTATTTATGGATGGCTGCATGGCAAAAACCCCACACCATTGACGATTAATGACTTACACTACCCCCTTGTCGGGTTTAGCTGACTTAGCATTGCTCGACTAGTCTGTCACATGATCATCGAAACAAGTTGCCTGGTAATGAAGCTGTGGTCACATGATAACGTGTTATGAGATCAGCAAAATTGAGACAAATTTCAATTTCGCGGAGAGGCAAGCTGTAAGAAATTAATGCTGATTATATGTTAGTTTCGTATGCAGACGAGATGGATCAAAGTAGAGTTGAGACAAGCTACATAAACTACCGTAACACATATTCTTTTGTTCGCATTGGAATTACAGAGCTGATATCGCGCTCTTTTTTCCATGATAATGAGTCACTACAGCGTTTTCAAGACAGGGCCAATTCTATCATTGACACTACCAGGATAAAGGATGACTGGTCGAAAAACTTCTTAACATTTCAACAACTTGTTACGTTTGATCGATCAGTTATGACATACAAGATCACGAACAGACTATGTCCTGAAAATCTTTGGAATAAGTTTCAACGGAGATCTCATTATCTAAACTACAATACAAGGTTTTGTGAGGATCTTCAAATCCCAAAGTATAATCTAGAATATTCCAAAAAGAGATGTTTTTACACAGCTCTAAAGGCTTGGAATGATATCCCTATGAATATTAGGGAGCTTCCTACCTTGTACCAATATAAAAAACAGTTAAAAAGTCATTTGATGAGCTGAAAACCAATGCAAACACGACCCCCTGGAAGATCAGCATTAGCTTTGAAGTATTTTTTTCTAAACAAAGATTGTAAATTAGTTTATATTATGTTTTTTGTAACTTACTTAGCTGAAGGGTTTTTCGTGTCAAAATGATTTAAAATGAAAAAAAAATCCAGGTTAGGATACATCGATCGAAACAACAGCAAATTTTGTAACTAAAGCATCCCTTACTTTTGATTGAAGCGCCAGTGCAAAGCAATTAGCGATAGCAAATAGAGAACAAATAGTGAACGGCCGCTTGCTGCAGATGTCGATCAACCAAGGAATATAACATCTGCTAAAACTGAATGCGTAGAGCACTTCAGAAAAGATGTGAGCAAATATAAAAACAGAGAAATAGATGTAAATATTCGCCGCCGAGATTTCAGATATCTAATTCATATGCTGAACAGTAACTGTTTGAATTAAACATAAAAATATACGAGTACTGTTCAACTTCTGAGTCAGCGCCATTCTGTGATACATATTCAACGAACCGGATACGGTGGTAATAATAGCACATGTAGATCATATCCTATTTCTTGACGATACCGCGATGAATAAATTAAATAAGAGACTTCTGGTCACTTTGGTATTCCACAAGCCTCATGCTTTAGATTGCTCCTATTTATTTACAAACGATTTTGAGAGACCCTGAAGGAATTTTAAGGAGTTGTGAAAATTGTCAAATATGTCTTTCCTGAGCCAGTCAGTAGTTTCTTCTCTCAAACACGGGGGGAGGGCACTATGTATATTTTGGGCATTGGGGACGTGCCATCGGGAAGGGTAGCGTTTTTGCGATTTTAGTACAAGGAACGGCATGAATTTTCAAGATTTTGGTATAAAGAACGGTATCGATTTTCACGATTTAGGTATAAAGAACATATAAATAGGCCATTTTAGAAAAAAATGGTATAAAGTCGGGTATACATTTTCGAGAAATTGGTATAAGGTCGGGTATACATTTTCGAAAAAACTGGTATAAGGAACGGCTTGAGTGGCACATCCCCAACCAAAATCTGGTCAANTTTCTTCGAATTCACCCATGTATATCACTGCGTATGAGGGTGCTGCAACCGTGCCCATAGCACAGCCTCTTGTCTGTAGGTAGCTTTTTCCGTTAAATGTAAAGCAATTAAGCGTGAGAACATGTCTCATCATGGTCAGTAGAGCATCAGTTGCTGGTTCTTTATTGGCTCTTTTGTTTAAGGCATTTTTAAGAGCTAGTAGGCCCTCCTCGTGGCATATGTTCGTGTAGAGGGATCTTACATCCAAGGTTACGAGCAGTGCATTCTCGGGTATTCTACCTATATTTTTTATTTTGTTAAGTAAGTCTGTAGTTTCTTCTCTCAAACACGGGGGGAGGGCACTATGTATATTTTGGGCATTGGGGACGTGCCATCGGGAAGGGTAGCGTTTTTGCGATTTTAGTACAAGGAACGGCATGAATTTTCAAGATTTTGGTATAAAGAACGGTATCGATTTTCACGATTTAGGTATAAAGAACATATAAATAGGCCATTTTAGAAAAAAATGGTATAAAGTCGGGTATACATTTTCGAGAAATTGGTATAAGGTCGGGTATACATTTTCGAAAAAACTGGTATAAGGAACGGCTTGAGTGGCACATCCCCAACCAAAATCTGGTCAAGTGCCCCCTTCCCGGGCTCTCAAAGTCAGGCAAATGCAGCTGGGGCCTTACGGATGCTAATTTCTGCATTTCAAATTCAATTTTAACGGAGCGCATATACCATCGTGCAACAAATATCCGCAAGGACTATCATAACATAGTGGAGATCTATGAACGTAATTTGATTAAAATTTCATTAGTACTCGATTACTGCTGAGTAGAAAAATATATTGAAAAGCGATTTAAAAGAAGAAATAGCTTGAGAAGTGGCAAACTGCAGTTTCTCTTGCACGCTGCAGACATGCTTGTGTAAAGCCGTTAGGGCGAGGTGTTAAAACGACAGCTCTATACAATCATTGAAAAATTAAGAATTCAACTCCTACGTGCACACCCTTGTTTCTTTAAATTAAATTAATTGACAGGACACGATATGCGTGCACAAATTTCGAAAACACTCGAAAATTTGCAAATTAGGAAATCTTTACAATTTTTAGCTCACCCGTGAATTGTTGTGAATTGCAATTAAATACATGGCGAGTAATAAGAGAATGATTTGAAGTCAGGACAACGAGAGTCGAGAATCTCAAAATCTCTTTTCTTTTTGTTAATCAAGAAATGGCAAGAGCTTATAAAACATATCTATAGGATTTTGTTTTCTCAAATTATGTTAAATTATGTTAATCAACTCTAATGAGTCCTGTAAAAGTATGCACACCTACGGGGTGAGTCAGAAAAAAATTATCAAAATTCAATAGTGTTAGGTTTTGTCGAAAGTTATTTCTGAAAATTAATGCAAAGAGCACATTTGCTACAACCCAGCCTCACTCTCCTTCGCAGAGGCTGTATTACCGGAGCTGCTCGTTTGCAAACAACAGCCTCTGCGACGGAGAGTGACCCAGCCTCGTGATAATAGAAAATAGACAAAATAAGGTTGAATGACAGTCCCAAGTGTATACGATTATACAGCAGCCTCTTTATATACTTAGTAAATGTTTGAGCGATACGATAAGACATATACAGCTTGATTATGATAGCTGTGGGGCAAAATTGCAAGCAAATTTGATCATGGATTTTAGGCCTGATTTGAAGGATTTTGAGATTAAGCATATTCATAAAATCGATTGTAATTTGAGAACGATACGATCGATTTTGACAAAGTAAATTTTTTTTTAATTTAAGTTCAAATGTTAGCTACACATGTATCATCAGTTTATAGCAATCTGATAAATGGTTTGAGAGCTACATGCTTTTAAAAGTTTGAACATTGTTCTGACTCACCCGATATTTCAGCTATAGTAGTCGATTTACGGCATGGTAGCAATGTCGAAGCAATTTCTACAGAGAAAAAAGACGTAGCATGGAAACACGATGAAAGGGGTTGTACCAAACGTGGAATTCTGTATTCTGTATCTCATGCATAGTTAGTTTGAGACCAATCTAACAACAAGGTGACAATACCTGCAGTTAAAGTAGTTAATTCATGGTACGCTAAAAATGTCTACAAGGATAAGAGGTGGTATGAAAACATGACGAAAGGAGTTATCTGAACGATGGAATCTGGATTCCACTTATCGTCCGTACGAGGCCAACTCTTCAACAAAATCGAGGTTGAAGTAGTCCACTTATAGCATGATAACAATGTCTATCAGGATAAAAGAGGTGGTATGAAAATATGACGAATTGGGTAATACTAAACGATGGATTCTGCATCCCATGTATGGTCAGTACAAGACCAACTCTTCGACCCAGTCGAGGTCATCTAAAGAAGAAGGTCGCAATACCTATACTGTAAGTAGTCCATTTATAGCAGACAGAGGAGAAACTGCGTAAAATGACGTCATCGCGCAATCTGAGTTAAGGAAGTGCTTGACGATATAAACTTTTGAAACGATAAATCAAGAATTTAAGGCCTAAGGAAAAAAATGTCAAGTGTTGTCCTATTTCGCAAAGTGTTGCAGGGGGCTAAGGATGTTCAAAGCTAGGATTTTCGCGCAAGCACTCGCAGTTTCCGCTCTGTCTTTATAGCATGCTAACAATGTCTATAAAGATAAAGGTGAAGTATAGAAACATGAGAAAAAGGCAAGACTAAAATGCTAGCCTTTCAAGGGAATAATGCTACAATTTNTATTTTCCGAATTACAGCGTCTTCCATGTTTCAACCCATTTTGAGGATGTGACGTCATCAAATTGCTAAATCGTAAACCAGAAAAGCTACAGATTTCTCCTTACAGTCATGTCATGCACCTTTCTCTATTACCTCTATTGTTATATATATGATAATTAAATTTACAATGATTTTGAATTATTCAAAACATATCATGAATTCTTTCAATGAAAAGAAAACTGGCTATAATTCTGAAAATAATCAAGATATCAAAAATCACACAAATGTACAGCAAAGTACCTCCCAAATTCTTTATCTGGGAGCAAAACAGTGCACCCTAAATTAAAAACTCAAAGTTTCACTAATTTATAGCCAATCCAAAAATATACAGTACTGTTGCTCAAAATAACAATTTCAGGAACCAGAAGCAATATTAATTTTTGTGATCTGGCGAACAAAACAATGTTTATTAGCTGCACGGTGTAACGATGTTGTGAAACTTTGGTGCTGAGGTGAAGGAAAATGTTTCACTGACGACGGTAATAATTAGACAGGAGCTTTTGTTGTACCGTATGAGTCAAAGAAATGTAAAACTTTTCGTGATGATTTGGGAATTTAGAAATCGATTAGTTATATTCTGCAGCACAAGTGTTAGTTCAACAACCGCCCTACCCTGTTGCGAAATTCTGGAGTAGTTGCAGTGACCCGCCAAGCCGTTGCCCGCACGACAATTCAACGAGAGTCCTTTGCTTACTTGACCTCATGGCGCTTCACTGTTTGTCTTTTTAACTCCCTTGACCCATGAACGCAGTACCTACTACCTGCACGAAAGTATAAATTAATGAAATTACAATAAGAACGACATTTCTTTGTATGATTGAAAGTAATGTTACATTTCTCCCAACATTGAGCAAATGCTCGTGCAGCAAAGTATAACTGGTCGATTTCCAAATTCCCAAATCACCACGAAACAGTTTTCTCTTTGTCCATTCACGTCGAGTCTTTATAAAATCTGATCGACGTTTTTTGATCGTTTTCAGAGTTTTCGAGAACAAACATTTTAAGAAACTCGCTTATAGCTCAAGAAATAGAAGAATAAAAATTTTACAAAAAATATTAGAATCTAATTCTGGGTTTTAGCTAAAGATTCAGTCATAAATCTTAAGAATCGGTCCAGTATACGATTTATCATGGCCTGTCAAAAGTGGATAGTTTTTTTTGGCGCACCCGGAATGGTTTTCTTGAAGATTGTATCATTTTTCCTCTAATGATTTTGGATTTACGATGATTTCAAAATTGTTCATGAATTCTTTCAACTAAAATAAAAACGCCGCAATTTTGAAAATAATCAAGATATCAAAATATTTCCACAGCAGGTTTACAGCAAAGTACCCTAAGTTCCTTTCAAGCCATTCAATTTAAAAAAAAATGTAATAGAATTTTACAGCCACCTTTGAAAGATTTGAAAGATTTAAAAATGCTATGTAAAACTATGTTTCTAGTCTTCAACGTTTTCTTCTACTCATAATTATCAAGGTACACTCAGTTTTCATAAGAAACCGCTTATAAGAAACTGTAGGCTCCTCAGGATTAAAAAAGCTCATTAAAAATATTTTGACAATGTACAATATTAACGAATGTTTCAATATGGTCTTGAGTGCCAATTCTGTTAATAGTTGTTTTGAGATCTTACTAAAGTCTGTCTCAAATTAGATGGCTGTGGTGATAACGATCGGCCCTCATTTGTTTTAAATGCTAACTGTTGCAACCGATCAGATGCGTCACAGACTGCCTTCAAGAAACTTAGTTTAACTAAGTATCATCTATTTATCTTTTGTGTATTGTTCATTGTTATTATTGTTGAATTGTACTTTGCTGTATTGTTATTGTCTTTTGTTGTACTGTTCATTGATATCATTGTTGAATTGTAAGTATCATACGCAATGGGAGCAAGATGACCCTGAGTCCTTTCCCGTTGCGGATGGTACATAATAATGTAGATACGTTTTGTTTAAATGTTTTTTATGGAGATGAATAAAAAAAAAAAAAAAAGCTCCAAATGATTTAATGGAGCTGCTGTACATATGAACGAGGGCTTATTTTGTAACAATGTCATCCAATACTTTTGATTGACACGTCATTAACGAATGATAGGCGATTGCAAACATAGTGGTTTCTTCAGTCGATTAGTCAAGCCACGAATTAAAACATAGCACACTGCAAAAGATGCCCTGAAACCTATTTAGCTATCTCACTCCTTGTGCACTTGAAAGAGGCTTTTGAGCCAAGAAATNTCTGTCTCAAATTAGATGGCTGTGGTGATAACGATCGGCCCTCATTTGTTTTAAATGCTAACTGTTGCAACCGATCAGATGCGTCACAGACTGCCTTCAAGAAACTTAGTTTAACTAAGTATCATCTATTTATCTTTTGTGTATTGTTCATTGTTATTATTGTTGAATTGTACTTTGCTGTATTGTTATTGTCTTTTGTTGTACTGTTCATTGATATCATTGTTGAATTGTAAGTATCATACGCAATGGGAGCAAGATGACCCTGAGTCTTTTCCCGTTGCGGATGGTACATAATAATGTAGATATGTTTTGTTTAAATGTTTTTTTTATGGAGATAAAAAAAAAAATTAGATGTCACGTGAAAATGCTCGCAAATAAAAACAATTGAAGTGCTTTGCACGAGTAATTCTGTGTTAACGCAAATCTCACGTGTCATCTAATTTTAACAAAAATATATCAATTTTGCAATTGGGGCATTCAAAATATAAGAAACTCCTAAAAGACTTTTGATAGAAAAACTGTCCTAAAATTTAAGAAACTTGCTACCAGCCCGGACCTAAGTTTCTTATAAAAAATGAGTGTATTGCAGATCAGCCTAACTATGCAATAGGATCTCAACGATGTTTCCATAGCCAAGCCGAGCCGAGCCTCCATTACATTACACCTAACATTAAAACCCCAACCATGAGAACCCATTGTATTGCGAAATAATCGGCCCGGGTTAGTTAACTTAAATGGCAATAGCTATGTCACGACATTTCACTGCTTGCCGTTCGAACATCGCTTGATGTTGCCATAACAACGACAGGTGTTTCATAAATTTATCATGATCGAACGTCGAATAATTCGGAAATCTAGCGACAAACTTGTATAAGCTAGCTTGAATAAACTTGTCAAAGGTGTTTTTGTGCAATCGTTCAAGACAGGTTATCTTCGACAACATTCCAGCGAAGTTCGTATCATGCCCATCTTTAGGTTGTATGCGTAGAGGCTAACAGATGTTAGTTAGGGCGTTTGTGTGGCGCTATTTCTTGTTAATGTACACCCAGTGAGAGGCAGTATACATTAAGTGATCATCAGCCAATCAAATCGCTCGCTTAGAAACCTCAATTCTGTATGGAATTGCATATGTATTCTGGATATCTTTTCATTTAACAAGGAGAATCCAAGTCACCTGCTAGCAGCCTAGGTTAATTGCATCTTGTTTGGACGGCGTATCGCCATGGCGAAGCCAACATTGCATATTCATCAAGTAGTCTAGAGAATAACTGATAGCAGTAATAGCAACGAAATGGCAAACGTTACGTTGGGAACGAATTTCACTCAACGCGAGCTGTAATCCGCATCAAATTTTGAGGATTGTTTTCCTTCAGACTATTATTAGACACAGATGTCCACAAGGGATTCGTAGTCTACTTCATATAACTGAATTAATAACAAGTCACTTAATGTATTGAGAGCACTGGTGTATTTACAAGAGAATTTTATTGCACAGTCTGGCGAAGAAGATCGGAAAGGGCGGTGGAATGTCATGCCTACGATAGCAGAGATGAGATATACTTGGAGATAATCGAATTGAAGAGAGGAGTTCGTGGAAAAGACACGAGCGATTCCGCACGGCACTTCTAATCATGTTTTATCATGTTGCAAAGAATCGCGGATCTTCAAACGAGGAAGGCCGGGAAAGTAGGATCAGTCGTTCCGATGGAAGAGGGAGTAGGCTTGGTTCCGATGACGGTCGGTCGAAGCATAGCCGGACTCCAAGTACGTTTAGGGCTGGGTACCCCGAAGATGGGGATATCGAGGAGGGGACCCAATATGACGAGGCTCTTGAGGAAGAGGAATTAGATGACTATGTTTATGTACCGCAATCTATGCTTGGTCATCCGCTCAAAGACTTTGACAGCAATCAAAACAACGTGAGTAACTCTTTATTTTATATTATGTTTTGCAACTGCCTAACTTTGATAGGCATGAATTTAAAAGTTAACTCTCACGGAAGAGGAATTAAATGACTACATATCAGCAACCAAAACAATGCAAGTAACACTATTTTATAACATTTTAAACTAACTTTGGTAGCTAGTTCCCTTGAAGTTAAAAGTTAACTCTCAAGGGAGAGCAAATTAGATGAATATATATCAGTAACCAAAACAATGTAAGTCATTCAACTTTATAATGTTCGCAACCGTCTAACTTTGATATATAGTTTCCCTTGAATTTAAAAGTTATCCAGCCACCAAAATACTTGTGGCAGCTTTGAACCGAATAAGAAGGTATAACAAACATCTTGTCAGTGGAAAATGAAGATCTGTCGTTTTAATCTTTTTAATGTGATCCCTTCAAATGTATTGCTTTGCAGCCAAGACTGATGTTATGCGAATTTTATGTCGATGATATAATTGCGCTGAAATATGCCTGGTTTAAGTTAGCTATAATACATATCAGAACATTCCTGTAGACTACAAAAAAGTGATTGCATATATCACAAAATTTGCCATAGTTATGCGAATGCTATGTTGATGATATAATTGCGCTTACACATGCCTGGTCTAATTTAACTACAGAATATACCAGAAACTTCCTGTAGGCTACTAAGAAATGATTGTATATATCACAAAATTTGCCTAAGTCAGGGCTAAGCGATTGCTATGTTGACGATATAACTATGTTGAAATATGGCTTGGTCTAATTTAACTATAAGGTACTATACCAATAACGCCTTGAAACCTACAAAGAAATGACTTTGTAGCTTACTGGATTTGCTTGAGTCCAGGGTAAAATATGCATGCAACTAGGCTACTTCTGAATCATACATTTGGTTGGGTTTGTGTTTGTGGCAAAGTATGTAGGAAATGTCAACACAACACAAATGCCAATATCTGTAAACTATATGGCATTTATCGCATAGGTTCTTGAGATAAATGCTTTCCAAATCGTTTATACAGTTTATGGATATACTAGAGATGTTTCAAGATAGTTCTAAAAACCAAAACAANTTATATTGAAATATGGCTTGGTCTAATTCAACTATAAGGTACTATACCAATAACGCCTTGAAACCTACAAAGAAATGACTTTGTAGCTTACTGGATTTGCTTGAGTCCAGGGTAAAATATGCATGCAACTAGGCTACTTCTGAATCATCTCTTAGTTACATTTGGTTGGGTTTGTGTTTGTGGCAAAGTATGTAGGAAATGTCAACACAACACAAATGCCAATATCTGTAAACTATATGACATTTATCGCATAGGTTCTTGAGATAAATGCTTTCCAAATCGTTTATACAGTTTCTGGATATACTAGAGATGTTTCAAGATAGTTCTAAAAACCAAAACAAACCGAAAATTGAATCTTCTTGATTCTATCAATCATTGGTTCAGCATGAACCGACCATATGTTATTGCGGGACATTCCTGAAGTTAAAATATGCATACTAATCAATACAATAGGAATTCCTCCACAAACAAAGCGCTTTTGAAATCATGAAATGATTTAATAGCCTCAAAGCGGACAATCTAACCGTCATTCGTAGAGTGATTTGCAATCAACGAAAATGATTTCAGTGATCATAAAACTGTTTTTGTTATTAATGTTTAGAGCAGCTTGGCAAAAAAATTATTGGGCACATTTTAAGCGATTGATCAGTACACTTTGGATTACAAAATGATCTAGGATCTACTTCACTATGATATGTAGCACTCAACTGAACCCTCCCCCTTTATAAACACAACACAGTTCAAAGAACCTACAATTATAGCAACCCTCTACAGTAAACAGTATGCAATACGTCATCACAACATGCAACAAGGTTTAGATAGCTTTCCAACTTTGCACTTAGGCCTAAAAATCCAAGATTACTCCACCTAGCAACATTAGGAGCAGCTCAGTGGTTTATTTAGCAATGTAATACCTACTAAACCATGACCGGTTTGCGTATCGCCACAAGCTTAACCGACATGATGACCGGTTATTTAACACAATGATAATGACTATCAATATATACATAGAATGACCGGCACAACGAATAATGAATCACATTGGGACAGACCGCTTTAGTTTGTGATGATNTAAAAATCCAAGATTACTCCACCTAGCAACATTAGGAGCAGCTCAGTGGTTTATTTAGCAATGTAATACCTACTAAACCATGACCGGTTTGCGTATCGCCACAAGCTTAACCGACATGATGACCGGTTATTTAACACAATGATAATGACTATCAATATATACATAGAATGACCGGCACAACGAATAATGAATCACATTGGGACAGACCGCTTTAGTTTGTGATGATTGTAAACCGAGCTTTTGTAGTCAAGCTGTTCGGTTAAATTTTAGTTGGGAGCTTCGTAAACGACATGCTGTAAAAATCTCCATACAAGAACTAATATTGACAAGCTTCAACGATCCTAAAGACAGCCTAATGGTTAGCTAACAGTTGCAGGAGAAGTGCAGTGAAACATAGCTATTAAAAGTGATTTCTGGGGCATTTAGATCAATTGTTATACTACAATTAGAACGGTTTGAAAATTGGTAGGCTCCTACAAGCGGTTTTCATTGTATACGTTTCTGTCGAGCTTATTGAAGAGGGAAGCACTTTTGGGAGGTGTTTCAGTGAATATTCCCTTGCTTAAAGGATCTTGCATCAGAGCTATTTGCAAAAATTTACTTGGAAGGAAAGATTTTATAAATAACTTTGAAATTGTCTGTACTTTACTCTTACCTAAACCAAAGAAGGCTAAATAAAGATCTTGCCAAAAGCGATTGGATTTTTGAGTTCTTTAGGCCCAATTTTACAACCTATTGTCAACTACTTTAACACAGAGAAGCTTGTATTAAAAGTAGCTTTTTAGGCCTAATTTTACAACGATCTGTAAACTAGGAGCTCCGATAAATATCCTTACAACAAAGAATGGATTCTTAAGTAATAAGCACTATAAAACTATTAAAATGTCTGTGCAGAAATGAGAATATAGCGTTTGCTTCATAAGGAACTTTACTATTGTTAAAGCTTGTTGAGGAGTTGAAGCTTTAGACCTGATTGAACAAAGTATTGCAAACTACTTTCGCTCAAAGTAGTTTGTATTAAGGACCCTTGCAACAGTGAGTGAATTAATAATTTTACAAGGTAAACAACTTCCACGCAAAGGAGCTCGGACAAATACCCTGACAATAACAAATGGATTTATAAGTAATAAGTACTACAAAAATATTCAAAAATCTGTGCAGCAATGAAAATATAGCTCTTGCTTCATAAGAAAGTTAGCTGGTCGTGAATATAATCATCTCATTCATGCATTGATTATCCATTCGTTCGTATGTTTTGATGAATGCATTGCAACCTGCTCGATAATAATAACTCCATTGGGTTGGGTTAGTCTTATCTTAGCAATTCTACAGCAGTTGAATTAGCGGTTGAAATAATTTCGCGACGCTATGATCTGTTTGCTCTTAAGTTAAAGTTTACACAAAGTTAAGCCCGCAGGTGGGGACTTAATGTTTTCGCATTATATCGTCGACATAAAAGTCTGCTTAATCCGGACACAGTATTTAACGTACTGTTGTTACATCATTCATGTAAAAGCTTCGTTGAGGCTAGGATGCGGCTTGCTGGAAGTTAGGGTGACTTTTATATCATCACTCCATTGTGTTGCACCATTCTACTAGTATAAAATCATCGACATAAAAGTCTGCTTAATCCGGACACAGTATTTAACGTACTGTTGTTACATCATTCACGTAAAAGCTTCGTTGAGGCTAGGATGCGGCTTGCTGGAAGTTAGGGTGACTTTTATATCATCACTCCATTGTGTTGCACCATTCTACTAGTATAACATCATCGACATAAAAGTCTATTTAATCCGGACACAGTTTTTAACATACTGTTGTTATGTCGTCCATGAATATATATGGTTGAAGCTAGGATGAAGCATATTTAAAGCTTGTTTGAAACTATGAGGAATTTTATCATCTCTGGTATCATGCTGCATCATCCTCGCATTATATCGTCGACATAAAAGTCTAGTCCAGACACAGCATTTAACGTACTGCTGTTTAACATGTAAAAGGCTTGTTTGAAGTGAGGACGGAGCCTATTTGAAGCTGGGATGACTTTTATTATCGCTCCATTGTGTTTCGTCATCATAGCATAGATCATCGACATAAACGTAAAATGCAGTATTGACCGTGCTCTTGCTACATCATCCATG
Source organism: Aurelia aurita (assembly GCA_004194415.1). NCBI lineage: Eukaryota > Metazoa > Cnidaria > Scyphozoa > Semaeostomeae > Ulmaridae > Aurelia > Aurelia aurita. The sequence continues at coordinate 955,389 of REGM01000062.1, forward strand.
TAATAGCTTGTTTGAAGCTAGGATGAAGTAGGATAACACGCCACTAAATTATCATCATCCATGAATTGTGTTTCATCATTGTCACATTTTATCATCGACATAAAAGTCTTTTTGATCCATCTACAAGCTTGCTCGAAGCTGGATTGCTGAATTTTTGAATCAGCTGAATTGCTATCACCTACATATTCTTTAAAAAAACATCCAAAATTGATCAAAGTCACCCCACTTGACGGTACATATAAACTGTGTATTTCCATTTCCACGCTCTCAAAATGGCAAAATACACATTAGAAAGTAATAGATGGAGAATTTATCTCCGATGAGTACTAAGATGAGTTATATTTAATCACAAGCTTAACTTTCAAAATAGACAATGAGGTAGCATATGGTTACCTTCGAGGATTATGCAAAGGATTAACGATTGTTGCCTCTATTACCTTTTTGATATTATTTTCAACTATCCTGCAAATAAAACTATTTTTACTAAAACAGCGTTCACACACTACCGTTATTCTTTCGACTTTCAAAAAATAATTTAAGAATGGAGAACAAGTTAATTTAAGAATATGGCTAAGAATAATCTGTCAAAACCTACGTTGGACTTTGAGAAATGGGAATTTTAAGGCTCTTATCCAACCATGGTCCTTTGCGTGCCCTGTTTTATGAAAATGATTTTTGTGGTCTACGAAAATGGCCGCTACAATAGAAATGTATGCGCAAAGGCTGCTGGTTGAATGAGAGCCTTTAAACAATTTTCTAGCTCTATCTATTTTCACTATTCGACAAGATGGTATGAATTTTTTTGTGACAAATCCGATACCTTATTTAGTTATGTAATATGTAAATAAAAGCCTTTATCGCAACCACTCAGCCTACGGCCAGATTTTGATACTAATGTGAAAACAACAACGCCGTGTTTAGGTTTGTTTGGTATGATAAAATGCTAGCAACCTAGGACAATACAATGAATAGTTGTTAGCATTCATTATTCAACCNGTAGCATATGGTTACCTTAGAGGATTATGCAAAGGATTAACGATTTTTGTCTCTATTACCTTTTTGATATTATTTTCAACTATCCTGCAAATAAAACTATTTTTACTAAAACAGCGTTCACACACTACCGTTATTCTTTCGACTTTCAAAAAATAATTTAAGAATGGAGAACAAGTTAATTTAAGAATATGGCTAAGAATAATCTGTCAAAACCTACGTTGGACTTTGAGAAATGGGAATTTTAAGGCTCTTATCCAACCATGGTCCTTTGCGTGCCCTGTTATATGAAAATGATTTTTGTGGTCTACGAAAATGGCTGCTACAATAGAAATGTACGCGCAAAGGCTGCTGGTTGAATGAGAGCCTTTAAACAATTTTCTAGCTCTATCTATTTTCACTATTCGACAAGATGGTATGAATTTTTTTGTGACAAATCCGATACCTTATTTAGTTATGTAATATTTAAATAAAAGCCTTTATCACAACCACTCAGCCTACGGCCAGATTTTGATACTAATGTGAAAACAACAACGCCGTGTTTAGGTTTGTTTGGTATGATAAGATGCTAGCAACCTAGGCCTTTACAATGAATAGTTGTTAGCATTCATTATTCAACCAGCAAGCCACATATTGGGGGTAATTGTAAACATGGTATGGTATTGAATTAGATTTGTGAGATGTGGTGTGACAAAGCTTTTGGTGCCAGCAGCGTTTGCAGCTTTTACAGTGTTTGCAGCTTTTGGAAGTCAGATTTGCCTTGGTTTAGGTTTTCGAGATTGTATTGATTGTCTCCTGGACAACAAGCAATCTTTAACGACAGAAATTTTCATCATTTCGCCAGTAAAGTCGGAATAATTACGCGATACCGGATGCATACAGTACAAGTCTTAGGTACATTAACAATGTTTTTGCCAAATAATTCTTTGCAAATTCTTAAGAATCGTCCTTTAATAATTCTTGCAGTGATGCAGTCTTTCGTACCTCTTGAGACTTCTTGCCTGCATTGGAGAATTCCTTGCGAATTCCTTGCGAATTCTTTTTTATGTTAATTTACACAAGGGCTGTACTGTAGGTACCAGGATATGACGATAGGTACTGCATCGAGACAGATCTGTATATAAGAAGGCTACCAATCCGCAAGAATATGCTTCAGCATATTTGCATGTGTCTACGAAGTAAAGGTAAACACTAAGACAGCGTAAAATCAAAAATTACGATATAGCAGGATGTTTAATAGAAGATTCTTCAACCAATACAACAATATATAAGCATAGATTCCAAATCTTTAAAATGTTTGGTGTAAAATTTCATGACCTATTTCTTTGAATTGAATGGCTTGAAAGAAACTGTAGCTACTTTGCTATAATTCTACCGTTGAACTTTTCAGAAGTCTTGAACATTTTTCGAAATGACAGCGTAGTTTATATTTCAACTCATTCCAGGATGTGGCGTCATCAAATTTCTAAATCGCAAACCAGAATTTTTTTTTCTAATTCTTAAAAAAGAAGAAAGACACTTTATAGCCTGTCTCAGATTAGATGCCACGTGAAAAGGCCCGCGAATAACGCTGCAAAAATAGAACACCTAAAATTGGTTTAGTTTTTCTTTTGTTTATTTTATGACAATTTGTAATTTAGTTTAGTTATATATAGCATATCTTGTATTTATTGTAAATTAGTATAAGTTTTTAGCATGGCCCCCTGTAAATCAGTTTTCTAACTGAGGGCCTACCATGGGTAAAAAAGATAAAATCAAAATCAAATTAAATCAATAACAACAATTGAAGTGTTTGCAAAAGAAATTTTGCGTTATCGCAAATCTCACGTGACATCTAATTTGAGACAGACTTTGATTTTGAAAATATTTAAGATTTCAGAAAATTCCAACGGGGAAATCATAGCAAAAGTAGCTAAAGTTTCTTTCCAGCCATTCAATTCAAAGAAATAAGTCATAGAATTGTACACCAACCTTCTTAAAGATTTGGAACCTATGCTACATTACACAGCACACATCACAACTCTAGATTAAAAGAGCACGATAACAAAACAATGACAACTTGATTCATCAGACAGAATTATGTACTTGATTATGTGATTTATGAAAGGCCATGTGTCTCACTCCTATGAATAACTTTTGACGCCTACATACTTGGTCTCTTCCCAACAAAAGCTTAATTCGGATCAAAGGAAAATTTATGCTAAGCCTACAAACTTGATATCTTCCAAGCAAGATTTAACTTTTAAATGTTTGGAGTAATGTGCGTAGGTGGAAAATGGGAATGTATCATTTAAAACAATTCTAGTCTTTAAATACACATTGCTAACCATGATCCTTTGTGCGCCGAATGAAAAGCAAAACAAAGAAAACCTAAGCCAGTCGACTTTTAGGCTGCAAAGGATCATGGTTAGGCTGCAAAGGATTATGGGTCTTTAAAAGATGTAAATCATTACTAATGATAATACTTCAGCAATGAAAGTGGAGATACGAACATGAAAGAACCTTGCCGTCATACAGGGTGACCATGAACTGTAACTGTTTTGAAAAATAGTCGAATTTGATTATGTTATTATTGGTAAAAATGCCCTTCGTACGATTGTGTCAAGAACAAAATTAATAGACAAATTCAGCTGACGTTGTTTATACCCACTTCAGGTCAAGTGACCATACACTTGGGAGATCATCTCATTATCTGTTGATACAGTTACCCATATCACGCTTTTCATGGTACGAAGTTCTTAACTTGTATGAAAACAAAATTTCCTCAAGAGGACAATCACGTGATCTGAAGTGGGTGTCAACAATGTTAGCTGAATTTGTCTATATCAAGAGATGAATGTTGATTTGTTCCAGCTAGCAAAATGAAATATACTGCATCAATACTATTTTTACAAAATGTTCTATTTCTAACTAAAAAGCTGTCTTGATTCTAAGGTGTCTGTCTAATGTACCAATGTTTCACAAATACGACATTACGGAAAATCGTGCCTGCAAAATCATTTCTTCATTTTCTGTTCTGCAAATTTGTTGTGACAAAATTTTCAAAAAGATCACATTTTCTAAAAAATGATTGTTCGTTCTGTTCTTTATTTTAGCTCAGAAAAATATATTTTTGCCTGATCATCAGGCCTAAAAAATTGAAGTAGATTTCACAAATTGTAAGAAATGAAAACAGTGCAAGCCAATTTGCTTTTTGGTCCGTAACAAAAAAAGTGCAGAAGATTNTTCTATTTCTAACTAAAAAGCTGTCTTGATTCTAAGGTGTCTGTCTAATGTACCAATGTTTCACAAATACGACATTACGGAAAATCGTGCCTGCAAAATCATTTCTTCATTTTCTGTTCTGCAAATTTGTTGTGACAAAATTTTCAAAAAGATCACATTTTCTAAAAAATGATTGTTCGTTCTGTTCTTTATTTTAGCTCAGAAAAATATATTTTTGCCTGATCATCAGGCCTAAAAAATTGAAGTAGATTTCACAAATTGTAAGAAATGAAAACAGTGCAAGCCAATTTGCTTTTTGGTCCGTAACAAAAAAAGTGCAGAAGATTAACTGAATTTAGTAGATAATTTACAAGCCACAAGCAGACTTTCTAGAAAATAATTAGCCTACAGAAGCTTTATCTTGAACATTCTTTTCACCTTTGAAACGCTTGATACTGGCTACAACACCTTTCGTGGGAATTTCAGCAAACCATACAACAATACATGTAAATTTAAGTGATATATTAAACACTTTCGGAACACGTAGCTTGTGAGAATGGTTATATATTTCTCTTGCTCATCTTGCCGACCGGGTTTGGTTCACAGGCTAAAAATATCGAAGAGCGTTGCATTAAATATAAGGCTTTTCTTCTCTTCAGACGAGGACAATCATAAAAATCCTTATTTACTCGCAGATTTCTATTCCTTTGAGACTCGCAAATTGAATATAGTTCCACAAATAGCACTGGTCATGCTGCTCCAGTGAATTAAAAATGTCAATTCATTGCTGCGATAAACTAAAATGGAGCCTAAATTCAAGTTTGTCCTAAACCAGTGCCTCACACTTTCAAAACAGTTCATTTCGGTTTGCCTTCAAACCACAATCAAACTGAAATTCGAAAACAGAAAAGAATATCTCTAATATTTAAAATCTGTAAATTGTCTCGGGTTTCCCACTAAAATCTATCAACAAGCCAGTTTTGAGAGGAAACAAACTATTCGACAGCAGGCTGTTGTAATTTTGCAGAAGAGAAACAAATGGTGGCCATTTTGAAATTTGTGCCGTAACATCATCAAGTTGTTTGCACTCAGGCAAATTATCAGATAAAGGTTTCCTTTCACGAGCACAAGACATAATGCTTTCACAATGAAGCAAAGTTTACTTCTAGATATAGACTTGTATCTAATCAAGACCAATATTTTGTTGAACGCAACACAATTTTCGATACTGCGAAATCCAAAGAGACGGTTATCAAATCAGCAATTTTATCTACTACCACCAGTCAACTTGGTTGCATATAAGCTTGATTTAAGCTCTGTTATCAGGTTAGACTGCACCTATCATATGAAATCGCCAGATATAGATTTGCCTCTAAAGAAGATGCATTATCAAACACAGTTTCTCACAATAAAATTTCTCAGGAGTTCTCAAGCTATGATTATGACAACCTTCTCCTGCGGGGATAAAAGTGACAGTAACTAAAACTAAATTGGCTGACACTATCACACAAAAGGACGGTTACAAGATAAGAACAAAATAAAATTTTGGTAAAGTCTCTCAAAAGTTGCAGTTTTTTTCCGTCCCAAAATAGGTTTACTACTTTCTTTTTCATGAAAGCTCTCCTTTAAGAAACACGACACAACATAGCTTGCAACAAATCTCCCTTATTCCTGTCATCTACTCGTCACCCTCTCTACATGATTGTTGTCATGCAAATCTAGAACCGTAAAACCAGAAATTCACAATCTAAACAAAGAATTTTCCAGCAATAAACTGCTTGCAGTATTTCTATTCAATACTCGATTGTCATGACAATTATTCGATCATTTAGCTATGCAGTTTGTTCTTGTTTTCAAGTGCATATTTAAGCAAATAGCCATGCATTCAACTTATAACAGGTACCTAACCACTTTCTATTGTCTGTATTATTGCTTTGGGCCCTAATTCACATGTCTGAATATACGCACAAAATTAACAGATGTTTAAATCTACCCATGGCAAAGAGGCTCCTTCGCCCACGCATTCTATTTTCAAAAGAATCAGTCGAAAGAATGTGTTCAATACTTAATATACTTAAATGCTTAACTCTATCTGTGGACTTGTTTTATAAGAAGATCTAGATAAGTCTGCAAACAATCTCCGTTGTGTAAGGTCTCGATGGCTATAACTTTGTTTACACAGTCAAATCTCCACCAAATCTAGATATTCTTCTTGTAAGACGATCAAGATATGTCTAAGGAATCTAGACGGTTCTAGAAACAGTTTCTGATGTGTTCGATTGCATCTGTGTTAACAGAATCGAATCTCATGACTCTCGTTGCAAGAAGATCCATACAGGTCTATGAGGATTCTCGATGAGTCCAGAAACAGTCTCTATCTAGATAGCAGTAACTTTTTACACATTCAAGTGTCCACCAAATCTAGATATTCTTCTTATAAGAAGTCTTCTTATACGAAGAATATTTAGATCTGGTGAACAATCGAGGAAGATGTAGAAACATCGGTGAGGAAACTAGACAATTCTAGAAACAGTTTCTATTGTGTTCAATCTACACAGCTGTTTTAGAATATTCTTGTAAGAATATCTAGAGAGGTACTCTAACCCTAACCCTAGCTAGGTACCCTACCCCATGTGTATTAAACATGATCAACATATGTAGAGATCATTTGTTCCTCACAAATATTGCCTGCAAATTTTGGCTACAAAAGTTGACTCGTGTGTAAATGGCTTTAAAGGGGAATATAATTGCTTACGCCTGCAGTGGGCATTCACGTGTTTAGGCTAAATACATCTAAAACTTGTGGCTCGGAATCCAGATGTATCTCCAAAATCGTTGATGGTATGAAAAGTCTGATTGCAACTACGAAGTTAAAACCTATAGAAAATATCTTCATTGGAAATGTATCTGCTGCTATGTGTCTGCATTAGGGAGAGACAGTCGTGGTTGTTTGGAAGTTTAGCTTATGCAGCCTCTTCAACTTTAAATGAAACTATCATCGAATGACGTCATCGATAGATTAAAGGCAGTCTGTCACGCATCTGATTGGGTGATCAGGACAATACAAAGAATAGGGGAACTGAATGGATGCTGATCCTAATCACTTTCTACGGCCGTAGAAAGTGACACAGATCAACCCTCCTTTGTTCCCAATGCACAGATTCACAAATACATTCGTTGTGTTGAGCTCTGACTTTACTGCAGCCAATCAGATGCGTGACAGACTGCCTTTAATACAAGAATCTACCAAATCAGTCCATGAGATCAGCCTCTATAATAATCCAAAATGCGCAATTGTTTTTATTCACCCAGTACTTTTAGAGAACGGATGAATATTAGCGAAGTATTGTCTCCAGTAGTATCTAATTCTAGAATATCTTAAAACTCATCTAACAGAACAATGAAAAGTTTTATCAAATCGAATTAAAGCATAAAATGGTAAAGAGCTTGAAGTTAGCAATTTCCTTATTTATAGCCTCACCCATGCTCTATGTTTTTAAATTCCGGCGACCTGCGATGTGATAAGGGCATAAATTTTTTATGTTGGTGAAAATGCTCAATAGGCTGTTTTAGCAAGAAGACAGACAGGAAGCATGATGTAATGAGTAGAACTCTTTAGTATTAGGAGATATATGCGAAGTTAAATCAAGTTTAGGCTAGTCTGCACTTTAGCGGACCAGCTTTCAATATGGGCAAGTTATGTGTCATGGGGTAAGGGTTTATGTCAGGGTTAGGTTTTAGAAAAGGGGTTTTTAGGTTAAGTTAGGATTAATTAGAGTTAGTCAGGATTAGTTAGGGTAAGCTAGGGTTAGTTAGGGTAAGGTAGGGTTTAGTTAGGGTTAGTAGGGCATTTGTTTAAACATGTTTCCGAGAGATATGACATAAAGCTGGTCCGCTAAAGTGCAGTCGTCCCCTTTGTTCTCTCGTAAAATTTTTCGCTAGGTAACGAGCTTTGGGCATGAGAAAAGATCGATTTTGCGAGAAAAATTTTGTATTTCGTAGAATTTTGAAGAACAAGATGGTTGAAAAGGCGCTGGCCACAAGTCTAAAAATAGCCTATTGTGCTTGATAATCTAGTCGCATGCATGAACAAAGCAAAACAATGGTATGTGTGGGTGGTCTCTTGGTCTTCTTTGCAGGAAACTTCTTAACAATGTCCACGCAACGAATATAAAATGTGAAAAAACCAGTCTAAAAATAGCCTATTTTATGTTACAATCTCGATGCCTTTCCTGAACAAAGCAAAGTAAAAGAAACAATGGCGCGTATGGGTGTTTTCTTTGTCCAGTACATAGTAAACTCTATGTAACCATGTCTGCTACGCTAAACAGATATAAAGATGAAGAACACCAGTATAAAAATAGGCCACTGTATTTGATAATCTTGGTGCCTTTCATGAACAAAGCATGGCCGAAGAAACAATGGCGTATGTGGGTGTTCATATTTTCCTGTTTTGACCACTCCATTTAACCAATTTCTATCCCCTTTGATATCTAAAAAAGGGAATGTGAAATTTCCAATGTGGCCAACTCTTTCTCCTCCCATGACATGGTTGTCACAAAAATACTCTCTAAAGTTTCTGTTCAAATAACGGGGAAATTCAGACGGAATTTTAGTCACGATTAATCACTTTAGATCACACAAAAGCGGCATAATTACATCATTAGGTTGGAGTATGAGGCAATATCTTACACAATTCTGAATTAGTTGTTTTCTATCAAGGCCATTCGAGCGCTCTAAAGTTTTGTCAACATATCATCAACTTTTCTAGTTTTTCAAAGATTATTTCTTAATTTTAACGAAAGGCAGGTGTCTTCTATATTTAAGTTTAGACTGTCCTCTACAATAGTGCTGCCTCATATCTCCTGTCTTTGTTAATTCTGCTCAAAATTTCCGACATCAACGCAAGCTACTTTCAAACATTAATGAGTTCTTTTTCATAAATGAGTAAAGACTGAAATAGTGAGGGAGAGCTTGCATATAACAACAATCTTAGAATGTAAATCAAATGCTTAAGTTCTAAGCAATATATTAAGCGTTGCTTTTATCGAGGTACGTTGCCGGGAGATCTGGAGGCCTAAAGTTATGAATTTCTGAGCTTGAACTTTCTGAGCATAAACCATAGGCAGACCAGGAATAACTAGCAAATTAATCGAACTAAAAATTGTCTCAAATAAGAGCTGCGTAGGAAACTGCGAAGGAGTCGCGGAGCAAAGAGCTAACTGCGAAAAGCGAAAACCTCGCAGCTCTTTGCTTCCCGCATCCTTCGCAGTTTCCTACGCAGCTCTTATGTGAAACAATCTCTATTTTGATTAGTTTGCTAGTTATTCCTGGTCTCCCTGTGCATGAACCTTCCCGAATATGTACCGGGGGGTCATATCTGGGTACCATTTGTCTCGTACATTACTTGCCACAGTTTTGGCAACTTTCTGTAAATTAGATCCAGCCTCTCATCTCCTGTCTGTCGATTTTGTTACGAATTTTCTGCAAAAATGGCGTCATGCTAGGCTACTTTACATCACTTTTCCCTACTTAAAGCGACTAACATTCACTATGATTCTCAGACAAACTAACATATTTACAAATCTGTAAACAAACGTTTCACAACCTCTTTGAACATTTTCACCGAAAATAAAAATCTGCTACGAAAATGAGCATAAGCGGTATCTGCTCACAGAAGGATCGAAAAATTGAGACAGCGTACTGCCACACTAGCAAAACTTCTAAGCCTAAGCTTTATCAGATGGGCTAGCAAAGTCCAGGCAGTGGCATGTCATTAAAGACATATTGACGGGCAGCTTACAATTTTCAATGTGATTCAATTAATTGTAATGTGACTTACCCGATAACGTTTGAATAGGCTATATAGCGTGTAGTGTACCCCGACAGGCCATAAGAATTCCGATAGGAGAGTCCTAACCATCAGCCGTTTTACAACCTTGCTGTGTGCGTATTTGCTAGAAAGTAAATAATATGACAGTAAATATGACAGAGGATATAAAGAAAGAAAGAAATAAAATAAAGAAACTTGAACCATTAGGAAAATTGTAGAAATGATGTAATAGATCGATCTCAAAGATTTTGCTTGAGTTTGGGTATCTTTGTATCTTTGCTAGCATCTACATTTTGTAAAGGTGATTGTCATGTGATATCGGTTTTAAAGTTTTTTTAGGCCTATACAAAAGGCTAGTCTGGATTTTACCTACAAGAAAACCTGGAATAACTTTTTTTCTTAAACAAATGCAAAATGTTACAAACCAAGATAAGCGGGACTTGCACTAAAAGCAATCCACTCACGTTTCAACTCCCTTGATAAAAAAAGCGTTTGTAAGAAGGTAAAAACTAACAAAAAATGTGATATTCTGATCGCTATTATCAACGACTAACTGATGACATAGATACCTCAACTTGGTTTCTAAATTTAAGTCAGACTTTCATTGACAGATTAAAGACCCTCTGCTAACCATGTGGCTTTGCAAGCCATTGCTGTCCCAGAATGCACTGCAAATGGACTTTCAGATTATCTGAAAGTCGCTGGTGCTAGACCGGTGTTGTGCTGTCTTCTCCTGCGCAGCACGCATAGCCTCGTGGTTAGCAGAGCGTCTTTAAAGCAACAATCTTTAAAATCAGTCAATAAGATAAATTCCAACAAATCTTAAAAGGTGTATGTTTTTTACTCATCAAGTATGAATATGATAAATATCTTCGAAAATATAGCAGACTTAATCACTAACTATTTACCAACTAAATGCAGATGAAAGAATGAATGAGTTAATGAATGAAGAATAGATGAAAAGATGAAAAAGGTAAATAAGGAAACAGATGAATGATGGGAGAGATAAACCAAAAGAATACCTTAAATAATAGAACAAAATGAATGATTAAATCAATGGATGAAAGAATGAATGGGAGTATGAAAAGAGAAGGAATGAGACTTTTTATAAACAGCACAGCTACTAAGCAAGTGTATACTGCGTAATGCTATGGTGAAGTTGAACTGAATAAAGTTAGGAAACGAAAATCTAAATCATGAAATCTAGGAAAACACAGACATTTCTCGTCGTCTCAACTAAGTTTTATCTGTATAATTAAAGTAGTACTATCGAACTTAGTTTGTTAAAAATATGCGTAAACCAGGTCGGCAGAAAGCTTAAATCTTTAACTTGGTAATACGTAGATTTCAACAGATTAACCTGGATCAAACCAGATGTGACCAAACTTTTAGTTACACTAGTTTCATTTACTCTGCTGTAAAAGCGGCCTAAATACTGGAGACTAAAACCGGGTTGAAAATTATATAAATAATGTCAGCTTCGAACCATCTAGGCTAAGGCATCGTCTCAATAAAAGCGGACTTCTATCAGTGGCAGCTTGGTGGCATTCTTCCACCGCTAATCCAAAGCAGCGACAATATTGCCGGAGTTTTCGACGCAAAATGGTAGGGGTTTGAGATTTTTATGTCCCAAGTCTCCGAAAAAATCGGCCATAGAAACTCCGCCAACTCCGTAGATTCTTTTGAGGCGATCCCTAACCTACTAAAATCCATAAATAACGTTTTTATTCCAAGCTTGCCGAAACCTGGGTCTGTACAAACTTTCGTAAATTACTCAGTTTAAATTTAGAAACAGCCTTCATTTAAGCTAGCTTAACTAAATCTGAATTAAACCGTGAACCGAGAAACTTTCTCTTTTGCATACGAGAGCAGAGTAAAATGGGCCCTGTGACGCTGCAAAAACAGGATATTTGCCAGTGTGAACATTGTCTCAAATTAGATGTCAAGTGCGATTTGCGATAACGCAAAATTACTCATGCAAAACACTTCAATTTTTGTTATTCGCGGGCATTTTCACGTCACAAATAATTTGAGACAGACTATAGTTTTATTAAGCTGGTTTAAATCTCTACATACGGGGGTATGTTTTTTATCAAACATTTGGAGAATTTGAGGACACTCATTTTTTAGAGTAATTCAACTCTGATGCAGAGCAAGGACTGTGGCACGGTATAGGAGAATATAGGAGCTAAATGGGCCTAAATTATTTGTTGTAGTTTTCAAGCAATGTGATGGGCCAATTCGCCGATCAAGACTGGTGCTTGTGGTCTGCTATACTGCGACATATTTCTCACTCTCTTCTTCTCTGCCTCACAGTTAAATTTGTTTGAAAGAAGAGCGCACTTAAATTCTTGAAATATTTCATAAAATTCAAAAATTATGCAAAACAGCTAAGCAGATGTTCATGAATAAATCAAGATGTGCTTAATTTATTCATATTATACAAACAAAGATCAAATTGATTATGATTTCTGGATTACGAGAAAAGTTAACTTGAAAGAGATTCATTCCTTAACATAATAAGTTAAATTTCATGTAGTCATATAGGTTTCTTACGTCAGCAATAATTGGGGAAAATATTCTCTAATTTGAAAGTTGAAATGGAAATTTGAAATTGATTTGTACTAAGAGTTTGGCACGCCTTTAGTTTATTTACTAATAAGTGAAAAATTTGCTGTAATTTCTCAAATTTTCAATCCCTAATGTAATAAGGCGAGTAAAATTTGACATAGGCAGTAACAAGATGCGGCGAGTTAAGCTCGACGAAATGATTGAAATATTCTCTTTGATTGAAAAATTTGAAATCGGAATTTTGAATCGATTTTATTAAGAGCTTGGCACTTCTTTGGTTGACTTACTCAGAAGAGAAAAATTTGCTGTTGTGGAACATTTAATTGTTTAGAAACTAGAACCTTGGATTCGAAATGAATTTGTTAAAGGAATGAAAGAAACCATTACTGTTGTGTCAATTAGAGAATTCTTAAAATTCAAAAATTTAAAATCCGAGCAAATTTCATGTAAAGAAACAAAAGAAGGAACTTTTAAGCCTCATTTTAGAAAAAAAAACCAGCCTCATGTTCAAAACAAGCTTGTTTATATACAAAAACGTGTATTTGGTGCATGTATGTTTTGTTGAAAGTTTGTCTTCAAGTGATAACGTGAAATTAGCCATGCCCAACACATTTATTGTTTTCTTTTTCGCGGACTATCCCACCTAACATCTATTTTTAGACAAACTTTAATCATGATGACGTAGCTTCTTTGAGATGACAGGTTCTGTATAATAGGGATAGAAGTGATATACGAAATAGAATTACAAATTCCAGACGTAACAAAGCATCAAATTGTTACATTTTGCAATTTAACACGTTCTGGCACCTGCTGCATCCAAATGAAGCTTCAAAGTTAATCCTCTCTAAACCTTAGTTGTTATAATACACACAGCTGATATTTCTGTTTTAATGTGCAACAAAAACATCCAGGATTACTAGGTCTTGCAACCAAACAGCGGAAATGTGATATCATACATTTTTCATACCGAGTGGGTGAAAAAAGGTTGCAGTTTTGGATGATTTTAGACGTTAATCCTCTCTAAACCTGAGTTTTTATAATTTGCACGGCTATGATCCTATGTTTTAATGTGCAACAAAAATATCTGGGATAGTTGGGTCTTGCAGAAAAAATGTGTAAATGTAATATCATACATTTTTCATACCGAGTGGGTGAAAAAAGGTTGCAGTTTTGGATGATTTTAGACGTTAATCCTCTCTAAACCTGAGTTTTTATAATTTGCACGGCTGATCCTATGTTTTAATGTGCAACAAAAATATCTGGGATAGTTGGGTCTTGCAGCAAAATGTGTAAATGTGGTATAATAACACTAATAATAATAATAATAATAATAATAATAATAATAATAATAATAATAATAATAATAATAATAATAATAATAATAATAATAATAATAATAATAATAATAACAATAATAATAACAACAATAATAATAATTATTATTATTATTATTGTGAAATATCGAATAATGAAATTGGTGAATGATTCATGATTATAAAATTCGACGAACGCCGATACTTTTTAGCTCACTCGGGTATGTGGTTAAAAAAAGAAAATTAGATTGAGAAATGAATTTAACTCCAATAAATGACTAATGATCAGAATACTACGAGTCGGTTTTTCAGCAATTCAAACGACACTCGGTGCGTAAATCCCATTAATTCTGAAAGCCCTCTGTTAGCTATTTTCTACCTCAAAAAGAATTTCTGGTTAATAAGATGAAATTCCTTCAAATCAGGAAACAGATGGTGCTTTATGATGGTGTGTCAAGTCAAATTTAAGATATTAAAAACATGATCCTACCTGGGTCAATCCTATCTGCAGTCATAATGGCCTTTGTTCGTCTGATGGTGGACTATGTCTGAAATGCAAGAGAGTGAGTCAAAATCTATAATTTGAACGAGGGTTCTAGCCCTTTTTCACGAATTTCGAAAAAGAAAGTTTTTGCTATAAGAATTTTATCAATTTTACCAATGCTCAGAAAAATAAAAGAAAAATCGCAAAAATACAGCAACCTTTCGGCTATCAACCAAAGTTTGATTCATTCCAGTTTTGTCAGTAGTCTTAATAATACGAATTTTCAAACACATTAAGTTCTTTTTGGGAAACGGGAAATGTCACCGCTAGAGGATTTTTATAAAGAAAAATTTTGAAAATCCTTTTTTAATAGCGGAATTTTCTTGGATAAGTATACTCAAGGCTTGGTTGCAAAAATGGAGCACTTTCAGTTTTTTAAAGTCCAAATAGAATTAATCTGTATTATTTGTGTCAAGCTCTGGAGAAAAATCGCCGCTACTTAATTTGTTATCGCTTTTATTCAAATCAAAGTGAGCGAACAGTAAAACAAAGCAGGTTTCATTTGGTTGCTAGGTGAAATCTGTCATTATCAAGGAGCCTCCTTTCGAAACAAGCCCATATTGCTTGGTATTGATCTATTTCAATAATAATGCAAGGATTTGTTCGCATGTTGAAAGCTAAAAATACGTGTTATGAAAATACAGTCTACTCTCTTTAAAGCGGACACCTTCGGGACCTAATGACTGTGTCCGCTTTAACAAGATGTCGACCTTACAGGGAGAATTTGAAATGAAATGTATCAATCGGGACGAAAGCATAGTTTCCACTTTAATGAGGTGTCCGATTCATAGAGGTGTCCGCTTAGAGAAGGTTGCCGGTAATTGCGAAATTTGACATCAGAGTATTGTGTTAGTGTGCGAGCAAAGCGAGCGCTTTTACTTTCTAGCTAACTTCATTCTCAAAATTTTCTTTCTAAAGATTTTGAGATGAATTTAACTCGTATTCGATTATCTCAATCATCGATGCCAAAAGTACATAATCTAATTAATCTAATTAATCTACATACATCGACACTAATTAATCTACAGAGGGTGAATAGAAATTGATGCTTGCAGAAACAGTTTCATGAAGAAATCATGTTGGTTGAAATGTATAATTCTGATTCATTCATGGCTAGAAGATCTATTCGTTTTAGTTCCCTCTAAGGTATTTGACAGAATTTTGCAGTGAAATACCTGGCAGTCTCCTAAATCTCATTCTCAGCTCCTAACTGATAGCAAACATGTATTGAAGGCAATGTCCCACGAGGTCTCACATTGAAGAACACTTTCTGCTGATATTCCACAAGGATCTGAGCAGGGTCCCTCGTTATTTATTTGTCTGTAATAATGAATTAGTTGACATGTAAAATGCGAGTGCAAGAAACCAGCTAATAACATGTCCCTTTTGCTGCTTGCTGTAAGNGTTAGTGTGCGAGCAAAGCGAGCGCTTTTACTTTCTAGCTAACTTCATTCTCAAAATTTTCTTTCTAAAGATTTTGAGATGAATTTAACTCGTATTCGATTATCTCAATCATCGATGCCAAAAGTACATAATCTAATTAATCTAATTAATCTACATACATCGACACTAATTAATCTACAGAGGGTGAATAGAAATTGATGCTTGCAGAAACAGTTTCATGAAGAAATCATGTTGGTTGAAATGTATAATTCTGATTCATTCATGGCTAGAAGATCTATTCGTTTTAGTTCCCTCTAAGGTATTTGACAGAATTTTGCAGTGAAATACCTGGCAGTCTCCTAAATCTCATTCTCAGCTCCTAACTGATAGCAAACATGTATTGAAGGCAATGTCCCACGAGGTCTCACATTGAAGAACACTTTCTGCTGATATTCCACAAGGATCTGAGCAGGGTCCCTCGTTATTTATTTGTCTGTAATAATGAATTAGTTGACATGTAAAATGCGAGTGCAAGAAACCAGCTAATAACATGTCCCTTTTGCTGCTTGCTGTAAGGCATAGTTAACAGGGGGCTAGACAAGGGAATAATGCAGAACCTTGACGTTGTGGGAGTCGCAGGGAGATAATCAAATGTGGGCCTAAGTTCACAAATCCTCTTTCTTCTGGCTTCAGTTCACAAGCTTCCCTATAGGTATCGTCGCTCTTTCCGCCCATTTCAACAGTTTTAATGAAATTAGAAAGGATCAATTTAGCGGCGACTAAAAGCGGAAAACTTTAAGGCCTTGAGAAGAAAATAAACTTGTGCAAGCAGAATACGAAAATAGCAGAGTCAACAATAAATGTATGAATGAGGTATATTTAAACATTGATGAGGTATGTTTAAACACTGAACAGTTAATGTTACGCAAAAGACAGCGACTTTCATGCTTAATCAGGACTCCGACCCACATGTTATTATCTTTCTAAAACCCTAGGGCGGAAAAAGCATAAGCTGTTCTTCATAATTTTACAAAAGCCGACGAAACTGTGAGTTTGTAGCGCTGTTGGCCTAACCAAAAATATCGCAAAATTAAAACCAATGCTTACGATGGTTTATGATAGAGCCATGTTTGCTTTCCTTAGGTGGTTTTTGGCTGGAGCTATGAACTATGACTTTGTACGCATTCATAACTGTTTGACAATAAATGAATACGTTATGGACACAGTCGCAAACCAGCGAATTCAACGAGAAACCAAACATACAGTGATACTATTAACGATCTATTGTATTCGCTTTCTTTAGGAAGGAAAACGTGGTTTCACTAATTATTGAAATGAAATGCATTAAGTGTGTTTATTTTGCCGCAATGCGGCAAGTGATACACACTAGGTCAGAAATTTTAAGGATAATTGCACAAGGGGGAGTAAGTAGCCACGGTAAAACAATCAGACTTTATTCTGATACATAATGTATTTTGAAATGGTGACCATAGTTGCAATGTAATCAAATTTAATATCTAATAAATAGCAAATAAAATTACCGTATAGACGCGGATTTAAGGGCATCTGGTATATAAGGGCATGTTATCTTCCATAAAAGAGTGCCAGACATTGAATACTTTCAAAGGAAAATTAAAAGCTACGATTTTGATTGCAACTGTAGATTATGTAAGCTATATGTTCAAATTTAAGGTTTCTATAGTTGTAGATAGATTGATTTCCTTGTAAGCTGGATTTAATTTCATCATTAACATGTATTTAGGTTTTGGTTGGCGTTAATTAGCATCAGCTAGAGAGAATAGCAAGACGTTTCTTGAAGTTCCTGTCACAAGATTGTAAAAAGTCAGACAGGAGTGATCAAGAAATTAAGAAATCTTAAAGAAATTTTCAGTTGCGAAGAAGCATGGGATTCCAGAAACTCCAGAAGAGAAGTCAAAGCGAACATTTCTGTAGATGATGAGCTTATTTGATGCGCTTCAAAGGGCCATATTGAAGACCCATCGCTAACCATGATCCCTTGCGACACCAAAGTCGACTTTCGTATGAAATGAAAGTCGTTCTGGCCTAGGTTATGTTTGTATTGCCTTTCATTCGGCGCGCAAAGGATCATGGTTGACAATGGGCTTTTAACTATTTAAAAGTAGTAACTGGAATCAGATTTAAAAGATTTGCTCTTTATTGTTCGCATTCGAAAATCTGCCATTTACCAGCAAATAGAAGTTCGTTTCAGACTCTTGCAAAACGACTGAAAGGTTTATTTTCCATTCTCTCGAATGTACCTACAGTGTTTAGTGATGTAAAGAAACCTAGCATGGGTCAATCATAATTTCTCTAACAACGATCAATATTCAAGCGATGTTATTGAATTTTCAAGCTATTGACGACGCAAAACCTCCTATTTCTAATCATTATACATTTTCCAACACGTATTAAGCTATTTCATTCCCCTCAATACTCCCCTGAATTATTGATAAGATTATAATTCCCAGCCTGTAAAATACCAACCGTAGCTCATGAATTATGTAATGAGTTATCAATCCATCCGACTATTCGCGGCTTNGATGAGCTTATTTGATGCGCTTCAAAGGGCGATATTAAAGACCCATGGCTTACCATGATCCCCTGCGACACCAAAGTCGACTTTCGTATGAAATGAAAGTCGTTCTGGCCTAGGTTATGTTTGTATTGCTTTTCATTCGGCGCGCAAATGATCATGGTTGACAATGGGCTTTTAACTATTTAAAAGTAGTAACTGGAATCAGATTTGAAAGATTTGCTCTTTATTGTTCGCATTCGAAAATCTGCCATTTACCAGCAAATAGAAGTTCGTTTCAGACTCTTGCAAAACGACTGAAAGGTTTATTTTCCATTCTCTCGAATGTACCTACAGTGTTTAGTGATGTAAAGAAACCTAGCATGGGTCAATCATAATTTCTCTAACAACGATCAATATTCAAGCGATGTTATTGAATTTTCAAGCTATTGACGATGCAAAACCTCCTATTTCTAATCATTATACATTTTCCAACACGTATTAAGCTATTTCATTCCCCTCAATACTCCCCTGAATTATTGATAAGATTATAATTCCCAGCCTGTAAAATACCAACCGTAGCTCATGAATTATGTAATGAGTTATCAATCCATCCGACTATTCGCGGCTTGGGAAATGTTCCAAATTGGTAGATAAGAATCAATACTTAACCGCTAGCTGTCGAACTGTTAGCTAAACTCGGTTGACTCATGCGTATGGGAGATGCTCCCTTATGACTGACGCTGCAATACGCTAGAATATACGATAATAACACAGCCATAAATGCAGAACTTGACCTCATAGCGCACTCCTTAGCCGCTAGCTGTCGAACTGTTAGCTAAACTCGGTTGACTCATGCGTATGGGGAGATGCTGATGCTGCAATACGCTAGAATATGCGATAATAACATAGCCATAAG
Source organism: Aurelia aurita (assembly GCA_004194415.1). Classification (NCBI taxonomy): domain Eukaryota; kingdom Metazoa; phylum Cnidaria; class Scyphozoa; order Semaeostomeae; family Ulmaridae; genus Aurelia; species Aurelia aurita. Next base: position 974,682 of record REGM01000062.1, read on the forward strand.
TGCAGAACTTTACCTCATAGCGCACTCCTTAGCCGCTAGCTGTAGAACTGTTAGCTGAACTCCACTGACTCATATATTCGGATAGGGAATTGAAACACATGCACCCTTTTTAGTGACGCTGCAATGTGCTAGAACCATGTTGAAAAGCTATAATAACACGACCGGAGATGTAACCCTGTACCGCTAGCGAGCTCCTTTAGATCCGGGCTTTCTCTTTCGAATCTGGTCGTAGATTGTATCCGGAGATCAGGACCTCTAAGGCTTGGTTCACAGTAGGGTAAAAACACGTTAGAATTGGGATAACGCATTAGCTAAACTCCCTGTACACGCATTTTTAGTGAGTTATCGAATCGAACTGGAATAAAAACTTCTTGATTTCATCCTGTGGCACGTTAGGAAATCTTCAAAGGCGCCGGAAAAATCCCAAATTGAGGCAAAAATAATGTGGACGCATTTCATTTCCAATGCATTTCTAACGGGTCTTTACTCTGTGAACCAAACTTAGTTACTTTAACCTAGTGTGCTCATTGGTTTAAGCTTGAACGAAGTTATTACAGTAATAGTTTTCACTTTCCATACTCTTAAACCTCATTGGTTAACGCTGAAACAAAGTTATGTACAACTATTGTTAAAGACTCTGTGCTCCCCATGATCCTTTGCGGTCTCCCAGTGACTTTCATACTGTATGAAAATGATTTGGACCAAGCAATCGCGAGGCTGTATTGTCTCTTCAATCTTCAAATGAACGTTGCTATGCCATCGCTTTTGAACTCAAACAACATACATTCCATAAAATAATTGAAGGATTAAGAAAACTTTGTTCCCTGTAGCTATTTATGGTCCCACTGTTGTGTGTTCAAAATACGATGTTTACAGCCAATATGATGTTTTAGTGGTTTGCTCGCGTGCAAAGGATCATGGGGAGCACAGGGTCTTTAATATGAATAGGACGATTCCACTGAGTGTTTATAGATCCAATAACAGTAGTAGTTATCACTTTTCATAATCTCAGATATGATTGGTTAACTTTCGAACAACGTTATGTAAAAACTATTGTTAAAATGAATAGGACGCTTTCACTCAATGTTTTTACAGATCTAATAACAGTACACTGATAATCAATTCTGTTTTCATCCTTTGACAGTTCTATTTTGTAAGCTGCCGGAGGAGAAGCGAATATTTTGCGCAGTTTGAACAGAAACCGGTCGTGAATTGACAGCGAACAGAAGAAAAGATTAATAAATAGAAAATCTTATCTACAACAGAATTAAAATTATAATACTGCCTTTCTGAGTTGTTTATACAATCGGCTCTAGGAGGTGACAGAGACAAGACATTAGTAAAAATATGATTCGCAGGTAAATTGAATCAGTCGAATTTGTCTCCTAAAGAGATCAACAATACATTTGTTAATTGGGTCTGATGTGCAGAGGTGATCTAAAACCACTGTTATTATTGTGTTTTCTAATGTCTTGAATAATCGATGAAATTATGAAGGTTTCTGCTATCTAGATGATTTCTTCGCCGGGTGTCTTCTCAGTTGGTGTGACGACACAATATCTAGGTGGAGCAATTTCTTTGTAACATGTTTCTGCACATCGGGAATTAAAACTACTGATCAAAATGTGTTTTTAATATCTTGAATAATCGATCAAAATTGTGAAAGTTTCTTTTATCTAGATGATTTCTTTGCCGGCTGTCTGACGTCAAAATGGTGAAACAACTTCGCGCCAAGAATTCCTTTTAACATGGATGATCCAAAACCTCTGTATAATTGTATTTTTAAGGTCATGAATAATCTACGAAATTGTGAAAGTTTTCAATTATGTGGATGATTTCTTTGCCGGGTTGTGCCTTTGTTTAGACGTCACAATATCCAACTTGCCTTATCTTTTTCATTATTTTGTCTCTCGTTCTCACTTCTACATTCACGAAGCTTCGTTTGCGTCATAATAGCGACACAGGGAAACAAACAAACAGAATTGAAAAACATAGACGTATCATATTGCTCAAGGAAAAACATAGTCAGCCATCAGCTGAGGAGGCGCTTAAAAAGGATTCATGCTTGCGTGAATGCCACTTCCCGCAAGTTTAGCTGGAAGATTACGTAAAGCCACTACCGGATTTCTATAAATAAATTAAACAGCTGCTCACCATTGACACTTGCCACATGCATTAACGTAGTACAGAAACCAACATTGCAAAGGAAATCATATCATATTGTAAAACCTTGAGATTATCCTGGACAACGAAAGGCAATTTAAGACCAAACGCGTAAATTGTTCTTGATGAGTTATGAACGGTAAAGTTAGGCCGTGTCCGTAGCTCCGTACATGCAAGTAGATTTCTTAAATGGATTTAAATCCAAAGAAAAGCAATAATACTTTGTTTCCCTGAGTGATCTTGATTTTTGTGCTATTTTGTCGTATTTGATGTTTCTCTGGACATCGTTAAACAATATTGACCTCTTCTTCGTTGTCTCAAACTATTTGTGACGTTTTCTAAAAGCTACCTATTTGCAAAATTATGGCTTGCAGATTATCGAGGGGGGCGGGGGGGGATTTAAATTTATAATATCAATTTTTTTGACAATATTTTTCATTTGCAACAAAACCAGTTCACCAAATTTCTGATAAAGATATCTAAATAATAAGGCAGCTATGATTTTTGAAATAGGTGATAACTTTTAACTACGTTATACATGAAATAGGCAACTCAACCTGTGGTTAGCACTTGTCTTCACTTCGAAAGAGTGTAATGCCTCGCCTCGCCAAAAAACGATGTAATGCCTCGCCAGCTATTAGATAAAATAAGAAACTCACCCTGTAGTTAGCACTTGTCTTCATTTCCAAAGAGTGCAATGCTTCGCCTCACCAAAAAAGGATGTAATTCCTCGCCAGCTATTCTCATGTTATCCTGCAAACGATATGAAATCGAACATTACAATTGTGCCTTATTTTTAACCAATTTCATTTTATTCTTTAGACGTTCGTGGTCGTCAACAACAAACTCGGGAAGCAGACAGTGTACAGGTTCTCAACTGACAAATCATTGTTTTGCTTTGGAACAAACAGCAAGATCAGAAAATTAAATGTTTACATCGTTACTCATCAGTATCCTTTCATACAGCTTCTTACAAATCGTTTTTCTGGTTGCCAAAATACTTTATACCGGGTGAGTCAAAAAATGTAAAGACATTTGAAAGCCTGTAGCTCTCAAACCATTTTTCAGATTCCTATAAACTGATAATACCTGCTTAGCCAACATATCAAGCTAGATAAGAAAATTTAGTTTGTCAAAATCGGTCGTATCGTTCTCAAATTGCAAGCGATTTTCTAAGAATCTCAAAATCATGCAAAACAGGCCTAAAATCTTTGATCGAATCATATTGACTATGATCAAATTTGCGAGCAATTTTGCCTAAAAAAAATCATAATCAAATTCTATCTGGATTGCTAGCAAATTTGATCAAGAATTTTAGGCCTATTTTGAAGGATTTTGAGAAAATCATTTTTGTAAAATCGCTTGTAATATGAGAATGATACGACCGATTTTGACAAACAAAATTTTCTTATCAAAGTTGATATATTAGCTACACAGGTATTATCAGTTCATACGAATCAGATAGATGGTTTGAGAGCTACAGGTTTTCAAACGTCTAAACATTTTTTGACTCAACCGGTACAAGTTTGATCAAATCTAACGGGGGGCCAAAAAACAGTCCCTGTGTTTTTAAAATAATAATAGCATCAAAAACGTTCACGGTAGAACTACAGTCTACTTAGGCTATGTTCACATTGCTCCGTATTCGTTTTTATCCGTTTTCATTTTGATTCGTTTTACCCGTTCACACTGCTTTGGGTAATTATGAAAAGGCTGCGAAAACGATGAAGCGTTCACACTGCTCCGGATAAAAAAGAAAACGCTATCAAAACGAGACCAACGTTTAATGCCCTGAAAATTGGTGACAAACTTTTCAAAGATTTCTCCAAGCATTAGATTAGCCTTGAGTGACTCAGCAATGTTGAGAACTTGTCGAAATTGGCACGTGCTAAGCATTTTGTTGTGTTGTTGTAGTTGCTAGCGTTTTCAAAGGTATCCGTTTTTGCGTTTTCGGTGTTCACACTGCGTTTTTGCGTTTTCAAAAGTCTCCGTTTTCAAAAGTATCCGTTTTCAAAGTGCGTTTTCAAAAGTCTCCGTTTTCAGGGTGGAGCAGTGTGAACGCAAGGTGAAAACGGATACTTTTTTATCCGTTTTCATATGAATACGGAGCAGTGTGAACGGGGCCTTAGGGCCATTCTCTCGATATTCTTAAGACAACATATTTTTAATTTAGTAAATAGAACTTATCATTGTAACTTTTTATCATAATTTACTTTATTATACAACTGAATGGATGTCGTGGATAAATAACATTAAATGAAAAAATGAAAATGAAAAACAGTAATGTACACAAAGCTCCTTTCAAGCCATTCAATCCAAAGAAAGATGTAACAGCCATTTACACTAATTTTTTTAAGATTTGAAGCTATCCTCGTCTGCTGCAATATTCTCTCTTCATGTTTACTTAGAAATATGATTTTCATCCTAGTTATCGCTACTTCTACCTTAACCCCTATTACCCATATTACCCCTATTACCCCCACATCGCTGAAACTAGCACTCATAATTTTACATACACAAAAACTGGATTATTTTTCCAAGCTGTTTTCATTTTCTATCGCGGCAATCACTGCACTGTATTTTAACGAACAACAGTAAAATATTTCCACTTTATGGCTAAAGGAAACATTGATCGTTCTATTTAAAGTTTGTTTTCTTCCAGCTTAGAAACACGAATTTTCAGCAGTTGCTCATCGGCGTTTCTCAGTTAGACCATCCACCATCACTATCAAAATGACTGTGTCAATGTCGCAAATTTAGTCCGATTTCTTTGTATGTATGATTTGTACGTATTAATGAGCCGTACAAAGTTAGAGCGTCCGATAGGTCTATCAATAGCAAAAGCTATGAAGTTGAAATCAGGCTGCACTTTACTTGCAAAAAATAACGAACTTGTACTAATAAAACCAAATTCGAATGATGATCCTTGACAACTTCACAGATTGTTTGAAATATTCATTTTGCTAACTATAATTACAAATTGTGTTTTCATGGCGCTGTCAGATCCACCGATAGAAGCAGAGTAAGTATCTACTGTTTTCTTTGACATTCTAATTTCTAAATACAGACCTCTCACCAAATAGAAACTACGTCATAGACTCTGGTTTAACACTGATCCCTTGCATGTTTAGATTAGACTCATCACCCGAGTCTATTGTTTCCCTGTGCTTTTTGACTTGACGATGTCGCTTCGGTCAACGGAGACTCATAATATTACTCTGGTGCTGTTTATTCGAGGCTACTACCTTAACTACGAGCGTAGCGAGCTACCTCTCCGGAGGAGCGAACAAGCGAATAATAGAATAGATCGCTTGCAGGGCTCCTCCAGAGAGGTAGATTACTACGCTCGCAGTTAACGTAGAAGCCTCGCATATAAATTAAGGTGGTAGGATTGAATAAACATTTATTCAAAATAAAGGTGTCCACATTGCTCCATGAGGAAATGTACAGCGTTTATTCCCTACATTATTGTTGGTACGACACATCTGTGCAAAAATATGCGATTCGTGTCGAGCCATGTCATCAATAGAAATTCGAAAAGGCTTAAAATCTTAGTATTAACAACAACAACAACTCTTTCTTTTCTATTTCAGATATGTTTTTGCCGTCATTTACACGCTGGAAGTGATGGTGAAAATTTTCTCGAAAGGATTTATTTTACACAAATATTCATATTTACGAAATTCGTGGAATTGGCTCGATTTCTTCGTGGTCATAGTAGGGTAAGTAACAACCCTCTTTGTAAACTCTTTTAACTAATCAAGCATCTTTGAAAATATAATTTTTTACATCAAATTACAAGAAAAACATCTGAGGAACTTTGGCTGTCTCTGCGTTTCAACACTGTTAAAAATATAATTAATAGTAAAAAATAGCTGGGTTTTTGTAAATTGATTACATAGTCGTAGTTATCGCTACTGAAAAGTCAAAGTTAAACTTTTCTATCAGTTCAACTATTGCAGTGTGGATCCATATCTTCCGCTAAGGCCAAACTTGATTTTCAGACGATCTGAAATTGCAGCATGCTCGCAAGGGACCCTGGGTGATAATGGCTCTTTAAAATGCTGTGGATGAAAAATTTGAGTTTGAATTTGTATGTCTTTTTCTAGGTACGTTACAATGATTCCTGCTATGGGGGCCTATAGTGGTGTCAAAACCTTTCGAGTACTGAGAGCTCTAAAGACCATATCAACAGTGAAAGGTATTTCTTTTTATACTCTAGTAAATAACTGTAAACATCAAAAAATAAATACGATACCACGGGGAGTACTGAAGTTCATATCTACCCCGTGGCCACCACACTCAACCTATACAGCATAGGCCTAAATGGCAATTACATTTTTCTTTGGATGGAATAGCTTGAAATGAACTTTAGGTACTTTGCAGTAATTCTACGGTTGCTCTGTTGATACAGTAAAAACCCGCTTATAAGAACCTACCATTTTGCAAGTCAGCCTGATTAGGTTCTTATATATTGGGTATTTAGTGGGAAATGAGGCTGTTGAGGTTCTTAAATTGGTTCTTAATTTGTTCAGGGCTTTCACCAATTTATTTTATTCTGATTCAAAGTTCAACTCTATTATTCACGGTCAGTTCACTGAAATCCCTTCTACCTGAAGGTGGTGGGGAAGATGAAAACAAATGGGTCTACTACCAAAGACATGAGTTTCAGTAACATTATGAACAGCTAATACTTTGAAGCTTAGTACTGGAAATACTGAAAAGGACATTTAAAAATGCATTTGTTGCAGGTTTTTTGCAATAAACATATAGGTTCAGTAATACAAAGCAACTGGAGTTTTAATGATAATCTACAAATAAGAACCTAACCTCAAATTTCAGGCTGAATCGGTTCTATATAATGGGGGTCTAATTTCAAAATTTCAGCCTGTAGGTTCTTAATCCACTAGGTTCTTATACGCGGGTTTTTACTGTATTTTGATAATTTTCAAAACTACAGCGTTTTCCTTTTCTGAAAAATATTCAAGGAAAGTTTTGAACCATTCTAACTTGCGAAATAGGTGGAAATATCAATAAAACCATGCTTGACGAAGGGCTATAATATAGTGGCAAGCAGAAGTCTGTCGCTGTCCTGGTTTACGATATAGAAATTTAATGACGTCACACCAACAAACAAGTTGCGATATATTAAATCTGTATTATTGAAAAAAAATTAAAGGCACTTAAGGCATTTTAGAAGAGACTACAGTACTTCTTGTTGCTACAGGGATACAGCTAGACTTATTGCATCCATAATTTCCTTTACATAACATCTATGTGCTGCCCTTTTACGTCCAAGATCTGGCTACTTTAGGCATTTTAGAAGAGACTAAAGTGCTTCTTGTTGCTACAGGGGTACAGCTAGACTTATTGCATTAATCGTAGAAACGCAATAAAGTACCAAATGTTCCTTTCAAGCAATTCAAACGAAAGAAAGATCAGCCATGCATCTTTTAGACTTGAAGCCTATGCTAACATATACAAGTTACAATCCAGAAATACAGTAAAAATCAGAAAATGGGCAGGAAGAAGTTTTGAAAATTCGCTAAGCAAAAATATAAAAAGAAACAAATTGGGAACGTTTATTAGGTATCTAAGGCTAATCTTAAGTATCGCACCATGGTTCATTTTTTTTTCTCTTTGCAGGTTTAAAAGCAATGGTGAACACACTATTCAAATCAATGCGAATGATGACCGATGTCTTAATATTGACTATGTTTTTCATTGCAATATTCGCATTAATTGGTTTACAATTATTCATGGGGAGTTTACGATCACGGTGCGTTAGGACTGATGGTTATATGTCACCATTTGCAAAGCCATTCTACACAAATAAAAGTAAGACACGTTTTCATTTTAATAGATTGTCTGTGCCACGCAATCTCGTCCCCAGAGTGATTAGCGTATGACGTAAGAACACCCTGGGGACGAGGTTGTGTGCCACGGACTTAACTGTTTTTCATCCACCTCTAGAGAGACCGTTACAGACACAAGGGCTATATTTTTGACACTATCCCTGCCATCTAACCTAGGGGTGTTTTAAGAACCGTATTTTAATTTCAAATATTATTTAAATTAGCCAGTTTATTTGAATTAGCCAAGGGGAAGCAAAATGAAACCTTTTAAAATAAACTTATGATGAGCTGTTCTGTCAGAAAATGTATTGGTATAGTAGACTGACTACACGAGCCTCAGTTTTCCGCATTGAATTGAATGGTTTTGGTTTCAAACTGAGACTCATGATAGACTTTGTACAATTCGTTGTAGATTTCGCTCCTTGCACACGAATTGTAATAATTCAGACGCATGACAATACAGTTTCAAAATAGGGACCACTTAGGCCATCTCCGCACGAATTCGGGCGGAGCCAATCAGATCATTACATCCTTATTAAGGTTAGACCATGTACTTATTCTTAGCGTTTGATTGGTTGATTAGGTCAAAATTGACAGTGAAGCGACGTTCAAATATTCATAACTCTGTTAAAACACATGATAAATGAAAACTTCAAAAAGCAAACGAAAGCCCAATTATTCAGCTTTCTAAATTGCGTAAAAACTGTCTATTTAGATAATTTCAAAATCCTCGAATGTTTGCCTCTAGGCCACTGTGATCTACTCTGATATCACATCTGAATTTCGTAAACTTCGATTCTTTGATTTTCACTTTTATATTATTTTAGGTAATTGGTACATGTATAACGGAGAAGAAGTCATTTGTGGAAATGCATCGACTGCATGGTATGTGCACTATTAATTTCTATTTTTGCTTCAAAGTCAATTCCACGTGTACAATCGTTTTCGTTGGGAGCTTTAAGAACCGGTGCTCCCTAGCATCCTTTGCACGCGCGCAAAGCATCAAAATATCATACTGGCCGCAAACAACATATTTCGAACACACAATAATGGGGACATATATAGCAACAAGAAACAAGGGTTCCTTAATCTTTGACTTATTTTCAGGAATGTCTGTTGTTTGAGTTCAAAAGCGATGAAATAACAACGTTCATTTGAAGATTGAAGAGACAATACCGCCTCGCGATTGCTAGGCCAAATTCATTTTCATACAGTATGAAAGTCATTGTGAGACCGCAAAGGATCATGGGGAGCATAGTTTCATTAATGAAAGCAATGGTAAAGCAAGATTTGCTTTTGTGGACATTTTGAAATTTCAAGCTCGGGAAAAACGAATTAGTGCCTTGGTAGTTTTCGCAGCTTGTGCATTGATAAATTTCTGAAATAGTTTTAGGCCATTTGAAAAATTCCACAAAAGATGATGGAAAGAGGAGCGTCTTTCTTACCATAATGCATTGCGTTCGACGATGTCACCGAAACGTAAATAAACATAGCCAGAGTCAGAACAGCCAGATCAATCATTTTACGCCAAAATTCTTGTTTCATTAGTTAAAGACAAAGGAATCGGTCTCCATCTTATCAATCGTTAGAAATATGGAATATTTAAAGCTAACACGAAATCTGCAGTTGTTTATCTACAAGAAAGAGTTGCTACCTTGCAAAAAAACTTTTGAGAAAATTGCAAGAAAAAGACTTTAAAAACCTACTTTCCCCAGAATTTATATGAAAATGTGACAAATCCCCTTCAAGAAACGCATTGCATTTTTAGCGGAATCATTTAGCCGTCCTGGTTTCAAATACAAAAAACTTTTCAATTATTGGAAGAAAAATTATTTTAAAAAAGAAACGCACTTTAGCGGAATCATCTATTCCTCCTGATTTCGAATCTGACATTCCATATTTCCGTAGGTTGTATACTTCATCGTAGCTTTATTCTATGAAGATACATCTCTCTACCGTAGGCGATGTCCATCGAAATACATATGCGTGAAAGGCGCCGGCGAAAATCCAAAGTATGGATACGTCAGTTATGATAACTTCTACATAGCAATGTTGACGTCACTTCAAGTGTGCACATTAGACTACTGGGAAAGTGTCTACAATAGCGTAAGTGTTGATTGACTATCACTAGAAGATTGAAAGAAAAACGAAAGAGAGCCTTTTGGTGGCTCACGGAATAGCTAAACGTCATTTACTATAGTCTGTCTAGGTATTGCACATTTGGGAAAATGTCCACAATAGCGTAAGTATTAATTTTGTTGAAGTAGAGCCGCCAAATTACCCATGTTTGAACTAGTATCTAGCAAAGTTTTGTTTTAAGAGGACGAAGGGTGCACGGAAGGCGTAGTTTCAAATTGAGGTCCCTGACTGATCGCTCCATCCCTAGCTACATTTATATCCTCTCACTATGAAATTGTCTACGGAGATAATTACAAAATCTTATTCTTTCAAAGAAATTTTTAACGAAACTACAAGTAAAGATGCTCAAATCAAGTTAGAAAGAAAAGAAAGAATCAGAAACTTACCAATCTTTCTCCAATCGGAGCTTGCAAAAACATGTCTTAATGTCTTAACGGCTCGAAGAGTATGGATTCCGCAATGATGTAAAGCTGATGATGGAAATGAATTGACCATTACTCGAATAAAAGCAAAAATCAAAGAGGTGTCAGGACACCCATGCTTTGATTAGATATTTATTTACCTTGTTTTAATTATTGTTGTCTTTTTTGTGTTGTTTTTCCCTGTCTTCGTCTTTGAGCTACATTTCAACTGAACTTTGCCTAACCGCTCGCTCAGTTTGGTCATTCCAATCTAACTCCCTTGTATTCCTGTGTGTTAGTGCGCCTTCGCAGAATAAAACCCCAACCCACAGGAATGCAAGGGAGTTAGATTCGAATGACCAAATTGAGCGTTAGGCAAAGTTCAGTTGAAATGTAGCTCAAAGACAGAGACAAGAAAAGACAAAACAAAAACAATTAAAAACAAGGTAAATAAATTTTAGCCAAAGCATGGGTTTCCTGATACCCTTGATCAAAGCAAGCTTTTGGTGACTTGTCAATCCAAAATGTAGACCCTCTACGATTTACGACAGATCAGCATCAAGTTCTTGCGGTGGCTTTCGTATTTCAGTTTTCTTCTTCGATATATTGAACATTCAAAATTTATTCAACAGGTTATATCTGCAATGGGAGAGCCATATATGATATATTTCCTGCTGGCAGTTTTCCTTGGTCCTTTCTATCTATTGAATCTCGTGTTAGCTGTGGTCAGTGCTTCGTATGAAATGGAGGTCAATGGAAACCCAGATTTCGTGAGTAACCTAATCTAAATCCATTTTTAAATAAATATTATAAGGAAAATTTCCTCAGGGTAGCATCAAATTAAAATGTCTAAACTTCCAGACTACACCCATCGTTTTTTAAGCATAGGCTTCAAATCTTTATTGCACAAATGGTTGATGCATTTTCTGGTTGATTTAAGGAATAATCAAGATATCAAAAATCGCATAAATAGGATCATAGAAAACTACCTGAAGTTCCTTTCAAGCCAATAAATCAAACGGAAGATGGATCAACCACTCGTGCAATCTCCTTTAAGATTTGTCGTCTATGCTCCGTTTTCGTGCAAAGTTTCATATTAGGCTGAATCATTACTAAAGCCCTTTCATGAAATTGTTGCCCAACCATGATGCTGCTTCCTAAACATCCCGATCAGATGCACGACAGACTGTCTTAAAGGCTCTTGGGCAACCAGCATGCATTGCGATATTTTGTTTTGTTTTTCGTGGATTTCATTCAATTGAAGTCCAATGTCAGGAAAAATATGGCCGCGTCTTGAGCTGCACCGATGTGCTGCTGATTGAGCGACATATCAAAGTTATTGTCATACAGCGTGAAATCAGGCCACCTTTACAAATAGGGCTGCAATGCATGCCGGTTGCCCAAGAGCATTTAAAGTGATTATTTTATCTCATCATCAAGCAGACATATTTGCAATTGCCTTTTGAATTTATGTGTGTAATTTCTTTGTATAATTTCTGTGATTGTTTTCAATAACATTTCAGATGGTTTTCAGAGCGATTTTCATCATGTCCTTAGTACATACAGCCTTGGGCCAGACATTACAAGATATCAAATTCGACGTCTTTTTTATCTTGTAGGAAGTAGAATTAGAACGACTGGAGAACATTCGAAGAACAGCGTCGACTTATTCATTCGATGGCAGAAGCGTGGCGGAATATCTTCATGGCCCTTCACCTGTCGTTGAAGTAGACGGAGATAAACAATATACCATTGACAATATTCCTAAAAATAAGAAAAATAATTCCGCGCCAGTTGAGGTCCGACCACCGGAACTTGGCGAAAACCCGTCATGCTTCATACGAGTGCGGGTAATGATGTATATAATAGTAGGCAGCTCGTGGCTTGAAGGTTTTATTACGGCTTGTATTATGGTGAACACAGTAGCAATGGCATGCGAGCATTATGAACAACCGGTTTTCTTGGATCAGATATCAAATGTTCTCAATTACGTAAGCATTTTGTTTTTGTTATAAGTTATAAATTAAGTATACCCAGTCAAAAAAAGTTTAAATGTTTGCAAGCCTGTAGTTTGTTAGCTACTCATCAGATTCATTAAAACTGGTTATCATTCTGTGGGTAACATGCAACTTAGACAATAAAATTTAGTTGGTTAACATTGGTCATATTGTTCTCGCTTTACACGTGATTTCATAAAAGTGTACTATATCAAAATCGTTCAAAAGAGGCCTAAACTTCTGGATCAAATTTTCCAACATTTTAGCTGCACAGTGATGAAAACGAAACTTACCAGGGCGATCTTATTTCCTAGGCAATCAGTTGTGTAGACAGAGCTAGCACTACTATCCCTTTTCAATTGGGAATTTCTTTTAGCCGTTTTTCAGGTAGTTTTCAGTACTGTCATTCTGAATTGTTAGCAAATTTGATCAAGGATTTTAGGCCTGTTTTGGAGGATTCTGAGATTGAAATGTTATATAAAATCACTCATAACTGGGGAACAATACAACCGATTTAAACCAATTAAATGTTGTTATCTAAGTCGACATGTTACCTAAATAATGGTAGCCAGTTTTAAGGAATCTTATGAATAGGTAGCAAACTACAGGCTTGCGAACGCTTTAACTTTTCTTTTGGCTCATCCGGTATATAGATTATTCCTGACACTGAACAACTCGGTGTCTGTCCATCAGCGAAACTTACATGACTGACATTTACAAGACTAAATCAAATTTAAACACTTCAATTATGAAAGAAATTTTCACAGAAAGAGATATAAATGATAATGTAAGGAGGCTACAGATGCTAAAATTCCTTGCGGTATCCTAGGGCCTACACTCAGTAAGATATTTGGTACCAAACTTTGACAGCATCTATCTTCTCAAGTGAAAGAAGCCAACAGCATGGAAAATTCAAAAAGCTATTAACAAATGGAAAGGGGACACATACCACGGTTGGCTCTGCAAAGAATATATGCAAAGAATATATTGTAAATTTAGGATTCTTAGAATAAACAAAAATTAAGGGGATAATGATAATTAATAATAAACTCTTTCTATAAAGTTGGCTGATACAAGATAATATATAACTACAGCGAATTAAGGCCAACTATACTTAAAGCAAAATAAATTTAAACATCTAAGGTGGCATTTTTCCAATAAAAAAGCATGCAGCACATTGACATCGATGGATGTTTTATGACGTTTCATGACCTTTAAAATGTACTCTCTCGTACATTTCAGCAAACACGGATACTTTTTTACTGACCCTGTATATTTTCGGAAGTTAAATGGAGTTTAAAGGGGCCTTTGAAATGGCATGCTTTGTGAGAGCATCGTTTTGTAGTCTCTTTGTTGTCGCCATTTTAATGGTTCACTAAAATGGCCAACAATAAGGAGATAGCACATGCAAGGCCCCTTCAAAGTTCCCTTTGCAAGGCCCCTCGCGCAGACCCCTTCAAAAGAAATCTTGCCATAAATTCTTCTCCCTTTCTTTTAGATATTTACAACCATATTTTTGCTTGAAATGCTGTTGAAACTGATTGCATTAACACCTCGAGGATACGCAAGAAATAAATGGAATTTATTTGATGGTTTTTTGGTGATCGCAAGCTTGCTTGATCTTATCTTGTCAGAGTCAAAATTGTTACCATCCAGTACTCTACAATTTATGAGGGTGTTCAGATTGGTAAGTCCGTTCACATCACATCGAATATCTAAAATTTCGTTCACATCATTTGAGACTTGTCAACTCAGTCATTTGCTTATTGTCACTCGGTCTATTATCAATATCTTCGTATACATTAAAAAAATTATAGCAGCACGTACAAACAACTGCTACATTTACTATTCAATCACTTGCTTCCCTGTGTTCTTTGACTTGAACGATATTGCTTCGTAGGCTCAATACATTTCATAGTTTCGCTCTATGTCTGAACTGAACATCAATTCAATGAGATGAGATGAGCGAAAGTTGAGGGTCTTTGTGGAGTAAGGCTAATTTCTTCGGTCCACAGAGACTCATAATATCACTCTGAAAAACTTGGCCCTATTTAGACCCTCGCCACAAGAACTCGTGGCACCAATAAGCCTGCACGATTCGACGAATTAAATTGTGATTCAAGCTTCAATCGACAGTGTGAACTTTATACTACTTACATATGCTAAGCTTTCGTCATTAACCGTGTGCCGAATGGGATTTTTTCAGCATTTCTCTTCTGCGATGCGACAGCTGAGAATGGCATAGGTAGGGTCATCTTTTTCACTGTTTCACTAGGAGTCCCTGTCTTGAAAGGTTTACCGCTAATGGATACAAGGAACTTAGGTAATCAGTCTACATCATTTGGCATAAGTACACGTGGTGAACATATATTTTCATGAGAAGGCTACTAGACTTATGACTTGATTCGCTATTGTATTTTTGCTGACGTTTCGCTTGAACTTCACAAAATTTGTTATTCTCCCGTAGCTTCGAGTACTGAAACTGGCCCAATCATGGAAGACAATGGGACAACTACTCAGTACGATAGGTCAGAGTATGGGAGCTTTGGGCAACATCACAGTAATTCTCGGCATCATCATATACATATTTGCTGTCGTCGGCATGCAACTCTTCCAAACCTATTACACCGCTGCCATATTTGGTAAAAATATTCCAAGATACAATTTCAATAACTTTGGCAATTCATTCATGATGATATTCAGAATTTTGTGCGGAAAATGGATCGAACCTCAATGGGATTTGCTGAGAGCGACCAGTGCAGCGTCGCTTATTTTCATATTTTTGGTATTTGTCATTGGACGTTGGGTGGTAAGTCTGAATATGTCTTTATTTGTTTTCCTTTAATAGATTCGATTTTTCTGCTATAGATATCTTTATGTTTTTAGTGTAATTTTTTAACCTGCTTATAATTTACCAATTTGCAGTTTCAATTTCAGTTGTCTTGAAATATTTGTTTGATTACAAATGAGAGAGCTTACTTAGATTAAAATCCACATGGTTCGGACGGAAAAGATTTGGACAAAAACCTTCAGACAAGAAAGTTTTGGACACTTTTTGACAAATCGGAAACTGTTTCCTTCTTTACAGCTCACTGATAAAATCTTTTGCTTGAAATGAGTTATCTAATAAGTAACCTAATTTAACCAAAGAGCGTCACTGAATACTTGAAATCGAAGTATCATGAGCAAAAACATAGCCAAACAAATTTTCGGACGTTTTTAAAGACGACTCGGACAAAAAAGTTGCGGACAGAATAATGTCCGAAACTTTAAACCGTTCAAAACTCTTGGATTTTTTATTGTCTGACTGATGGACCGACCCATTGACTGATTGATTGCTTGCTTGCTTATCAGTTTGATAGATTGATTATTAATTGGTTGATTACTGATTAATCACAGGTATTGAATTTGTTCCTTGCTTTGCTGCTGAGCTCATTTGGCGGTGATGCACTGAAAGGAGGCGATGACGACGAAGAGAGCAAGGAAAAGAAAAAGAGTAGACTGCAACGGCTAATTGAATGGACGAAACGAAAAAGGAAAAAGAAGTCTAAAGAAGAACCAGAAAAGGAGCCTGATCCTAATATGGTACGAGTAAGATCTAACTTATCATAGGAAAATAAAGCTGCTAAAAATTATCCTACATAAAATGTGCAGACTTAAATTAGCGCGAATTAGAGGATTAAACATTTCAAATTAAAGACCCATTGTTAACCATCATCCTTCAGGGCGCCAAAGCCAACTTTCGTATTATTTGAAAGTTGTTTTTGGCCTAGATTCTCTTTGTCTTGCTACTCATTCGGCGCACAAAGGATCATGGTTAGCAATAGGTCTTTAAAGAAAATTAAGGCGGAAAGGCAATGAAAACGTTATATAATAAAATACAAGATCCATGCAAACACTGACAACAATTTTTAAACTCACCTCATATTCACTTAGCACTTCCGTGTATCGTGACACTCGCAGCTTTTAAACTCAAGACTTTTGAACTCCATCTTGTTAGCCCTGAAAGAAAACTTGTACAGTTAGACATCGACAACTTAAACTCACAAGAGAGATCAAATATAAGAACCCAACGCGCATAAAAGAACCCAAAATTTTCAAGCTAAACTGTCTTGGTTCGTATACTTTAATAAAAAAGAAACCATGTATTTAGCTCTAAATATTATTTTGAGATAGCTACATATGAATCGCATCCCTTCTCCTGGTTTTAAACTTGAAATTCCTGTAAAAAACCTTTTCTCAGAACAGTGTGTTCCTAAATTTGAGGCTGTTGGTTCTCAAGCGGCTGTATGTGGGTTTTTACAAGTGTCCGAGAAACGTTTTACCTTCCTCGAGCACACTTTCAAGGTAAAAATTTCCTGCGGTAAAATTTGCTCAAAAATTTGCTTGACTACAAATCATAGTATATGGAAATGAACGATTATCTCTTGCGATGCACACAAATAGTGCAGACAACTATTGTGGTTTTATGACTTTGTAGATAACCTTCAGGAGGAGTAAAATAAAATTTCTAATAGGAAGAACAATTTCCGACGGGCTAACAATCATTGGAAACATCTCCTGGAATGGGTGCTCCTGTGCTCGTACACTTTCTCGACCTCTGACTTTCTAGACCTCGACCTCTGACTCTCGACCTCTGACCTCTGATTTCGAATTAATAATGATCAACTTATCGAGGTTCAACTGTATGTTTGTTATCTTACAGAATGGCGGAGAACATCAAATACCAGAGGCACTCATTGCAAGTGAATTGAATGGCATAAACGGGAAAACAAATTCAAGAAATGGAATTGTTATGGAAATGAACCCAAGAAATCAAGTCAACGGTCATTCAAATGGAAATGCACTTCCAGGTAAGCAAACACCAAGTGTTTAAAATAATGGTACAAATTTTATTGAAGTTGCCAAAAAAGATGTTTACATAAATCCGACATGCAGTAGATTATAGTATCTCATAGCTAAATTAGACTTTCACACCGGGATAGCCAGAAGTATCTACTTCAGCGAGCCCACGATAAGTCGTATACAGGGCCGATTTTGAAAATTGAGTATTTAAAGGGGCCTTTGCAACCGGCATGCTTTGTGAATACATCCTTTCGTGGTCTCTTTGTTTTCGCCATTTTCATGGTCCACGAAAATAGCCGCCAATAAAGAGATGGCACGTGAAAGATATGTTGGTTGCAAAGGCCCCTTTAAAGACAAATGACGGACATATAGCGCTCTGGCATAAAAATAGAACAAAAGAGCAAATATTATTATTATTATTAATTCTTTATTTAAAGTAGGCTAATTACAATAGCACCTTTACAGCTAATTGAAGCCCACTAACAAAATCTAATTTGGAAAAATAAATTTACAATCAAAAAGTACTATTTACATGTTCAGAATAAAAAACCTAAATTTGGAATAAAAATATGACAAAGCCTACAGTTGCATTTCTCCTCTTTTCAAGATATCCCGAGTTAAAAAAGCTAAATCTAAATCGACAGAAAAACACATAAAATTATTTCCAAAATCAATCCCGACGGGACGAAGAGAAAATTCTTTGATATGATTTGGGTATTTAGAAATCTAAATTGCAATAAACGATAGAACGTTCTTTAGAAATCGGTATTTTGTCAATTACAAAAGAAGATCATTTGGCTCCCAACAGCGTTATATCTCGAGTCCTATCGTAAAATTAAAATCTGAAGTCTTATCATATGAAATAGTATCGTACTGCATTGTATTTTAATATATTGTATCATTTTGTATTATATTATATTATATTATATTGTATTGTATTGTATTGTATTGTATTGTATTGTATTGTATTGTATTGTATTGTATAATGTAGCATTCTATCTTATTCAAATTATGGTTTCTTCCAGCCAATGGAAACATGGGAAACGGCAACAACGATCTGAAACCTCCACCTTTGCAGAGCCATGACTCCGATAATTCCTTGCTATACACTCGTAATGGAAACCTTCTGGGCATCAATGACCGGCCTTTCTCTGGCTCTGGTGTAACTGAACTAGCGATCCAAGGGAAACTGGATGACAATATCAGTGATAACACAAAGGAACAGCCTCGAGGTCATTCTTCATCTTCGGTGAAGATCGAGATTCACAGAGAGAGGACATATGTTGATGACTGCTTTTGTATGTGTTGTTATGGATGCAGTTGCTGCTATACAAGTTACTTGGATTCACCCCCTAGAAGATTCTGGCATAATGTGCGATACTATGCAAAACTGATTGTTGAGAACAAATACTTCGAGTTTCTCATTCTCTTCTTGATTGCATTCAGTAGTCTCACTCTGGTAAGGGTATTTTCTTTATTGTCAACAACAATACATAAAAAAGGAAGAACTTTAGACTAGTTTTTATTCGGACGAAAATGTTGTTCAGAATTAGACATAAACCTAAATTAGATGTTTTGCTTCTAAAATTGAGAAAAAGTGTCCTTGATTGTAAACTTGCAGATTTTTCATGCATACAGGATGAGTTCAAAAAAACACACGGCGTTTGAACAAAATATTGCCACCTGAATATCAAAGCAATAATACTAACTGTCAATATAACTGTCTTGTTTCATAGCCAATATGTTCAATTAGATTTAGAAATTCACCGGGCTTTAATCGGTCATTCCCTCCCGTGGCTATAGGAGATTTTCTGCAGAAAGCCCTCTTCAAACCTCCAAAAATGTCTTTCTTCGACTACATCAAAATAACAGTGAAACCCATTTTGGTCCAATCTGATGCATTTTTGCCCAACTTTGCAACAGAAAGTCAAAAATTTGCGTGAATCTCACTAAGTCCTGGAAGACAGTGCTGCTGTAATAATCAACTTTATTTGGAAAGGATTCTTCGTGGCAAGGTAATGAAATTTTGCAAAGGAAGCAGTCTGGAGTTCTCTGGTTACAACTCTACCGCTCCTTCATTATCACATATGATTTTTGCAAAAAATTGAATGGAGAGGAAAACTAATGCTTCAAATTTCAATTCGCAGGTATTTGAAGACATCGACCTTCCGAACAGAAAAACATTGAAGGATTTTTTGGAATACTGCAACTATTTTTTCGCGGTGATTTTTACGCTGGAATTTCTCATCAAGCTCATTGGTTTTGGTTTCATCAAATACTTCACAAATCTTTGGAATTTGCTCGATGTTTTCATCGTTGCGGTAAGTTGGTTGACTTAGACTAGCAGGTGAATTAAAAAAAGGCTAGAGTGCAATTTAGCGGGCGGCATTCGAATGTTGTGTTGTTGTGTGTCATGCGGTAAGGGCTAGCGTTAGTTTCAGCAAAGCGTTTTTATGGCTGTTTAGGAGGGTTAGGGTTAGTTAGGGTACGTTAGGGTTAGTTAGGATGTGTAGGGCTAGTTAGGGTAAGTTAGGGTTAGTTAGGGTAAGTTAGGGTTAGTTATGGTAAGTTAGGGAATGGGGTTTGTTTAGTTCAATATTTGCAAAAGGAATATGACATTTAGCGCCCCGCCCAGTAAACTGCACTCGTCCCCAAAAAACTTGCACATTTTGGAAAACTGTAGAAATAAATCTAATAGATTGATCTCAAAGAATCTTGCTTCAATCTATCGATGAAGGTCTAATTTAAATTTAGAGATCAAGTTTGAGTATCTTTGTCAACATTTAGGTGTTTACTAGACTTATTGACCTTTCGTCCCTTGTTTCCCTGCGTTCTTTGATTTGTTGATGTCTGTCCGGTTAATAGGGACTCATAACATTACTATGAAAAAACGGGCACACTTTAGGCCCTCACAGAGTGGATCCGTACGCGTCAATCAAAGTTCTTTTATTTTGTTTGTACAGAGGAAGATATTGCTTGAAATGTATGCAATTTGTGGTCAGGGAGACATCATTCTTTGTACCAACAGTTTGTTTTCGAATGTGCAAGCTCTTTAAACCAGACTTTGAAGTGATTTTGTGGCAGGACGTTGGTGTACGAAAACTCCCGCAAGTTGAGGTCATTTTGAACTTGTGGGAGTTTTCTTACACCAACGTCCTGCCACAAAATCACTTCAAAGTCTGGTTTAAAGAGCTTGAACATTGGAAAACAAACTGTTAATACAAAGAATGATGTTTCCCTGACTTACTAATCATAAATCGCATACATTTTTCTTTGTCTGTACAAACAAAATAAGTTAATATGACTGATGCGTATGGATCCACTCTGCGAGGGCCTAAAGGTGGCCCGTTTTTTCATAGTAATGCTATGAGTCTCTATTGATCGGAGAATCATCATCAAATAAAAAACACAGGAAAACAAGGTAAAAAAGGCCATAAGTTCAATTGTAAATTGTAAAGCAGGTTTTTAACTCTGAATTGTAACNGGCCATAAGTCTAGTGTTTTACAGGGTCAATTGTAAAGCAGGTTTCTAACTCTGAATTGTAACCCTGTTTAAATAAATTTAAAATGAGAAAAAAGAACTGTGTCGTAAATGTGATCGCGATGTGATATCGGTTTCAAAGCTGTCGTTAGGCCTATGCTAAAGGCTGATCAGCGTTTTACTTGCAAGAAATTCTGTAAGAAGTTTATTGCCTTAATGAAATGGAATCTTTTACCAACTTTACAAAGAGAATAGGGCCTTGAACTCAAAGCAATCTTTTCATTACTGATCTGCCCGGACAAAAAAATTTCGCTCCGCTTGCTCACAATAATAAATATCATGTTGATTACTTACCTCTATGTTTTCATTGCAGATCTCGTTGGCATCCTTATTTGGCAATCCCAACCTGAATGCTCTGCGATCACTTCGAGCCATGCGACCATTACGGGCGATTTCTAGATTCGAAGGAATGAAGGTAATTAATTCTATCTGCTCAGTTTAGCTCATGACATCTGTAACAAATTAAAGACCCATAGCTAACCATGATCCTTTGCGGTCCAATCTTTCATTTTCGTATGATGTGAACGTAGTTTCTGGTCTAGGTTCTATTTGTTTTGCTTT
This sequence comes from Aurelia aurita, assembly GCA_004194415.1. NCBI lineage: Eukaryota > Metazoa > Cnidaria > Scyphozoa > Semaeostomeae > Ulmaridae > Aurelia > Aurelia aurita. Next base: position 996,184 of record REGM01000062.1, read on the forward strand.
CAGTCGGAACACAAAGCATCATGGTTAGCAATGAGTCTTTAAAGACTTCAAAATATGACAAATATATCATAACAACTTTGATTGTATCAAATTTTGCTCTTCTACGAAAAGTTTTCCCTTATGAAAATTCATAAAGTGAGACATGACTCCTTTTTGTTGCCAAAGAATGGATATTTTAGCTTCGATCAAGGCTTAAAAAACCAACTATTTTACGATGAACAGAATGAGAAGCAATTGGTCTACTTCTATACAATCAGAGCCTCTTGTAAAAATTGGAAAACTAAATGGTCCCCCGTCGGTAATGGAGGCAGTAATCTTCACACTACAAACACATTCGCGACTAATCCAATGTGTTATACAGCGCAATAGAATAATCGGAGGAACTGAGGTCTATCAGATCTTTGCTCCTCACCACGTAAAGAAGCTATTATTCAGTTTTTCGTTTTTCAGCGTTCGGAATTCATCAGAGCAATGCATACGTACAAATTACATGATAAACAATTTCATCAATTTGCATATCATTAGAAAGATTATAGATTGTACTTTCTGGTGCTATGAGTTAAATTATTTGAATGTTATTATTTCTGCAAAAGTTCGGTTAAAGTTATATTGTGGTTTTTGGGATGCCATGTATATTAATCACTCGGCTAATGAGTTATTCACCTTTGATTTCAGGTCGTCGTGAACTCGCTGGTACACTCCATACCTTCAATAGCAAATGTATTACTTGTATGTGGAGTATTTTGGCTAATCTTCAGTGTCATGGGCTTCCAGTTGTTTGGAGGGGGATTTTATCGATGCGTTGATAGCGACTTCAATTTAGTGAACATCTCCCTTGTTGACAATAAATCTCAATGCTTAGCTAACAGCTCGTTGACCAAATATCAGTGGATAAATCGAGACATCAATTTTGACAATGCCCTGTATGGCTTCCTGGCACTATTTCAGACGGTACGTAAATTTTTATAAACATTTTTGATAACTATCAGTTGATTGATAACCATCACTTCCAAGCACAAAAACATACAGTGAAGTTTACCATGCAAGCTTCGTAAATTGTGTTCTGCCAAAAATTATCTAAGTCCCAAAGAACATCAAACTGTAGCCACACTTTATTTATTTGTACACTTGCAAAGACTTCACAGAAGCTTTAAACGTTTTCTTTCGCACAAATGGCTTTAATATTATATATGTTGTTTCTTAGGCAACTCTTGAGGGCTGGTTTGAAGTTATGCAAGATGCGTATGATAGCAGAGGGGTGAGTAACCAAATAACTCGACAGTTTGTCGCAACAAAGTTGGTATTTATATATCTCATTCAGAATCTAGGCATTAAATATTTCAAATTACACACAAAAATGTACTAGAATTATAAAGCCTATTTAGACTGATTACATGGCCGTAGTTATCGCTATTGATAGGCTGCCGGGCGCTCTAACTACGACTCGTAATTAAACACAATAATTTTGAGAACTGCTACTTCTGCCTTGTTTCGATATGGGCCTAAGGCAGAAAAACACCGATTTGAAAACTTCACAAAAAGTCAGTTAATACTTGGTAAAAGCAACAAATAGGAACCTACGCACAAAGTTTAACCTTGTCTTCAACTGTTTTCATGGTATTCTTCTCCGTATAACTTTGTCGTATAGGAGCCTCGTTTCGAAGGGAGCTGAAAAATTTGCGCCATTAGCTCAAAAAAGTGCCGTAATATTCAGTACGAGCGATGAGCGGTTTCGGTTTTGTGTAAGTCTCCTTTTGATGAGCGATTACTGGGACTCATCGTAATTAGTCTAATGCCTACTGTTCTGCTTCTGATACATAAAATGCTCAAGGCAGCTGTTTCGATTTCTGCTTCTTCCTTTGATACATAGACTGATCTCTTCTCTTGACATCCCCCTTTCACATGCACAACGAGTGAGCTAGCCATCTAGGTTTTGGTGTACCTTTATGGCTTCCTTTGTGTACATTCAAGGCTTGCATATTGGGCCATAGAAATCCTTTTGTTTGCAATCGCTGATCGCTTTGTATTAAGATGTCAATCACAAGCAACAGATGCTAACCTCCGTCACAGTACAACTTCTATACACAATTATACTTGCCTTCCTCTTTCTCAATTAATTTGTAAGCCAATCAACATTTAACACCTATGCTGCTTAACACAGACTGATTTTCTGTTTTAGATATACAAGCAACCTCAGATGCAGCACAACTTCTACACACAATTATATTTCGTTGTGTTCATTATTCTTGGTGCCTTCTTCATTCTAAATTTGTTTATTGGGGTCATCATTGACAATTTCAACCGACTGAAGCAACAATACGAGGATGGAGTTGGAATATTCCTAACAAGTGGCCAACGAAATTGGATCAATACTCTTAAGTCGGCGGCAGATAAAAAACCAACACGAAGGCTTACAAGGCCCACGGTAAGGCTTAATATTTGTAGAGTGACGTCACAATTCATTAATCCTGCCTATCTTGAAATTTATTGGTAAATTGTCCCTTTTTCAAATTTCCAGACTGACAAATGTTTGAAAATATACGTTTCTTGCTAATTTTTTACAAGATTTGACAACTTTCTTAATGTGTTGTATCCAACTTAAAAGGTTACATTTTTCGACTTACCAAACATTTTGCAAACAGCAATTTGAGCTTTTTGTCGAAATATCATGCGCAATACTAATAAAATTGACAATTTTCTGAAACACTAGAGACTGTTCATAAATATCTTCTAGGGTGGTCTGGCAGGAAAGGCAAATTTTCTCTAAAGTTATACTCTGACTTATATAAAGTTGCTTTTACTGCAGTCAAAATATCATGAAATATTATTCGACAATCTGCATTTGAAAATGTTCTGAAAAATTTAACTCAGTTAGGCCCTTTTCACTGCAGTCGAGATGGCGAGGAGCATTATTCAATTTTATAAACACGACGCAATCCGAGTTATTCGTCATAACGTTCCTTGCAATACTTACAAACTTATATTTCATTGCAGTCAAAATATCATGAAAAATTATTGGACAATATGAATTTGAAATTTTTCTGAAAATGAAACTTATTAATATCGATCCTGTTCATTGTAGTCGAAATGGCGTGGAACATTATTCGACTTTACAAACACGAAACAATTCGAGTTGTTCATCATGTCAGTGATTATAGCCAATATGTTAACGATGATGATACAACATTACGATCAATCCGACGAAGTAACAACTGCCCTTGAATACCTCAATTATTTGTTCACTGGCATCTTCACCATCGAAGCAATTATTCGACTCATCGCCATGAGATTGGAATATTTCAAATCGTTCATGAATATTTTCGATTTCACAATCGTTATATTCTCAGTTGGAGGTATTTTTATGATTTAATACATTAAATTTTAACACTTGCATGACTAGACTTGCACCAGTCAACTTTAAAGAAAAAGAAAGGACGACCTCTTACCAGCAGCTCCTCATTAATTAGTCGTGACATGTCTGACCTTGCTCGACCGGATGTTTGTAATAGGACCCAACCGAAAACACTCCAAAATCTTCATTATTATTCAATATCAAAAATGCTGCTTGCCGGACCAAAAATCATCCGGCTATCCAGCTGTGAGCTGTTGCGAACAAATCGTCCTTTCTTTTCTTTCAAGAAGACCTGGGCAAGTCCATTACAAGACTACTGTTAGTACATTCCTACTTACTTAATTGCTACGATCTGGGCAAGTCCATTACAAGACTACTGTTAGTACATTCCTACTTACTTAATTGCTGCGAAGGGTTCTGGCTTGTTGATTAAAGGGGATCTAAACAAATATACCAATTATATTTCTTCTGTTAGTAGAATCTGCTAAAGCTTTGATTCGATCCACAGTGATATATCCTAAACTATAATTTAGGATTCAACACTATCAATCAATGTAAGTGTATCGAGTGTTTTAAAATAAATGGCAAGCAAACAAATAAAATATAAAACATATATATGACTTTGATAAAAATAGCCGTGCAAAGACAATAGGCCTTGACACGCACCGAGCCATATTTGGGTAACTGATCTATGTAAACAGGAAATACTGATATCTGATAGGCTAGAATTTGAATGCAAGTGGCTTGATCCACTGTTATACGCTTATATTTCATATTTATCCATATTTAAAGTTGGTATTTACAATAGTAATAAGTACATACTAATTCAAACCAACTATTTATAAAAAAAATATATACCGGGTGTCCCAAAAAAAAGTATACAGATTTGGTCAACCCTAACGATCACAATTTAGCATGAATCAATCCGAAATTATTTGTAAAACAGTACTCGATAGTTAACTTGAATATAGATACCTTGTTTGTTGACATTGGTGCTTTGAGAGTAGAGATATTAATCTTCAAAGGACAAATTTTTCCCCACCTCCAAACCAGAGCTTTGGCGTTTTGGCCTAAACAAACCCACAATTTGTTTCACTTAAATGAATGAAGTTTACTTCGGAGCTCCCTTGATGAAAAGCGTCACATAAATTATATTTTGTGAAACGCATTTGTTGTGCAGTTTTTAATTTTTCTCCTCCTGGGTCAAATTTGTCAAGTCTATTGTCGACTTATTCGCCGTGCTTTAAGAATTTGCTTAGGCCAAAACGCCAAAGCTCTGGTTGGGAGGTGGAGGCAAATTTGTCCTTTGAAGATTTATATCTCTACTCTCAAAGCACCAATGTCAACAAACAAGGTACCTATGTTCAAGTTAACTACCGAGTAATGTTTTAAAAATGGTTTCGGATTGATTCATGCTAAATTCTGATCGTTAGGGTTGACCAAATCTGTATACTTTTTTTGGGACACCCGGTATATACTTTATACAAAATTAATTAGCGACGTATATTGCAGGTGCATTAGTCTCCAGCCCAGTGTTTGATTCACTTTGAAAGCCGAAAGTATTGGCTCTTTTTTGACACTGTCATCGAGGGTGTTCCAGTGGAAACTACCTCTAAAAGACAATGATTCTTGTCCAAAGCCCAGTGTCTTTATTTGTGGCAATTTGCAAAGATTTTGTATTCTTGGATTATAAGTTTCTTTCAATGAAATTCCCATACAAGTGATGGATTAAAGACCCTCTGCTAACCATGTGGCTTTGCACGCTGTCGCTGTCCCAGAATGCACTGCAAATGGACTTTCAGATTATCTGAAAGTCTCTGATGCTAGGCCGATGTTGTGCGGCTTTCTCATCCGTAGCACGCAAAGCCTCATGGTTAGCAGAGGGTCTTTAAGATGATTCATTGACTCTGATGAATTAAAAAAAAATCCCGTTAAATTTAAATTTCTCTTTGATTCCCTTTAAATGTGAAAAATCCCCAATTTGCTTGGAAGGGCGTTTTGCTGAGATCCTTGTTCGACAGTCACTTCCTTGTAAAAATTGTGTGTGGTTATATCGGAAAAATATCCCAAGATAATTTCAAATTTATAAATTCGCTAAATTTCATCAGTTAGATATTTTGCGCTTATGTAGATGTTAGTCTATAATTCTTCAATCTCTTTCCAGTTATTGTTTATGAGAAAATGAAGCCAAGTGGAGAGAACCTCGACTTCTCTCCTGGATTGCTGCGAGTCATTCGTGTTTTCCGTCTTGGGCGACTTTTACGCTTCTTCGATGGTGCTAAAGGAATCCGTCAACTCTTATTCACAATAGTAAAATCAGCACCCGCTTTGCTGAACATCGGTACCCTTCTCTTTCTCATCATGTTTATTTACGCCATAATGGGTATGAATTTCTTCATGTATGTCAAAGAAGCTGGTGCATTCAACGCAATTGTTAACTTCAAAACATTCGGCAGCAGCATGTGTCTTTTGTTCAGGATATCGACGGCTGCCGGCTGGAACGGTGTGCTTGAAGCTGCAATGATCGCGCCGCCAAAATGCGACCCAAACAAGAAGCCCGAGCTACAAAACAACAACAACTGTGGCTCACCATTGTTGGCCGTGTTTTACTTCGTTTCTTATATTGCTGTGATTGTGCTTATTATGATCAACATGTATATTGCAGTTATTCTAGAGAATTTCAACCAAGCACAGGCTTCGGACGAGGCTGGCATAACAGAGGATGATCTGGAGGCTTACTACACTTGTTGGGAGCAATTCGACCCGAAAGCAACGCAGTTCATCAAGTATTACCAGTTGCCCGATTTCCTTGACGCGCTAGACGGTCCTCTAAGAGTACCGAAGCCTAACTACTGGTTTTTGGAGGAAAATGAGATTCCGGTGAAAGACCGGCACAAGGTTCACTGTCTGGATATAATGGCAAGTGTGATTAAGAGAGCTATCGGTGACGTGGAGGGAGGAGAATCAATTGATTTCTTGTCCGTTATGACTAAAGTCGAGGAGAAGTATCGTACTGCCTTCCCAACGCGCGCGAAGGAGTCAACAAAAATAACCACAGCAGAAAGACTGAGAATTGAAAATGCGGCTGCGCGCAAGATACAAAAAGTATTCCGCAGGCATTTGCTGATAGAGCAAATAAAACAGATGAGTAGTAATAAGAATATGACATTACGAGCACGCGAAAGGAATCAAGAACAAGTCGAACATCTTGTTACGATATTATGGCGAAACCGTGCCAGCAAAAGCAATAGTAGCGCTGATGAATCAGATGACAGTGATGGCGATGAATCGCCAAGGAAAGAGTAGATTTCTCGTAAAATTCTCGTAAATCGTAATCTGTGAGCCGCGTAAGCAGCCTGTCACTGATGCTAAATATTTTGCATAGTTTGAAATAAACTGTATTGCTTGCTACTTGCTAATTGTCCATCACAATCGTTGCAAATCACAATTTCCGTCGCAGACAAAAATACCTGGAGCAGACTATTCGTTCCATAAAATGACAAATGAAGGATATTTCATACAGAAAATGCTCAAGCAAATCAAGTCAAGAAAATGGTTGTTGACGGATAATAAATCTAGCACATTTATCAGGAAGTTGTCAAGTACTTGTAAAATTGTTTACAGAAAATTGTAGCTTTGTTGATAGAAATTTTCACAAGGTTATCAGAAAAGTATCCAACGGTGTCAGAAACTCGCTCCGTCGTCCTCAGAAGACCACCACACGTTGCGTACTAAAATTTATTAAATTATCGTCGTAAATTTACTGCATTCTTGTCAAAACTTTGTCACATTGTCGCAAAATCTATATATCGTTCTGTTTCTCGGGGAAGCCAATTGTCAAAGAACCTGCCATATAATTGTGCAAAAAGTTCCAGAGACTTGTAAGATTGAAGCAAAATTGCACGAGTGACAGAAATCAGTGATAGAAAAATGTACTGTAGGATAACCGTCAGAGACACATTGTATCCAGATTCTGGTTGTATTTTGTCAGAGAATTGGCGCCGAAGAAATTCAGCTTGAAAGTAAATTTCGAAATTTGCAAAAGGAGGAAATACATGAACTCGCATTATGTGACTACAGACGTTGGACCGATTCTATTCTATACAGAACGACATCACCATTTATTGATTTATTGATTATGATAAATTCCAACAAAAGCATCACAGCTAAGGGAATTTAAACCGCCAGATTTAAAACTGTGGGAAGGATCGAGCAGAAACGACTTCACAAGATAGGCCTTCATATGCCAAATTTGGAAACTGGACAAAACTGGAAAATGCATTCTACCATTAATCACTTAGCCTGCATTTATTAAGCCTTCTGGACAAGTATAATTGTGGTTATGAAACCTAACAAGAATGCAGAAATGTAATTGCAATAAGAATTAAACAAGGAATATTTTGTAGCAGTTAAGATTTACATTTTAAATTTAGACAATTTTTATTAAAAAGCCCTTAGACACATGATGTGTTAATGAAACTAATAGAGAAATTAATGACACTATTAAAGTTAAGTGATGCTAGAATTGAAGCTGGATACAGTAAAATTAAATGTATTTTGGAGAGATATAGCTTAATACTAGCAGATGGAGAGTGGCTAATTAGTCTTGTGAACAGAGCATGGGCATCAAATCTTTAAAAAACATTGCACGATTGGTTAATCCATCTTTCGTTTGATTTAATGGCTTGAAAGGAACCTCAGGTACTTTGCTATAAGTGATCATTGGGAATCTTTGATATCTTGATTATTTTCAAAATTACATCCTCTGCTATGTTTCAAACAGTTTTCCAGTTGTGACGTCATCAAATTGCCAAATCGTGAACCAGAATAGCTACGGATTTCTGCTTACCGCCATATCATAGACCTTCATAAACTATGGTTTTCTTGAAGATTGTACCGTTTTTCCGCTATTAATTTAGGATTAACAGTGATTTTAATTTTTTTCAAAACTTTGCGTGAATTCTTTCAATAAAAAGAAAAACGCAATAATTCTGAAAATAATCAAGATGTCAAAGATTGCCAATGATAACTTATAACGAAGCACCTGAAATTCCTTTCAAGCCATTAAATCAAACGAAAGATGCATCAACCAATCGTGCAATGTTTTTTTTTAAGATTTGATGCCTATGCTTGGGAACAGCGTCGAAGGAACGAAATGGTAAATGTCGATTCTGAAACCCCTTAATTCAGTTATGAATGTTAATGTTTAGCAGCGGAAAATACTGCTTAAAATTTCCCTTGAGAATATACCCAGTGATTAAAAAACAGTTCAGTGTGGTTGATCGGCGATAAATCAGAAACCTGCGATTTGATTGCATATTTAAATTTTCGTATGTAGCTGAAAAAAGAGTTAACATAGATACCCTGGACGATGCTTTTACTCAATTCTCGTGCTTGCAATAAATCATTTTCTTAAACTTTCCGTCGCAAAGAAACGCAATATTGCCAAAAAAGCCCTTGATCAAATGACAGCTGTCTCGGTCATCGAGAACAAAATTAGAGCTTTAGAATAGTACCTTGAGAATAGAAAAAACTTCCTAGCATCTTGATACACGAAAGAAGTTCCCTTGATATTTGCAAAAACGAGATTCGATCCTTTATCTAATAACTAGAACCCTCTCAGTCAGCAAAAAGCTGTTATTCGATCAAGGGTTTTCGGGCAATTTTGAGTTTCTTTCAGACAGACATTTTGAATAAAACATTTTCTTGCGAGCACTGGAACGGAGCAAAATCGTCAACCAGGGTATCAACGTTTAATCTAGTCTATCAGCTACACATGAAAACCAAATAAACACAATCTAATCACAAGTTTTTTATTTATCGCCGATCAAGTACATGAACTTCTTTTTCGACTCACTCGTATAGCAATAAGAATTTTTACAGGGTGAGTCAAACAAGTTTCAGCTTTGTTTCATAAAGTTTCATACTTCTGAACTTCTAAAATCAAATTAACGTTTAAGTTTCTGTTTGCAGAGAGAGATCAAAGACCAAATTAACGTAAGAAATATTGATTATTTTAGTCTTTGCTGAAACTGGAAGTTTTGTTAGCCAACTGGTTATGAAGCATTCTACAAAGTTACGCAGAATTACATAGGTCCATCATTTGGCATCAAATGTAAATTTGAATTCTTAATAGCAAGGCTCCTTAGAAAGACTTTCCATGTCTTAAAACGTATGGCTCAAAGTAAAGATTTTCGAGTTGTGATATCAAACTCTTCACTGGCTGGAGCAAATTGTTATCATTGCCAAAAAATAATTTAATCTTTGACCTAACTCAACAAAGAGATTAGTATCAAAACCAGATTTTGCTCTGAGCTTTTGAAAATAGAACCTTCTATCTTACCCACCTGGTAGTGTTCGAAGTAAAATACTATATAGCTTCAAATACAAAAGACATTAATCTTCTAAAATCCTATTTTAATGCAGTTAAAATTTCAGAATTAGAAAATCTCTAGAGGCCACATAAAATCTATTTGCATGAAAAAATGTTGCAACAGCTCTTGGAGATTTGATTAGCTACATTGAGGGTTTCGAGATGAAAAGGACAAAAACTTTTAATGAAAAACTTACTAAAATTAGCTCATACGTACAGGTTCTATATAATCGTTTAGCAAGAGAGTAGCCAATTCACCCTCTTGAACATGCATGCACAGATTCCGAGTGTATAGAAATGTATTTTCTCTCAAGTGCCAGCTTCATCATTTTAGCCTTAAGCATATGCTAATAAGGAACCTTTGAACAAAAACCGAGATTTAAAAATTGTTGAGACCGAGAAAAAATTATGCCCATATATGTGATATCTGGGTTTGATGATAAACTAAATGTTTTGTTCCTTAGCTGAATAACAAAATTTCAAAACAAAGTTTTAAAGTTAAAGTTTTATGTTCTGGAGAATTTCACGAATAAAAATGTCTTGATTTTGAAAGACAAGAAGGCGATTCACTCTACTCCATATACCCAAAACCCAAGATAATAATTTAGTCTTTGAAAATAAAGTGAATTCGAAAATATACTGAACTAAATTTTTTTGTATATTTTGAAATAACCTGTACTACTTTATATCGTAAGAATAGTTAGCTCTTGATGTTGAAGTCTCTGAAAACCTGTATGGAGCACTGCCTTCAGCTGTGCCATATTTTGAAAAAAGCATCTTGAAATTTGCTCCAATAAGAGAAAATAAAATAAAATATCCCAGCACACTTTACAGATATGCTAGGTTAACGCCATGTATAGTACATGACATGTGTACATTAACATCACAAGAATTCTCATGAAATATCAACAATTCTTCACATTCTGAAAAGAATTCTAGGGAGCTATGACTGACTTTCGGAATTGGTGCAAACGAATTCTTGATGATTTCTCAAGAATTCTTGGGCAAGACAATTTGTTCATGTACACAAGGTCTGTGCTGTACTTGGATTGCCTTTTCAGTTAGTAGCAGTCTGTTTCCATATGGTGTAAAGTTAATTGTTGTGCTTCTGTTTTGTATCAAGAAATAAATTGAGTGAATAGGTGAACAACACAAAGTAGGAGAGTGTTAAAGCACAGAATGACCAGTGACTTAAAAGTTAATTGAGCAATTGTATCAAAAGCTACTATGCAAAGATGAGATTATCAGACAACTACAGGGTGTTTCAGAAAAAACGCAACCCAACTATATATAATTGAAAATATTCAAAAAATAATAAGATTTGAATAGATGTACTGTATACCATCTGAAAGCACAATCTATCTTCTTTCCAATGATATGCAGTTTGGATACATTAATGGAATTATTTATCATTTAATTGATATTTTAGTAAGTATGGTCAATTTTAAATGCAGCATGCTGTAAAGAGCAAAATCAATACCTTTTTAATTTTTAGTATAAAAAGTTACAAAACAGATTTTATGAAAACATTTCAGGCCTAGACGCACTTGAGGGGATGCCCTTAGGAAGGAAACATGCAAATTTACTCCCATGAGACACATTTATTTAAAATGATAAAATAAGCTCTCACAAAGATAGGTTTTCGCCTATGCAAATGTCCTACCACTTTCCTGCATCTAAAATAGACCATACTTACTAAAACGTCAGTTAAGTAATAAATAATTCGATTGATGAATCCAAACTGCATGGCAATGGAAAGAATAAAATATTGTGCTTTCAGATGGTATACATTACATGTAAATTAAATGTTGTTATTTCCAGAAAATTTTCAATTATAGTTGGGTTGCGTTTTTTCTGAAACACCCTGTATATCATTTTAGAACCATTTCAGTTGATCAAAGTTATTGTAGTTCCTACATTAGTTTGGTGATGTAGAATGAAGGTTGTAATGATTTCAAAAGATCAAGCCTGGCCACACCATTTTAAGCAAAGGACCATTAAATGGCTCTCCTGGTAACGTTCAGGCGAGCTGTTCCTAAATGAATGAATAGAAATGAGAGAAAAATTTAAGGAGAGTAATTTACTATTTTGAAACGTTTAGGAGAGCAATCTACAGATTCTCTCCAGCATTTGAAGGGAGCCCGGAGGGGAGATAGATCTATGGCTCTCCTCAAACAGCCAGGCCTGAATGATTTCGACAGTTTTTACATACAGTGCTTTCAACATACTGTATAAAGCAGCTGCTATGAAGATGTAGGAGAATTATCATAAACAAAACAGAGCTCATTGATAATAATTTCAACTGCCTTGTAAGATGAAATAAAATCTCAAAGCAATTATAGCTTTTGATGCAATCGCTTATAAATCACATGTACTGTAGCCTAATAAGTCTTTAGCATTATTACACATATTTTTTTAACTTCTTGATTCTGACAGATAAGCCTGTGGAAAACCTTTCATTGTAGAAGACTGAATTTGTATCAAAGATCAAAGTTAACTATCACCTATTTTGTTTGTTTGTTTGTTACCTTATTTTAATTCGATTGTTATCTAGCTATATATACATATATATATATATACATACAACTAATCTAAATCGAATCTACCAATAAATGAAAAAATAACTAATGAAATTAATACGTAAATACATAAGCTAAATATTACAAAACTACATGGACATAAATGGACAAAATCTACATGGTATCATTATAAAATTTGCAAGCGTTGCATTTACAGGTAGGACCGTCCCATTGTTTTATCAAACCCTTAAAACTGTTAAGATTTTCAGCTGATTTTAGTTCATTTGGTAAACAATTCCAGATCTGAGGTCCCATGGCTTTGAGGCTCTTGGAGCCGAAAGTTACCTGATTTGGTCGAAAATGATTTAAGTTATTCGGATTTCTAGATGGATACTTTGAAGTTCTTAAACTAAATATGTTCCGCATAAAAGATGGATTTAGATTTTTGATTGTCTTAAAGATTTCGATACAGAGGGTTCTTTGACGAGCAACTTGCATTGTATTTGCGTTTATCTTTCTTTCTCTCATTGGAAACCTGTCAGACAAGCGTGAACATGTTCATAGCCCAAGGGGTTATGCACGAGTCAAATCGATACCTGGCCATCCCCCCCCCCCCGGGCCACCCCTGGGCATTTGACCATGTATACGATCCCAGGGGCGGGGAATTTGAACCAAATATCAGAGCGTTTTAAACCTTATTGGGCCATTATATGGCCAAATCTATATTTTAAGGCAAGACCGGGGCATTTGATGGGAGTTCACTAGCCAAGGGCGGGGAATTTGACCACCAAGAATGAAAAATAATCAAAAGCCCAGGGGGTGGCCGGGGGGGATGGCCAGGTATCGATTTGACTCGTGCATTACTCTGGTATACTCACATGGAGAGATCCAATACACAAAGACAATGTCCTGGCAGGGGCAGCATCGTTAGGAACTGGGTGGGTGTCTTCACATTTTAGACATTTCGCCCAGGTGGGAAAGTTTTCGAACTGCACGCCGAATGTAAAGAGACTGATAAAATTTGTGCACCAAAGATATGAACTAAGATCGCACAGAAGCTATTTTTGATAAGATCTTTAATTATTATATAAGCGTATTTTAGCAATGGCTTTTAAAAAACCACATCACATCCTATGTTCTGTTGCTGATCAAGCTTTTGATAAATTTTCTCGCAATGAAGAAGAGGACTTCCTAACTCTATAATATTTGCTTTTGTTATTGTCAAGAACAAAGAGTCTCATCTAACATCTAGGCCTATCTATTATGTATGTACATGCCAGATAGATGATGATGATAGTTATAGTAGAGTAGGCCTATCTATCATGAATGGTGGTATCGATCGTGATCGTGGACTTTTCTTTCCCCCAATCCCCAAAATATATGTAATCTTGAAAAGAAATGGCGGGTCAAACCTCAAGCACACTGTCGTCTTTTCTCTTAAAAATTTCTCTCCATCGCACAGCTTCATCGAAGACAGTCCAGACTGACCAGTGACTGGATGATGGGCCTAAACTTTTGCTTTTCCCGCGCTTCGCAGTCACAGTCACGTGTCACGTGCTCGCAGTTAAGCATGGAATCGAGGCTAAATCAACATAACTTGATGCAGCAACAGCAACAATCAGGAGAGGAGGTCGAAAATGAACTTCATTTCCTTATTGAATGTCGAACAGTAGTTTTAAAATGTTCTCTTTCAAATCTTTGTTGTTCGTTTTGCTGTGATTAATTATTCTGTAAATGTGTTTGTTAGGACGACGCTCCAGTATTGTGTGTAGCAACTAGCAAGTCTAAATCTTAAAATGAAATGAAGCTAAACCTGGATGGCCATCTAATCAACCTATGTTGATGGCCATCGATGGCTTCCCCACACATGATGCATGCGAAGATGGGTTGTGGAAGAGAAAGCGGGTTTAGTTATCAATGAAGCAGTTCTCGTGTATTTTTCTGTATTTTTATTGTTCAATCCTAAATGCTCAATGTTCAGCTTAAGATAGGTTGGGGTAAAATTTCTAGCGCTGGCAACCTGGCACGCGCCAAGGATGCGTGGATAATCATACACATAAATATAACTTACTCGGGCATGTTAGCATCAGCTACAACTTAACATTTTAGGATCCCTGGAAAAATACGGCACGTGCTTTCAACATATTTTCCCAACCATACCCTTCCCCCCTTCCCGCATGTCCCTTGAAGTACTCTATAATGAGACTATATTATACAAAATCAAAAAGAAAGTAGAAAAAATTGAACTGTAAAAGGCTTTTAACCTCGACAGAATAATGATATGATATGATATGATATAAACATGATATAATCTCACTAATACTCGTGTCTTTTCTGCCCATTTTATTATTCGCCTTGCATTCACAGCTCCGAATTTAGGCCCTCCTTCAGTCGCACGCTTACGCGGCTACAACAACACAAGGCGAATAATAAAATGGGTATAAAATGGGCAGAAAAGACACGAGTAAGTGAGATTGTATCATTTTTATGCTTATGATTATCCACGCATCCTAGGCGAGTGGCGCTGGCTACTAGATTTATTGCTCTCTTTGATAAAACTGCTCATGCTTTCCCTCAACAATCCCTTTTTGCATGTTACATCACAGTGAGTAAGCCACTAGCTTTCAGGTCAGGAGGAGACTTGCTGTATCTAAATTTGCGGCTCGACTAATCGGTCATAGGATGGGCATAGGATTAGCAAGCTTGAAAAGATTTTGGAAAGTTTTATCCGTAACTATTCTTGTCCTTTGTTCTACTGTATTCCCCCAGATCATTCAGGCAAGAGGGCAATAATCTAAATTCTCACCGTGAAGGAGTTTCGAATTTGGCGAAAAAATATCCGGTACAAAAACTGTTCACTCAACTTATGGACCAAACTAGAAACTTGGTTCATTATCATTAGCCAAAATGCTGATTACTTCATGTTTCACATCGTAGGGCTCGCTCCCAGTTGAAACTGTTGTCGTAGTCCCCCTTTTCAGCCGTTTTCAGATTACAAAAGAGCATTGATTTTGCATCACAGAACTTTCCTATAAACATCACTTTTTGTTTGAATGAATAGCATCTTGTTGCACGCTTTATGGTTGTGTGGTTAATATCGGACCATATGGACTAAGAATTGTGGATAAGTTGAATAAATGAACTGTACAATGGTCGATCAAAATTCGTCCCAAAAAAGTGCGTCACAAATTCTTTCGCATTTGCCTATCGATAATCGACTCACAAGTTGTCCTAGTGTTGTTGTCGAGTAGGCTCAGAGGCTACCAAATTTTAGAATCTTATTGCGGAAAATCTAGCTAAACTTTCGCCTTCAAATTTTGCTCGTGTCTCCGTTAATATACAGTGTCAGTGGCAAAAAAATAGATGAAAATCTTTATGTTAGCGGAGTGGATCATGAAGTTCTTCTGAAACCTATATAATATTTTATAGGGACGACTGCACTTTCGCGGACCAGCTTTATGTCATATCTCTCGGGAACGTGTTTGAACAAATACCCTACCGACCCAAATTAAACCCTACCTTACCCTAACTAGCCCTAACTTATCATACCTTACCCTAACTATCCCTAAAAACCCCTTTTCCAAAACCTAACTCTGACCCAAACCCTTACCCCATGACACATAACTTGTCCATATTGAAAGCTGGTGCGCTAAAGTGCAGACTAGCCAACCGGCTTTCCGTGCTCATTAGAGCAGAAAGCAGAGCCACCTTAAATAGTCGGCACTGTGATTTGTTGTCGAAAATGACAGGAAAAAAAGGTTTGCGACGACGAGAGGTTTTGTCGAGTTGTTGCCTCAGGAAGCTGAAATTGCTGAATTGCATGAGTGATGCATCAATGGCGGCAAAAACCAACTGCAAGATATACAAATAGACAGATACTATGCAACGAATATATATTTATATATATATAGATCATGTGATCAAATATAACAATCTGCCACAGTGTCACTACATCAAAGTCCAACACAAATATTTCATAGTCTTAATACCAATGTTTCACATGGCAAAATTATTGTTAAAATTATTCATGGATGTATACATGGAAATGGAAATGACAATATTTGATAAATTGGGAACAATAATCTTGAACCACCTAAATACTACACACATACCGGGTGTCCCAGAAAAAAGGTAACAGATTTGATCAGGGGTTGCGATAAGAATTTAGCTTGAATCGATGGGAAAGAATTTTTAAACTAATCCTAGATACTTAACTTGAAGATAGCTACCTTTTTTGTTGATATTGGTGCTTTGAGAGTTGAAATATTAATCTTGAAACCTCAAACTTGCCGTCGCCTCCAAACCAGAGCTTTTGGGTTTTGGCCTAAGCTGTTAACGGCTGCGTTGTGGAATCTCCTGAATCATAGCGAAGTACAAACAAGAAACCTCGTGCCAAGGACAACATTTGAATGCAAAGCCGAAACTGAACTTGACAATCGGATCAAGAATTTATTCCCTAAGAGACATGTTTCTTCATTCTACCAAAAGTTCAAATTGCATCTGTCTAATAAAAGTTTTCACCAGCGAAATAATTCCCTTGGGCGTGAATACATAAATTACATCTTGCAATCTTCATTGCCTGAATGAATTGCATTTTGTAGCACTTCTCGCGGAAATATTACCAAACAAGCAATGGTATATACCCAAGGGAACAAATGTCCAATGATAACATCCTTAGAAATGTTGGCTCGTGCTTGGATTGTTGTTTTTTTGTAAGCACTTTTTGACTGAAGAAAGATATTCCTTGGTGACTATATTCATTGATATTTTTATCCATTTCCAGTTTTGAAAGTTCTATTCAAATGTGTGCCTAAATACGAGGTCCTTGTTCAGAACTACTATGGTTAAGGAGATTCCTCTAAGCAGCGCGTTTGCAGCTTAGGCCAAAACCCAAAAGCTCTGGTTTGGAGGCGAAGGCAAATTTGAAGTTTCAAGATTAATATTTCAACTCTCAAAGCACCAATATCAACAAACAAGGTAGCTATCTTCAAGTTAACTATTGAGGATTAGTTTAAAAATTATTTCCGATCGATTTAAGCTAAATTCTTATCGCTACCCCTGATCAAATCTGTTACCTTTTTTCTGGGACACCCGGTAGACAATAGGATGTTCTTAACATAAACTTGAGTCTACATCTAATACACTAACATTAAATAATTTTTTGTCACTTAGTAACTACGACTTACATGCAAATTAGCTATAAAAAACATTGATAACCATTGTGGCGCTACTAAGGGCGGCAAGGGTGGCACAACTGTTCTTACTTTTAGAGCAAAACATATCTGTTATGATTTTTCCATTCTCATTCAGAATTAGGTAGAAGCATGATGAGTTAACAAAAAAATATTTTGAAAACAGGCAGAGCAATCCATTTTCTGTGGGCTACAAAACTGGCAAGGAACTTTATACATAAGCGGATACCTCTACCGTATAAAGCGGACACCTGGTTAAAGAAGATACCACGTTTTCGTCCCGATTGACAAATTTTGCACTACACATCTTCCAAGAGGCTTTAATAAACCACATAAATACAAAGGGAACAGATATGTCCCCTAAATAAGAGAGAAATGTTTATACAGGGTAAACCTTGTCCGTGCTACAAGTACTGTTATCAATAAGGGCTCTAGAGGCTGGTTATGCTTGCTGTCCTTGTTTTGAAATTGAAAAATACGCAAAGAGTTTGATCATCATTTCTAGTTCTTTTTCAAGAATGATAGTCAAACTCTGCCTGACAGCTTCCCAACAGCTTCCAAACAAAACTGTCAATAACTCTAGAATGATAGCACCAATTTTAAGCAAATCTATTTTACCATCTAAGTTAGCCTTTCTGTGATAAAACGATTTATTGTATGTCGAAATTGCTCGATAATTCATGACAACACAGTTTGGCAAATGCCAATGCTTTTTTAGTCACCCGGTAATGCTTTTTTTAAACAGCAGCAATTCGTGTTGGGTCACCCTTATGCTCGCAACTTTCTGCATCTTTAAGATACTATCTACCGTTAACTCGCAACATACTCCAATTTGTTAGTCTTCTAATATCATCTGTAATAGAAAATAACGCTAAAGATGGCGGTCGCGCAAAGCATGCTGGTAAAAGCTCCCTGACGACCACCTAAAAACATAAAAATTCTGGTCTGCCGTTTCGATTAGCTAGCTGTGGTAAAGTTCGGAACAAGTAATCAATGAAAACAAATAGGAAAACCACAGCTAGCTAGTCGAAACGGCAGACCAGAATTTTTATGTTGTTAGGTGGTCGTCAGGGAGCTTTTTACCAGCATGCTTTGCAGCAAAACACAACAGAGTCTTTGGAGCCGCCATTTTAGTGTTATTGTCTATCTTTGTCTATTGCAGCATGTTGACTCGGTGAATACGATATTTAAACTTTGAATACATACATTTTGAAAATCTTGTTAGTTAATTGGCAGCGATTGACGTTCTAAATTCTTTTTACCAAGAGCCGCTAAGAGCCGCTTGATTATAGAGCTAAAATTCGACTGCTTACATTCATCCCAGTTATCGCTTCCACCTTAATAGAAGATTACCTAAAATATGGCGTCGAGGGGCATTTTCTCGGCAATCATCAACCTCTTAAAAGCAATCACTCACGATGCTGTTGAGATTCTGCAACAGAACGTAACGAATTGAGAGCAAATGCCCCCATTGCCATCATTTCCGTAATCATCTATTCAACTCAATCTCAAAAATGTAAACAGCCGGTCAGGCTCAGTTTCAGAAAGGTTTCTCAGGTCTAGCGGAGGAGCAACAACCATGAATCGTGTAAAAGTCTGGTTTAAAAAGCAACAAACAATATCCTTAACCTTTAGTTCTGCCATCTTGTCAAAGGCAACTTCACATTCATCTCAAGCAAAGATTTTTTGATGCATTTCAATAAATGTACCATATCTTCTGGAAACAATTGCCCAATATTTCCCAGTCGGAAACAACGAGCTTCGGTGACTTGGCCCGGATAGATTCCTTGGCCTTTTTCGCCCAATCTCGCATCAAATTCGTCAAAATTGAAGTTTTCATCCTCCGGATAATGAAATGATGTGATTATGTACCCATCATGGCTGTCATCTAGGAATTCTCTGAATCCTAACCGGTTCATTCCGGCTCGTAAGATATCACGGTTTCGCTTGTACCTGTGGAGGAGTAAAGGATCGCAACTGTTATAATTGCCTTCATATTTTTTTCAGTTCAACATTTAGCATACCGGATGACCGAAAAATTACATCTTTTAGAAAAATGGAACCTTTATCTTTTTAGTTAAACGACCCAGAGAAACTCTTAAATCAAATATAAATCTCTGAATACAGTTGATCCTTCATCGATCGAAAATGAGGAAATTTTCAAGATCAATAAATAATCAAATTTTTCTGATTTTTTATTTACCTTGTACAGGGTGAAATCGAATACAAGTTTACAGAAAATTTGGCTTAAAAAACAAAAAATATCTAATCCTACGTGTCGGCTGTCCCATAAGGTTTTTAAGTCTGATAAAGCATTCCTTATCTGATGAAAAGACGATACCCTGAATTAACCCAGACAGCTAACAGCTAAATCTTTCTTAAAAATTCCCAAACTAAAACAAGCTTTGGAAGATATCTATAAAGTTTATGGGAAGATTTCAACTACTAATCTTAGGAGCTCACAAATTAAGAAGATCTCAGTATTAAGTAAAGATCAAGGTTCCAATATCTAAGTTAGCGGTGTGAAAATGTCCAACTATTAGAAGTGTAAAATCAATCAACCAATCAATCAATCAATCAATCAATCAATCGAATGAGTGGACATTTTCTTAGGACACCTGGTACAGCCAGATAAAAGTTTAAACAGTATAGTCTATTTATAACGAAGTTATAAAAGACAAATGTAAATAAAAGATAAGAATAGGTTGTCTTGTATATCAACAGTCTCGAATTTTGAGTTTGATTTTATCTGTTACATGAAAAGAGCTAATCTTACTCGTTATCGACTTTATCATATAGTTATATAGATAAACTTTACGATATGGAAAAGATGTTTGAATATATATAGGCCGCTTTCATTTGATGCATAGCTAAATTAAAGTATGACAAACTATACATTTGACCTGGCAATAAAAATGGGCCAGGAGTCAATATCATTTGTCGGATTGATTTTCGACGAGGGCTTCATCATTAGCTCTACCGAAGTGTAATGTGGTATTTATACGTGATTTTAAAACTAAGGTCGAAAACAAATCGTGCATTAGTAGAGCTTTCGATCCAGCTCTAATGAATGATCCGAAAAATAATATTGATGTTATATCATGGGAAATATGAATGAAATTCGATCGCCAAATGCTTAAGATTTATCCTTTCTCCTTACTATTCACATCATGTCTACATCACTTGTTTCGCATATGGCTCGAGTCAGTTGGCCACCTATGTTTAAACGTACCCTATGTGCAGTTCGCTTGATCGCTTGATTTACATTTGTGGCTTGATTAATTTACCGTACAAATGGACAGTATTGTTACAAAATCTGCCCTTGTTGATAAGTTTGGATGATATCAATTTCAAAGACAGCCAAGAAAAACAATACAGACCTCAGGCCACAAACGTGGTTTGAACTCTCCAGGAAATAAGCAAGGGAGCAGAAGGCATTAAGGACAAAGTATCTTAATATAAAAACAAAAAAGATAGTACCAACCTTGCAGCTCTGCCAGCAATGCCTCCCTCGAGCTCAAATTCTTCTAATGCCTTTTTGAATGCCAGCATGGTATGCGTTGGTACTGTGAATCGAAAGAGTCCTGTTCTTTCCAATGTCAGATATTGATCAACGAGATCCATACTTAAACTTTTTGACCATCCTTCGCATCTGAGCAATTTCTCTTTCTTGCCTATAACATAAGCAAAACCAGGCACCCCTTCAAAACATTTATTAGCAGAGCTAATCATGAAATCAATATTAGCTTCTTCAAGGTCAAGAGGAATACCACCAAAGCTGCTCATGGCATCAACAACGAAGTTGGCATCAGGTGTCAGCTCAGCAACAGCTTGGCCTACTTCTTCGATTGGATGAACAACTCCTGAACTTGTTTCACAGTGAACAATACAGACTGTATTAATGTCTCTGTTTTCGGCAAGGATATGACGAACGGCTTGAACTTCTGCTCTTTGATTCTCTGGGCCTTCTAGAACAATCTAGGAGATCAAATTTTGCAAAAATGCTTAATTTTACTTTAGTCCATAACCGGATGCATCCTTAAACAATGTTAACCTTTGTCGGGCCACGAACAATCGTGAACTAGGCCAATTCCAGAGTTCAAAATGTGATAAATAGGTTGAGATCTCAACTTTCAACCGAATGATCGTTCCAGGGCCGAAGCCAGTGGGGGGGCCGGGGGCGGAGCGCCCCCCCCCAGCAGGCCGTTTGCCGGGAATTTCAAAAATCTGTCGGATTTTTTCGTGACTTACAGGTCCACCTTTAAAAGATTTTGTCGGAGAAATGATGCATCGAACACAAAATTATTAACGTTCGAGGAAAATGACGACATGAATTTTGAATCTGGAGCATCTTTTTGCTTCATATTGACTAAATTTGAAGGGTTCAAGGTTGGATTGCAAAATAATTCCAAATTTTGGTTATTGAAGGAGTACATCAGTCCTTTCACGCATGATCGTACTTATGTTCCTACAACTGGCGTTGTTGCTGCTGTTGTTGTTGCTTTTGTCGTCGGAAAATTTTGGTTCTTTGCCCCCCTATGAATCCATGGCTGGTATCGGCCCTGGATCGTTCCAACCTCTAAATTCTCGTATTATGAACAACAAGGAACATTTGAAAAATCTCGTTGTCATAGAATCCTAAAAAGCGGAAAAACTCGTATCAAATTATTTCATTTTCTTGGCAGGGAGTTGCAAGCTCAAACGACGATAGAACTGTTCACAATCTAGCTTTCTGTGCTTACTTGCGCTTGGGTTTATGTTTAAATGCAACCATTGCTTCTATTGAACATTCTCTTGAGATACGTACGAGTGAGTTACTGGATGTGACGCACAAATGTGTATCTAAGTGTTATTTTGGACACCTGGGAGGACTTTAGCAGGACTATTGAATTCCCATTGACGCTTTGGAACTACAACCTTAATTTACTCTATTTGTGAAAACGAATGTCGTATAAAAAACGTCTAAATCTCATGTGCAATAAGAGTATTGGGATAAAAACAGGGGGAAAATCTGAGTCAAAAAAATAAAAAACTTTAAAACAAACCGTGTTCAAGCGCATCATATCAGCCATACGCACGATCCTTTTCCCATATGCACCATTGGCTACAATGAGGACTTTTCCATCGTTTTCTGGCACAGTTGTCCCTAATACTGCCTCAACTGCAAATGTACCACTACCTTGAATTGGCACTGCTGTATATTCATCCTCTGACACAAAAGCAATTTCTAAAAGCTTGCTTCTAATGTATTTGACAGTGTTGGCAAACTCGACGTCCCTGTGGCCAAGATCTCTGAGCATAGCACATTTCGTTTCATAGCTGACTTCTAGCGGTCCGGGAGTAAACAGTTTCTTGGGTATTGCTACGGGAAAAAAACTCTGATTACAAACAGTGCAAGGGAAATAAAAATAAATTAGGGTGCTAAAAATTTGGAGCTCGAGAACATCAGGTGAAGAGATTTCTTTATACGTCATGCATCTGCACTGCAGTATAGAACCTATGTACTGATAATACAATGTCATAGTTATCGCTACTGATAGACCTGCAGGACGCTTTACCTATGACTCATAATCATACATACACAGAAATCGGACTAAATATTAGCCTGCGTGCAGCCTCAAACTCCTCCTCAAAGGAAAAATATTTGTCCATCGAGGAGGAGTTGAGGCTACGCGCAGGCTAACTAAATATGCGACTTCGACACTTCGACACAGTTACACGCCCGACAACCCCTAGTTCGGCTTTCGTAGCCTCGTTCCGATGGTAATAGTGTTTCTATAGGAGCAGTATCCTTTCTCGAACTTTGGCCTGATTTTTGCGAAAGAAAAATATAACCTGCATCAACTTACCTGAGCAAATATTGTAGAGAATTTATCAGAGATTTTTTTACCAAAAATTGTTATTCATTCCAAAACTTTAAAAGGTCAGGTATCAAGTGTTTTTGAAGACCGTTCTTGACTATTTCAGGTAAACACCATATATGGTGTTCGTCGACCCTTATTTGGTATAACTTTTCAAATCTCAAACAGGTCGACAAGTCGCTTCGGGAAGAGAGATCAATTGGCATAGCATTGAATTTTCCAAAATATATCACGAGGATTGACAAAAATTTTGGATTTTCATATAGTATGTTCAGCTATAAGGTGAAGGGTGGTATAGGCATGAATGACAGGCCAAGAAAACACCTCTGAGCCTCGAGAGAGCCTAAAAAGTTGGAGCGGAGATCGTCTGTTGTTATTGTTGTTGTCTTCTTATTTTAAATCGAAATTACTTTTTAGCTACAAAAGCAACTAGTCTAATTCGATTATCTAAATACAAAATGCAAATTAAATTAACAGAATGATTTTAAAGAAAAGAATAAATACAGTTTCAATAGAATTAATTTCGAAGGCATACATTGCATCTGCAGGTGGTCCCATCCCAGTTTAAAGTCTGGCCTAACCAAAATAAAGGGGCGTGGGATAAACCTGGCCCGCGCCTAGTTAATAGGCTCCCAAACACCAATAATAAGCATGTCAAATTTTACATCAAGAGAAAGCCAGGTAATTTTTACGTGGCTTAGGAGGTTTCCTTATTCTGTAACCTGTCATTTCTAGAAGAAAATACACTCCCAATGAAACAGATAAATTTCCATAAAATTTGACGAACTTTCAGGTGAATGTAAGGTGTGCAACTTGAATGAAACTCTAGAAACACAAAAATGCTACGAGCTCACGGAAGTAGTGATTTTTGCTTGAAAATATTGATATACTAAAAGAAAATCGACAAATATTGGCTGATAAGACATCACAGAATAATGAGAAAGCTAAAAAGTGGAAAAGGAGACCCATTGGCCTAACCAAAACAATGGCGGAAAATTCATACTTAGCCCGCGCCTTCTTTAAAGGCTTTGAAACGGCAACAACAAAGATATCAAATTTTAGCTCAAAAGAAGGAGAAATAAATCTTGCGTGGCATAGGAGGGTTTTCTTTTCCGTAGAACGTAGCTTTTAGCAGAAAATAGGGCCTGAATGAAAGAGATAAATTTTGGTGAAATTCGACGACCGTAACTGTAATAATTTAACATGCAGGTTGAATGCAGCTCTAAACTCATAAAAAGTTACAGAATCACAATAGAATCGATTTTTGAAAGAAAATATGAATATTATTCCAGAAAATCTCAACTTATCGACCAAATAGAGAACTTTTGACAGAGAAAGAGACCAAGAGTCAAGGTGGACCCTTGTTGGCCTAAACACAAATAATGGACTTGCAAAGCGAAGTTGATCCACGCCTAATTCAAAGGCTCTAAAACGGAAGCCAAAAACATATAAAGTGCAATATCAAAAGAAAGAAAAATAAATTTTACGTGGCATAGGATAGTTCTCTTCTCAATTAAAGCCATCCCTTCTAGAGGAGAAACCTCTTCATCGAAAATATAAATTTCATAAATTTACGGCATATGAAATGAAAGAAAAGTCTGAAGGGAGTCGTCAAATTAAATGCTGTATGAAAATGGATTATTTTATCTTAGAATATCCCAAACAAAAGTAAATATATTTTAGAAATCCCTTTCTTTCAAACACGATAAAAATCTTCGAAATATCACAGGAGATAAATCAAAAATTAAAAGAAATATGTTGAGTCGAAATGCCGGGCCTACTGGATTCGTGTGAAATCGACAAAAATCTGCTTACCTGCTAGCAGCGATAACTTTTGTTTCTCTGCTTGGAATTCATCGAAATCTTCAAGTTTTAAGCAATATTTATTCATAAACAAGCTGAACATCAAATCTTGCCACAACGAAATGTGTTCTTGCTTGTACGCGTCATCAGATTAGGAAAGAGCGCGCAAAGATCACATGACCTCGAGAGGGCCTCCACAGCTTCGAGGTCTCAACGTGACGTCATCGCTAACTAGGGGTTGTCGGGCGTG
>REGM01000062.1:1034004-1084074 GCA_004194415.1 Aurelia aurita
AGTTACCTAATCCGCGCGTGTATCAGATGTGTTCCTTTTCCTGCATAAATCCTCCGCGCGTTGTAGCCTCACTTTCATTAAAAAAAAACGAAAGAGATTGGGCCTAAGATAACTTCACGAGCGGAGATGATAAAATTGTTTATTTTGCTGCAAAACGTACGAAATATCAAGGAAATGGACTTGGAATAGATGTAGAAGGATATAACGTACACTTTCAACTATAAAAAGTAAGGATTTAGTGCTTTATTACGATATATAGGATTTCGCTATTTGACGGCTATAGGATTTCGCTATTTGACCGATTTCTCTATTTGACGGCACTCCGCACCACCGCGGCTCAAGCTTCGTCTTTCCAAGAAACGAAAACCTTCCTTGTAATCTTTTATGGCTAGCTGCACGTGTAGAAGACAATTGACGCATTAGGTGAGGCTGTGCGCGCAGTAAAGCGCGGGATAACCCCGCGGCTAACCGCGCCTATCGCAAGCAAAAGTCACCAAAACAAGAAAAACACAGAGTTTATCTGAGAAAAACTTAACTTTTCTTCAGAACATCTGAGTTTTTCAGAAAATTCATTATCTCAAACGATCAAACCACAGACTATCTCCACCACTCCAACCGCTGCAGCA
Organism: Aurelia aurita; assembly: GCA_004194415.1. NCBI lineage: Eukaryota > Metazoa > Cnidaria > Scyphozoa > Semaeostomeae > Ulmaridae > Aurelia > Aurelia aurita. The sequence continues at coordinate 1,034,631 of REGM01000062.1, forward strand.
AAGCAAGCAAATAAAAGCAAGTGGCACTAAAAAGGGCAGATGTATGTTTTGTATTATTTCGTAAAAGCTACCCTTGAACCTAATACCTAATTATAAATTTCAAAGTTTTGATACATTGCAGAACCCCTTGAACCCCCATTATCCTACTGGTACAATACAAGAGCCTCGAAAAAATCCCATAATAAAACGAAAATTGGGCGAAATCAGGAAAGGAAAAATCGGGAAAGAGAAAATTCTTTCTTTCCTTCTGTATGTTTTCTTTTAGCTACGTTTTTATTTTAATATTTTGTTGGCTCTGGTATCCAGGGCCCAGTACCCTGTCGTAAACACTATCAAGTGACGCGAAGGCGTCAAGCCGAGTACCAGCCAGATCAGTGATACCAGCGCATGCGTCACATTCTAGCGGCAACATTGAATGGAGCCTCCTTCTGGTGTTAAAAATCTGCTGATGGACACGTGAAAAGAATCTTGAGTTGACTTGTTGGCAACGGGTGGCACAAACATTTGATTTGAGTTGCAATCCCATTTCATACTGCAGCAAGTGATAATGTTGCGATCAGTGACTCGAGTTTGCCCCAGTGCAAGGAGAATTTGCAGGTCTTCCATCATTTGCCGGTTGATTTCTGCTTCTGCCATGACTCAACAATCAAATCAAGGTAAGAATAATTTTGATTTAGACCTGGCCTAAATAAATGTTGTCAGCTTGGACTTGGTTGGAAGAGAAGAGGGAGCTATGTCTTTTGAGAACGAAGGAGAAAGTTTAGGCCAATAATAACCTCTCCAATGCATTTAGGCCCTTTTCAGCCTGAAGAATGTTTTTTCCATACTTATCATCTTATGCAAAATAATTAGAAACTAATTTATTGAAGTGAAGTTAATGAAATCTCGGGTGAAATCTAATCAAATTTAAAATCAAAAAGTCCTGCCTGCATTGTTTTCCAGTTGCGGGAAACAATAGGACAATAGATGTGACTTGTTTCAGATTGTATTGTATTGTTTATACAGATAGGCCTAGACAAAATCTGTACGTGCACGTGCATCATTTTTTCCTCAAATAACTTTTAGCTGCTATCAATGAAAAAGGTGGAATTTAATTTNTGAAGTTAATGAAATCTCGGGTGAAATCGAATCAAATTTAAAATCAAAAAGTCCTGCCTGCATTGTTTTCCAGTTGCGGGAAACAATAGGACAATAGATGTGACTTGTTTCAGATTGTATTGTATTGTTTATACAGATAGGCCTAGACAAAATCTGTACGTGCACGTGCATCATTTTTTCCTCAAATAACTTTTAGCTGCTATCAATGAAAAAGGTGGAATTTAATTTACTGCGTAAATTTAAAATTTCCCTTGTAGTTAAAAGGGCTCCATCATCAAGAGCTAATTATTTCCTGTGACTGTTCATTATCCTGAAATAATCCAGACTGCACTCTTTGTTTTTCATGGGGAAGTGCATGGTACTTGCTCGGTTAAGATTAATTGATAAGCACCAGTCTGCAGAGTGTGGCACTTGCACACCCAAGGCCGAGGAGATCAATCGATCTATTCAAAATTGTCAACAGGAAACAGAAGAAAATTGTCTCTGCACACCCAAGAACCAGTCTGCAGAGTATGGCAGTTCTTGACGAGATCTCGCGCGTGCAGACCAACAAAGCATTGGCGTGTGTCGGTGTGCAGGGCCTTTGGTTCCTTTGTTTTTAAAGTAGAGAACAAAAGATCTCATTCAAAATTGGTGTGCACACAAAATTTAGTAAAAAAATCTTGTGCGTTCAGTTGCCACACTCTGGAGACTGGCCCAGGAAGATCTCATTGAATACTGTGCAGACAGGGATAAGCAATTGACGCTATTGTTTTCACCAAAATGGTGTGGGGAAGATCAAAAATCATAATCATATGTATAGTTGAGCCCCAACACACGATCACTACTGGGTGCACCATAAAAAATATCCACTTTTGACGTGCCACGATAAATCATGCTCTAAGCCTAGGATTGATGATTTTATTTCCAGCCAAAATCCCAAATCATGCTCAATTTTTTTGGCCTTCTACTTCTTGCGTTATAAGTGGTTTTGTTAAAGTTCTTAATCTTGAAACATCAAAAAATCGCTGGAAACATTCATCAGGTTTTCTAAAGACTGAGCTAGGCAAGACGATGGGGAAAATCTTGCAAACAACTTGGGAATTAAGAAGTGGATTAGTTATTATCAGTTGCATGAGCAGTCGTTCGATCCTTATACGATCTTTAGTGTTGCTTTTATCGATTGAAAAACCTTCGCTTTTAATAATTTCAATAAAGTTTGTGTTTTTTCTTTTGTCCTTTCAAGTTCAGTCTTCACAACTTTTGATCGATATTTTTCATTTTGGGATATATGTTTCCAAGCCAATAATTTTCAAGGAATCTCTTATAAGTCACAAAGTACTGTATGCAGCTGAAAAATTGATGCAAAAATGCCAGGTATATTTTGGAATTTTGACTAAAAATTAAATCATCAATTGTCAGAATCAGCCCTGTGTATGATTTCTCGTGGTCTGTCAAGAGAGGATATTGGTGCACCCGTCATATTACAACAATGCAATGTAACAAAGCTTGTAAGATTTGTTACATATTCTTAAGACTTGTAAGGCAGGAGATATTAATCTGTACATAACCTACACTGAGAGTTACTGTAAAATATATATTTATTTTATTTGCAGCCACAGATAAGAAACTGTTCACTCCTGGTCCACTTGGAGTCAGCTATGAGACGAAAGCTGCAATGCTTAGAGACCTGGGCTCTAGAGATGCTGAATTTATGGATACAGTGAAATACATCAGAAATAAACTTTTAGTGCTTGCGTGTGTGACCCCAGACAAATTTGCATCCATACCAGTGCAAGGTAGTGGGACATATGCCGTTGAAGCTGTTCTAAGTACAGTTGTTCCAAGGACAAATGGGAAAGTGCTGATTGTCGTTAATGGAGCTTATGGTAGAAGGATGATCCAAATTGCTGATTATATGCAGTGTGAGCGGGTATGTACTTATAAATTGTCTGAAATAACATCAAGAGTAGTTGTGACATCCACCCATTCGGGTTGTTTAAACTATTAATGATACAAATGATGCTCTCCATTGTTCCAATGATGCTCTCTATGGAACAAGCCTCTTTTAATTTGCTTTCTGAAACTATATACATCTTTGATATCTTCAATTGCACATTCAGCTTTAGTTCTATTTTCTTTCTTGGTAAAAAGCATCTCCTTTGCAGATAAAAGGTGCTGTCGCTAGTAAAAAGGGGTCATTTCTACGAGTTTTGGAAAGGGACTCTTCACCACTGCTAATTGCACGGAGTTTATAATATATATATACACACGTTTTTTATAACAAATCACATGAGAAAATGTTGGATCAATTTTTCCAAAATTCAAAGCAATGCCTGGATTAAAAAAGCTCAGAAACTTTTGTAACTCACAGCTTTAATTTTTCCAGTTTATTGAAAAATGTTTTGACACCGTACAGTATTCACAAATGTTTTAACATTGTTTCGAGTGTCAATTCTGTTAATACTACTTGTTGTAAAATCTTATTGGGTGCTTTGGAAGCCTTTAACAGAAAGATTTTGATTCTACACTCAGATTATAAAAAGTTTAAGAAATTCAAAAGAAACTATTGGTAGCAAAAATGGTCTCAAATTTAAGAAACTTGCTGCCAGCCCTAGAGACGTGTATTTCTTATAGAAATGTGTGTGTAAAAAGGTTCCAAATCTTTAAAAAAGTCGGTGTAAAATTATGTGACCTATTTCTTTGAATGGAATGGCTTGAAAGGAACTTTAGCTACTTTTCTATAATCCTACCGTTGGACTTTTCAGAAATATTCAATACTTTCAGAATTATTGTGTTGTTCTTCTTTTTTAAGAATTCAAGAAAATTTTTGAAAAAAAACTTAAAATCATTGTAACTAAACTTTTTGAGGAAACAAGGAATAATTTTCAAGAAAAACATGGTTTATGAATGTCTACAATATGGTATCAAGCAAAATTTGTTCACTCTTACGCTTTACGGTTTAGAAATTTGATGACGTCACATCTTTAAATGAATTCAAATATAAAATACTCTATAATTTCGAAAAATGTTGCAGATTTCAGGTAAGTCCAACAGTAGAATTATAGCAAAGTAGCTAAAGTTTCTTTCAAGCCATTCAATCCAAAGAAAAATGTAAAAAAAATTATACATACCTTTTTAAAGATTTGAGCCCCTGGTGGAATTCTGTCTTCCATATCTCATATGTATAGTCAGCATGAGACCAATCTAACAACAAGGTGACAATACCTACAGTTAAAGTAGTTAATTCATGGTACGCTAAAAATGTCTATGATGACAAAAGATGCAGTATGAACACAGAATTTGACACCAACCTTTTTACTCCAATGTAAGGATTTGGAACCCATGCTTGTGTCCTGTCCATTCAGATGTATGCTTTATTTTCAGTTAGTTCCACCAGTCACTAATTCATTTCAAGGCTGTAAATCACTTCTGGCTCACAGAGTACATTCACAAAAGCAGTGTGATTTTATAGCTGATTAAAATCTTGCTAACAATATTGAAATCTATGCACACCAGAATATTATCCCTTGTGCTCTTTATCTTCAAAATATTCAATGAAAAAGATGGGAGCCAGCCATTTTATTAAATTTATATTTTTATTATCCAGCCCAGGTGTCCTTTGTTTTTGTGGCTCCAGTTGAAAAACAATTACATTTTCACAGCAAAGAGAAATAACTGCTTTCATATTGTAATTGAAACATAATTTAATTTTGTTCTGGCATGGCTCTTTGCAACTCGACCCAGCAACATGATATCAGGACCAGAAGCTTTTTATTCAAATATCGCAAAATCGGATCTTAGTAAGGACAAGCATATTGATGTGATCATGCTACAGCATTGTTGTACCCTGTGAGTTAAAAGAATAACATTCCCCGTTTGAGAAGCTGTAAGGTCACATATAGCCATTTATCCAGTTGACTTAAAAAGTTCCTTTTTGAATTGCAGGATCAAATATAACGAGCATGGCTCTCTGTAAAATAGTATTTAAATATTGAGTGAATTACCATGGATAAAAAAGTTAAAATTAAAATAAAATAAAAATAAATCAGATTTTCCCCTGTAGGATTCGTTTGGAATTTACCAGTAATTTCTAAAAAACTGATGATTAATGTGACGAATTGGTGGCCCACTAGGATTGATTGCTCTGCTACTCGTGGTCAACAGAAGGTCAGTCTTGCAAAGTTGCTAGAAAATGATTGGAAAAATTCATAAATTAAAGTCTTAAAAACGCCGTTTTGTTGACTTTATTGTTTCGATGTTGTACCGGGTGAGTCAGAAAAACGTATCCACTGTTTGAAAAATCGTACAATAACAACTATAAAACCAATTTGCAAAATTATAACTCGTAGCTTCGGCTACATGGCTAGGCCCATTACAAACGTAAGCAGAAAAGAGCGGGAAATATGTTGAAATTTATCACGTGACCCATCTGTGTGCACCTTCAACAACATACCTAGTTTTCTTTTACAGGTTGTACTTGAAGGAGAAGAGCACAATAAAGTTGATGTAGAAGCAATACGCAAATTGCTGAAAGAACATCCAGACATTACAACAGTAAGCATGGTTCACTGTGAAACGAGTTCAGGTGTAATTCACCCTGTCGAAGAAATTGGCAAGGCTATTGCTGAAATAAACCCAAATGTTACATTCTTTGTGGATGCAATGAGCAGTTTTGGTGGTATACCCTTAGATCTAAACGAAGCCAAGATCGATTTTATGGTCAGCTCTGCAAACAAATGTATCGAAGGAGTACCAGGATTTTCATATGCCATTGCTAACAAGGAAAAGTTACTGAAATGTAAAGGATGGGCGAGAAGTCTAAGTCTCGATTTGGTTGAACAGTATGTTAGTTTAGAAAAGACTGGGCAGTTCAGATTTACTCCACCGACTCATGCAATGCTGGCATTCAAGAAGGCTCTGCTTGAACTGGAGGAAGAAGGAGAGATTGCTGGAAGATCTGCAAGGTATAATAAAATGCTCGTTTTCTTTCTGATATTCAGGAAATGTAAGCGTCAGGGGACAAATTCTCTATTGAAGAAATTAGGTATTTTGTTCAGGTTTTAGGCAATTAATGTGTTCCGCAATTGACTCGTAGGGAGTGATGATGTAAGAAATGTTTTAATTATTTCTTTATTATAGAATGCGTTGGTTAAGAGACTATAGTTTCATCCTCTAGANATTTAGAAAAGACAGGGCAGTTCAGATTTACTCCACCGACTCATGCAATGCTTGCTTTCAAGAAGGCTCTGCTTGAACTGGAGGAAGAAGGGGAAATTGCTGGAAGATCTGCAAGGTATAGTAAAATGCTCGTTTTCTTTCTGTTATTCAGGATATGTAAGCGTCAGGAGACAAATTCCCTATTGAAGAAATTAGGTATTTTGTTCAGGTTTTAGGCAATTAAAATATTCTGACGGGTAGAAATTTGGAACCTTTCATATTCCCCAAAATTTAACGTTGGAAACTTGTTGCCTTTAATGTGTTCCGCAATTGACTCGTAGGGAGTGATGATGTAAGAAATTTTTTAATTATTTCTTTTATTATAGAATGCGTTGGTTAAGAGACTATAGTTTCATCCTCTAGAGGTGAAATTTTCGCCTTGAATCGATTTGAATAATTTTTAAACTATCTGAAATAATCATCCATTTACAAACATGATTTTATGGGAGATTAGAGAGAAGGCAAAATTAAGAAACTTGTACAAATATTAAGACGATGATGAATTGGAATATCCAAGCCCTCTATTATCGTTTGGTCAGGAGATTTAAGATTTTTTTTTAATTGAGAGATCGCAGCTTTGTGGACTAATTTTTTTCCCATGATTATAGCTACTTGTCGTTTCTCGTTTTACTATCACGAGGTATAACATAAGATAAAAAAGACCTTTTAGCTCTTTTGCAAAAGAGTCTGGATCGAGCGACATCTTTATTCGAAATTTCAATTGAATGGCGTTATAGCTTCTATCACTGTTGTGCACATTCGATGATTCCTCAGATATCTACAAAATGTATAAAAATATCGTTCGATCCAGACTCTTTTGTAGAAAAGTTACAAGGTCTCTAAAGTTATTGCGTCAATAAATAATTTTGAAATTTAAATTTGTTGTATTCTCTATAGACTAATTACAGAGTCGTAGTTATCGCTATTGATAGACTGATGGACGCACAAACTAAACTGGTATGAGTAAGTAATTCAGTATGAGCGGTCTCGGTTTGGTGGAAGTCTCGTTTTGATGAGCGATTACTTGGACTCGGGACTCATCGTAATAAGTCTATATTCTCTACAGGATCCTAAGGGGTTTTCTGATATTACATATATCGTTCCAAGACTTTTTACATTTCAGCTAAAATTTATTTTTCAGATACCAAAAGAATCGCCAGGTTCTCCGAGACGGAATGAGAGAAATGGGATTCAAAGAATACCTTGACGACAGTCACCATGGATACATCATCACATCATACTACTTTCCAAGCGATCCAAACTTTGATTTCAAACACTTCTATCAAAGTTTGAGCGACAAAGGTCAAGTTATTTACCNAGAACTAAATTTTAGGGGAATTCTTCACTTTACAGCACTAGAGTGCACTATGGATTATTTTCAACATTTAAATCTCAGTCAGGCAAGAGAGTTTTGAAGACCAGATAGATCGTTTTTCAAGTACGTATTATTAATAATTAACGGAACTTCAGCACCGTTTGAAGCTCCATAAATTAGATAGCAATATTTAGTCAAAATAACTTGAAGCTGATTGTTACATTCAAATTATCTAATAATATTATAATTTTTAATCAAATTTGAGTTTGATCAAGAAATAATGAAATGAATTTTTTCATGAACTACCTAAACTTCAGGATCATTCTAATTAAACTTGATTCGACGTCCTTCAAAATACGTAGATATTTGAGAAAAAAATGCTCTAATAATGAATGAAAAATTTATTATAAACAGTTTGAAAATTATTAGAATTCTATTTTGCAGCAACGGTAAGATTTCCTAACAGACCTTTTAGCTATTCTACAAAAGAGTCTGGATCTAGCGATATTTTTATACATTTCTATACGAAAGGTTTGATTGAGTGGCGTTATAGCTTCTATAACTGTTGTGGACTTTGAAAATTCGTCAGATTTCTACGAAATGTATAAAAATATCGCTCGATCCAGACTCTTTGTAGAATAGCTAAAAAGTCTATTGATGATCTTAGGCAAGAGCCGTATATTTTTTTAGATTTGAGTCTAAAAGGTCAGCAAAAGGGGGGATCAAATGCATCTAATAGACGATTACGGAAAAGATGGCGTCTGGAGGCATTTGACCAAGATGCATTGCGTTCACTGATCGAATTTCTATAGAATCACCTTTGATTCCATTATAGAACACAATGCATCTTGGTCAAATGCCCCCCGACGCCATCTTTTCCGTAATCGTCTATTGGTTTGTAATGTTTGTTGAAATAGACAATAACGCTAAAGATGGCGGCCGCGCAAAGCATGCTGGTAAAAAGCTCCCTGACGACCACCTAACGACATAAAAATTTTGGTCTGCCGTTTCGACTAGCTCGCTGTGATAAAGTTCAGAACAAGTAATGAATGTAAACAAATAGGAAAATTTTGTAATTCGAACGCGAATCTTAAATTAAACTTCAATTTGAATCAAAACTTTACTTTTTCTGCTATGGAAAAGTTTCCTTTCGAACCATGTTGCATTCGAATTCAAGGTCGATTCGAATTCAAGCTAGCTAGTCGAAACGGCAGACCGAACTGTTTACGTCGTTAGGTGGTCGTCAAAGACCTTTTTACCAGCATGCTTTGCAGCAAAACACAACAGAGTCTTTGGAGCCGCCATCTTTAGCGTTATTGTCTATTGTTAGAAAGTGCTACTGATGAAACTGGGTTATTGAAATACGAGATACGTTCTATTTTCAAACGGTTTTGCAATCTATGAAGATTTATCTAGTATTGTTTACATTTTGCAGTCACTTCCTTATTGATTTCCATGTGCGTGACATTTTCGCGTGCTAGGCATACACAAAACCTTACAATTACAAGGACACGAGTTCTGAACAACGAGCTTCAATCATGCTAAATTAGCAAGTAGACAGTCGAGGAAGTTAGTTTGACCAAGAATACCGTTACCTTGACACAGGCATAAGCGTATTGAGCTAATAATAAACACAGACACAACGAGAAGAAAACAACTTTATGTTTACACTGCCTTGATTCCTCTTGCAATGGCTGGTTGACAATCTACAGGTTTAATCATGCTATAAAACTATTAGGTGAGTCATGAGACACACTTGTATGTTTTGAAAATGTTTTTAACTCGATTTGCTAATTATCTAAATCTTCTTTGTAATAGACCTTTTAACTATTCTACGAAAGAGTCTCAATCGAACGATATTTTTATACATTTTGTAGAAATCTGAGGAATTTTCGAATGTGCACAACAGTGGTAGAAACTATAACGCCACAACCTGGTTCCCAGGAGTATCTGTTGTAAGTCTACGCTAGCGCCAATGTAGGCGATGCAGTTAACGAGGAAAACCTTCATTGACACTGGGTACGAGGTTGGTTACTCAATCAATTCTTGTCCAGAACCAACCTCGAACCCAGGGTAACAATGGGCGGCCAGTGATTACACGTCATTGCGTAGTTGTACAGGGTGTCCAAAATTTCAAGAAGCGCACCGTCTGACGATTACACAATTCGGTAAACGCAGAGCCTTTTTTAGGCTCTCCCGGTATTTTAGATACTTGTGTACCGGGTGAGTCAAAAAAGCTTGCACCATTTAAAAAGTCATCAAACTTTGATTATAACACTGATATGATCATGAAAATTGTTTATGTTCTTTCCTGTCAAGGACAACTAACTTTACACCTACTGCAAAGTCTTGAAATGGCCTTGAATCAGTGGGAATTTGTGCTTTCGGAAGCTACCTTGTTTTTAAACTAGGGGTCGGGTCCCATACATGGATGCGGCCTGCACAGTAGGCAAAAATTGCTGTAATATGGCTAGAAATCTTTCCAGCCTACTTAAAAATAAAGTAATGAATGAATGAATGAAAAAAGCATACTCGGCGATCGCAAGGAATAATTATCAAATTGACTTTTAATGCTGCATTTCATTTTTTCATTTCATTTAAATCTTATTTATCCACGACATCCATTCAGTTATAATACAACAAAAAGGTTAATTACAATTACAAGTTACAAGAATATACTCTATAGATCTAAAAATATGTTGTCCCCAAGTATTGATCTCCCATGGATTCGTGCAAACTGGTTTGGTATCGATGAAATTGATTCGTGAAAACAAAGTTTGGTATGGATGAAATTGGTTTCTTATGTCCTTGATGAAGCTCTTGTGTTGTGTGGGACTCAAACTGTCACATCAAATTGCAAATTGCAGATTTCTAGCTAAAAATACCTTGTTTTGTAGAATCATATTTCTCGAAATAAAGCTTTTCATGCCGTAATCTCATCGCCTCCCTCCCAGAAGAGTAAATTAACGGTCACCTATTAAAATTCAGTTTTGTTTGGTCCTCGACACAAATACACAAAAAGAACATTTAAAGATCTGTAACATAGCAAATTTTGGTGATTTTCCAAAAGGTGCAAGTTTGTTTTTATTCACCCTGTCGCTAATGAAATTCTTCACTTAAAATAAGGAGACACGCTCGTGCGAATAAAAAACCGTCAACAATTCGCCTCTCTTCTGGTATCTGTTCAACCTTAAACAATACACCAGACAAAGAGAAAAATGAAATTATTATTAGATTGTGAAAAACAAAAGGTTTTTAGTTACCTGTAAGTTTCGGAAAAACAAACAAACAAACAAAACAACGAATAAGCAACAACATACAATGAAAAACAAAAGAATGTTTAAAACTTACCTGAAGATCTACTGGTATCAAATTTTGGATAGATAGCTCAACAAAGTCCAAGGAACAATGTAACAGTTTAAAATCATACCAACAATTTCCACCGACTTCTGTGNACAAGTTACAAGAATATACTCTATAGATCTAAAAATATGTTGTCCCCAAGTATTGATCTCCCATGGATTCGTGCAAACTGGTTTGGTATCGATGAAATTGATTCGTGAAAACAAAGTTTGGTATGGATGAAATTGGTTTCTTATGTCCTTGATGAAGCTCTTGTGTTGTGTGGGACTCGAACTGTCACATCAAATTGCAAATTGCAGATTTCTAGCTAAAAATACCTTGTTTTGTAGAATCATATTTCTCGAAATAAAGCTTTTCATGCCGTAATCTCATCGCCTCCCTCCCAGAAGAGTAAATTAACGGTCACCTATTACAATTCAGTTTTGTTTGGTCCTCGACACAAATACACAAAAAGAACATTTAAAGATCTGTAACATAGCAAATTTTGGTGATTTTCCAAAAGGTGCAAGTTTGTTTTTATTCACCCGGTCGCTAATGAAATTCTTCACTTAAAATAAGGAGACACGCTCGAGCGAATAAAAAACCGTCAACAATTCGCCTCTCTTCTGGTATCAGTTCAACCTTAAACAATACTCCAGACAAAGAGAAAAATGAAATTATTATTAGATTGTGGAAAACAAAAGGTTTTTAGTTACCTGTAAGTTTCGGAAAAACAAACAAACAAACAAAACAACGAATAAGCAACAACAAACAATGAAAAACAAAAGAATGTTTAAAACTTACCTGAAGATCTGCTGGTATCAAATTTTGGATAGATAGTTCAACAAAGTTCAAGGAACAATGTAACAGTTTAAAATCATACCAACAATTTCCACCGACTTCTGTGAAATACCTGCAGAGGTTCTTGAATTGATCTTGTCTTATTTATATTCAAAACTCGCCTGTAAATATGTATCATATGTATATATAGATATCGTTTATTGTCAGACTCATAAGATTTGTTTTACTTTGCACTTAATAATAATTTTTATTTAATTTTTGTTTTGTTTTAGTAGGCATCAATTAGCTGTAATTTAGCTATCACTTTTACACGCCTACTATAAAGAAATTAATAATAATAATCAACCTCAGGCTCTGGGGACGAGGTTGAATAATAATAATATTTTTCATTTCTAAGTACCAAGTTTCGATTTTGCGGTTTACTTTACACTTTCTTGTTACTTAAATTTGTAAATAACGCAACTACTTTCAATTTGATATCAGTATTTTTCTGCATGTGAAGGTTTTAAAATCCTATCTTGACAAACATTGTTTTGAGGCATACCTCTCAGGCGCCGGTGCTGACCGGGCAACCGCTTTGCACAAACCGGTCAGATTTTCAGAGCAATGAATATTTTTTATTCAGTTCAATTTCATGTATTCTCAGTTAAACTGACATGCTAATCTAATATGAAAGACGATATAAGTTCTGCAAAATACGTTAACCCTATTCATACTGGGGGCGTTTTTCGCCCCCCCCCCTAACGCACTTTGTTACACTGCGCTAAAACCACACAAGATATGACAACCAGGCTTTGTGACTTTTAGTAAAATTAAGTTGGCAATTAAAATTTCTACATATCATTGTTCTGACTTTGATCACGTGACCACAGTTACACCATATTTGGAGAGTGGTAGAAAAAAAAGCTTAGAACGTCCATAGTTTTTGCCTTTCTTGTCCGATTGATCTCAAACATAGACCATTCGATTGCTTTTGATGAGTACTTTCATTTGATATATAATTTTTTCAAATTTGCTGACATCAGCAAAATTTAATATCTATGACGTCATTCACCTTTATGACGTCATTGTTCTAATTAAGAAGTGTAAAATATAAATAAATTGCATCTAACTTGGTTCATCTTCATTATTTAAGTCAAAATGAGTAGAAAAAGGGACAAAAACTGCGAAGATAATCAGCACATGAAACAAAAGAATAATTTAAAGCTAATTATGCTAGAAATAGATAATGGAAATTTGTTTAAAAGTATGTATTTTCAATCTATGATATGTTCCCTACTATTTGCAACAATTTTGGAGAAAATCTGTATAGTAATTAATTAAATAGAATTTTTCTTGTCAAGAAGCTATAAATTTGTCAAATTTCCCTTTTTTTCGGTTGCCTAGCAACGAATCACGTGACTACTTAATTACCATTGTTATATTTGAAAAGCTAACTGTCCAAAGAACAATGGGTGTAAGAATCATTGTTATACCTCTTGTAGATTTGGAATAAAAGAGGGGGGGGGCGAAAAACGCCCCCTCCAGTCGAAACTAACCAAAAAATCGCCCAGTATGAATAGGGTTAATAAGTAAATGTATAAGAAAATATCTATCTAACTAAAGGGGCTGAAGAGGACAAATGAAAATAACCAATGTTATACGGATGGTATAGTTACCTTTAGTTCAAAACTAAAGGGCCCCCAACCTCAAGGTGCCCCGAAAAAGACCCCAGCAAAAGAAACTCCAAGGACCCCATGATCAGATCAGATGGGGCTTTCTTTATCTAAGGATAAGAGGTTCCTATACGCATTTTCCTGTATGACAGTAGGGTATATCATACGGTAAGGTTCGAGCAACTCCAAGGGCCCCATGATCAGATGGGGCTTTCTTTATCTAAGGATAAGAGGTTCCTATACGCATTTTCCTGTATGACCGTAGGGTATATCATACGGTAGGGCTCGAGCAACTCCAAGGGCCCCCTCAGGGTTTTCAGTAAAACAATAAAGTTCTATAGAGGAATTAATTCACTCTGAATACTTCAGGACCTCTAAGGGGCCCGAAGATGTCCAGTAGAGCAGAGAATAATTTAGCGCTGTAAATTGGTAAGTTCCAAGGAGAATGAAAATATTTTTGCTGTATAGAAGACTTGACAAAAAATCTATTTTGATGCAAGAGTTTAAAAATCTATTTGCAAAAATTTTCTAGGAATCCTTTCCTCCGTTCATCCGTGAATATTTCAGAAGAGGGTCATTTTCCAAAGATCAAAAGAGCACGGTCTCAAAAATATTCCCAGAGGAATAGCACCGGAAATAGCATGTGGCCTTCATCCCTGGCTTTCAATTTATCATTTAAGAATCAAGTGTTGTTATAACGCCGTATAATGGAATTTCTGAACGAGAAATCAAATCTCTTAATAAAAGCCGTGGCTCAAAATCGGACCTTTCGTGGCAAAACCCGTTCATCTCTCCCTGCAAAAGTAAAAGAGTAATTCACCCGGTATGATTATCTCTTAGTCATCTTGGAAGATTTCCTGCTAAAATTCAGCCTCTGTTAATACGCTTGGCTGGATCTGAAACTAACAGAACAATCTCATGATTTTTGGTTAACCCATAATTGAACAATGAACAGTAGATTTTTAAATTTGACGAGTTGAAATACCCAGACCACGAAATTTTGCTTCGCCTTGTACTTATTGCTGTGAAGTAACTCCTAAAACTGCATTTCCTCATTAAAGGCTATATAAATCATAATGGATCAGAAACTAGCAACAAATTCTCACAATTTAGGTTAAAACCACTTTCTTGGGGTAAGAAATCCCCAAGTTCTAAAATTAGCCAAATTGCCTGAATTTTAGTAGAAACTGACTGATCCTTTGCTCATACAAGGTAGCATGAATTTTAAGAAAGTCTGGTACAACTTCAGAGAATTACATAAAACCTTGTAATGGTAAAACCACCCTAGGTTAGAACAGTTATTTTTCATTTTTAATGACATCAAAGACTACCGGGTGTTCCAAAAAATTTACCGATTTGAACAGCTGCAGAAAAACAAGAACTGAATCGTTTGAAGCGATTAAAATAGCAGCATTCTTTTCCCGAATCAACTAAAATCGAAACATGGATTTTCCGAAAAACTTAGAACCCTAAGCTTAAAGCTCCCGAAACGTTCGAAAAGTGTTAAATCGAGCTTTAAAGGTGTTTTCCATGTTTTATATCAAAGATGCGACGAGCAAACAAAAGCTTGTCGATTTCAAAAATTTGTATTGAGACCAAGCAATGTATAAAGTATTGGATCCTTCCTGAGGTAGAATATTTTTTCTTAACACGGGAAAATTGCATTTTATACGAGCATCACGGGGGGGGGGGGGTTTTCTAGCCAACGGTACCATTTTGAAGATGCTGGCGGCACACCCCTATCCGAAATTTGCCCAAGAACCCCCCCCCCCCCACCCCGTGACTTCATCCCTCCAACCTTGAGTTAAAATCATCAAATTTTAATTTGAAAGATAAATTTGTAGAAACATGTCAGTTTATTTTAAGTTTGGTTGGTTAATAAATTAATAGTTGACTAACAGTACCTGTGATACCAGTAATAAAGTGCTTGCAGTTCTAGCATTCTGTGAATCAATCCTTATCACCAAGTTCCTATAGTGTTATAAATGTTAGATTGTTTAAAGAAGCTTGANAGCATAACGTAAAATCATTATCGTTTTTGGGTCGGCTTTTGGAGTTCAGGGTCCCTGCTGTTGTCAAAAAAAGCTCAATTTCTGTGGAATTTGAACATCAGGTTTGACGAACTAACTGTTTTAGTTTTTTTTCAGGAGCATTTCAAATTTTCTGTTTTTCAAGAAAATATCGGCAGCAAATCACTGCGAGCAGATGGGGAGCAGATACAAATATAATAATAATAATAAATTTCTTTACAGTTGGTGAAAGGAATAGTTTTAAGCAAAACTAATAAATACCAACTATTTACAATACAAAGTGAAAATCTATAATATAAACATAAATATATACATGAATCTATCTATACACACATCATCTGCAGATGTTGCAATTGCACGTATCTCCCTTCCAGCTGTTAATCGTAATTTTGAATTGTTTCGTGTTTTGGGCAATTTTTATTGTGTCAGAAAGCGTGTTCCACAAAATGCTTCCTCTAAATGATAATGAATTGTTCCCATAAACTAACGTATTGGTTTTAGGGAGCTGCAGGAGGTTATTTATTCGCAGATTATAGTTATGGATAATTTCTCAGATTAAAGTTGGGCTTTGTGGAATAGACTGCTGTTTGAATTTTCATTACCAAAGACGCTGTGTTACTCCAAAAACAGTTCAAATCGGGAAACCCTGTAGTTAATAATTTTCCCCGCTAATGAAAAACCGGCAAAAACAACAGTATATACTAAAACGTAATAGTTTCCTTCAAAAACTAAGAAGATGTTAGCGAGGGATGAATCACTCCCTCAAAAAGCGTACGAGATTTCCATAAGAACAAAAGGATTTCTGGTTGATTTCAGAGATTTCTCCAGAAAACAAAAGGATTTTCACAGAAAACGTACGAGATTTCTAGACAGTGATTTGCCCCTCGGTTGTTAGCAGTTCTCAAGATCCAAGTTCCTTATAACATAAAACGCAGTATGCTTCCGCTAGTCGATTTTCAATGGTCTTTCACTCTTTTTCTTAAAAGAATCTTTTTAATGAGAACATCCGGGCTGAGATTTTGGCCACATTGGAGAACATATAACAAGAACATATGCGCAAAATTTAAAAACGCATGACACTCAACCCGAACTATTGACAATTCTTAGGAAAAATGTGTGTTAGAAAATATTCTCAAAACTCAAATTAGATTCGCATTGGAGCAAGAAATTGCCCAGATTGAGTTTTCCAACTTTGAAATTAACCAAACTTTGAAAAATCTTCAAATTAAGCGATTTTTTATTCATTGGTAAATCGTAGGTATAATATATGTCCAGTGTTTTTAGCAGCAGCATCCAACACGTCCAGACAAAACAGTTTTTAAAAATAGCACCATAAACTATTTCACCTGGTACACTCCGTCAACAATAAGCACTGCTCATTGATTGGATATATATGTCGCAATACCAGAGAGGGGCGGCCAAAAATCCTCTCATCCCTCAACACCTGTTTGCTGTGCGTCTTAACTACACCCTCTGAATCTTGTAATACCCGTTGGGTTGTTTAACTGTAGAATACCTTTGAACAGCAAGTTACAATATGGCACCCGCGTCTATACTGTTTAAATCCTGACGCGGAGGAATATTCTAGTCATTCCAGTTTCAACGAAACAATCTTAGTTGTCAAACAAAGCTGTTGAAAAAGAAATATGTTTGCTAATATTATGTCAGAATTGGAAACTCTCCAACATACAAATAAAACGACGGAAATAACAACAAAAGATGATTCGTTCAACTCGCTGATTGGTTCTTCAACTGAGAAGTCTTCGATGCATCAGCCAATTGACTGTGTTGAAACCGCTGCTGGAGATAAAAATAACCACGAAGAAGGCGTTTCTACCACAAATAATTTCCCGTGCTACACGGAGATGATAGCAACGATATTGCTATCAGAGAGACCTGCAGCCAAGACGCTTCAAGAAATATACAATTTTATGGAGAAACGGTACCCATTTTTAAAGCAAAGGGGTGCTTCATGGAAGAACAGTGTGCGCCATACACTTTCTTTGAGCGAATGTTTCGTTAAAATGCCGAGACCGGATAGTGGAAGACGCTGCGATTGGACTGTGCATCCGGTATTTTTACATCAATTTTCATGCGGTAATTTCAAGAGACCAAGGCAAACGAAGAGAGTCGCTAAAGCCGCAAAAGGACAATGCTCGAAAACTCGGCATGAAAATAAACTGACTCCGGACAGCTGTTTTGTTCCAAGAAACCAATGTCGGTATAGCAGTCCACATGTGGTTCATCATTATCCGGAATATCATTTCATCGATCGCTGTCAAATTCCAGGAAGAAATGAACCAGGAAGACTTCTGCCACATCCATCATACCAGAATGATTCGTCAGAATTCTTGGAACTGCCTCGTCCTGCAAGAAATTATTACAAACTATGTCACTATCCTTCGATAGAAACGAATTTTCATGACAGTATAAACCTTTCAGCACAAAACCGGTTCGCAAGAAGCAGCGGTATTCAAAATGTAGAAGCACTTCAAAGTTTCACGCAAAATCAACAGATGTTTCCAATAAATTCAGACTTTCAAGATTTTCTTGCGGGACTTTATTTCAAAAATTTTGTAGATGTTTCAAATTTGTCGTAGCTGGTATGTCCTTTTAAATTTGATATTAAATTTTCAAATCGCAGTAATTGTAAACCGGTTTGATAGCTAGTTTTTTACATAATGCTCTTCGCGGTCTAAAGATTGTTTGTTGTTGCAATGTGTTGCTACTTCTTTGGCTTGTTTTATATAAATCCATCATGTTAACGGGTGAGTAAAGAAACTTTCAGCGTTTCCCGAACTGTTTTCGCCAATTACCCATCGAAAATTTATTTCATTGAAATCGGTCATACCATTCTAGAATTGTGTACGATTTTGCTCGGAATCTGGGGTCTCCCTGAAGCTTTTGACGAAACAAGTCGATTATTCTATAGTTGAATTGCTGGCAAATTCACGACTGTGCAGTTTCGGCAAGCGCCCGAAAAATTCACAAAACTAACATCGGCCTGTGATATGGAGATATCGATAGAAATTTGGTCGGTTTTTCGGGAGTACGCCAATAGATCAAAACCTTGAAATAAATTAGGGTTAGGGTTAGGGTTAACATTGAAATAACTTAGGGTTAGGGTTAGTTTTGGGGTTATGGGAAGGGTCAGGGTTAGGTTCAGGGTTAGGGTTAGCGTTCGGCTTAGGGTCAGGGGTAGGGATTTCAAGATTTGATATATTGGAGTATTACCGGTTTTTCCACTGCCAATAGACGCACTTTCATCAGCGTATGGGAAGGAAAAATCTGGGAGGCCAGGCTTCCTGATAAAGAGTCGATTGTTTGCGAAAATGTTGCCCGACTTAAGGCAGATTTTTGCCCGAAAATGACCGATTTTTGGACACAGTGTAATGGCCACGGCCCTGTGTCCTGCGTTTCCCATACTTCATTTACACTGAAAAAAATTAACAGTGGTATCCAACACATAGATATGATCGCTAGATATGGAGTTTAATTGAATTCTGCAAGCGTGTCCTTTTCACATAAAGAGATACGCAAACCACTTTTTATTTTCATCAATGTATGCCTACGTCAGATAATTTTCAAGTTTCCTTTTTTCCTTTGTTATCCACTTTCTGATATTCACTAGAACTCTACAAGCAGCTGGCGTGTCAAAAACCACCAAGAACAAAGGGTAACCCAGCCGGCAAATGGACATCAAATCACCGTCGAAAAAACTTCTTTCAGGGACGTCCGTGGCGTTGCGTTGACGTAGACATAAAGTCTATGTTATAACTTGTCCCCAACTTATCCTACACTTCATTTCAACATTAAATTCTAAAATTTCAACTTGAGTTTGTGTCTTTTCTGCCATACTTTCCCTTTCATATTTCCGTTATTGTGAAGCGTGGCGCAGAAGGTCGTTCAAGTCGCTGTGGTTCGCCCTCTTTTGACCAAAATTTTTTCAATTTTTGAGCCAATTATTCACCGTGGTGTTTTGGCAGATGGTACAAAAACACTTGGCGCGAGGACTACGGAGCCGCGCTAGTGCCATGCCTCTCACCGTCGTCGTAGTGAGCTGCGTTGTGCAATCGTAAGTTCGCTAATGAAATTTGGCAAGACGTCGAGATTTCAACGTCGCATCTGATCATGAAGTGGTTCAAACTGCGACCAGATCAAGACAACCAATGCAAAGTCGATAAGACAACCAAGTGTTCGCTTTGCGAACTTCAAATTCATTACGTTTATTCGTCGGCGGTGTCTAGTCATTTAATGACGTGACCTTTTTTTCGACCAAATATCGACGGCGAGTTGACGTCGTGTGCCGGCTGGGAAATGGGTTAAAAGGGTAGAAACGTCCCTGCAAACTATTTTGGTCAAAGTGAAGTTACAAACTGTCGTTAATTTCAGTACAGTAGGGTATATTTTTCGTAAATTTTGGTCACATTTTCGGCTCAAAATCACTACTTATTGGTTGTGTTCACGTATTTTTGTATAAGAAACTGGTACTTTGCTATTATTGTTCATTGAAACTTTTTGATATCTTGATTATTTTCGAAATTACAGCTAAATTAGATTGCATTTATTAATTATCTCTGGTTGGATGGATCAAAAATACAATTTTATGACCAACTTTTGCAGTTTGAGAGTATGCATCAAAACCAGGTAGCTGTCAAAAGCAGGAATTCCCACAAGCGCTAAATTAAAAATAGAGTTTACAATGTCTATTAAATTAATTTGAACCTTGACACAAATGCACCAAAAGAAAATTTTAAGATCAGCAACATAATCAAATTTTGGTGATTTTTCAAAAAAGTTTCACCTTTTTGGGTCACCCAGTAGAGAATCCTTGAGCAAACAGGTTGACTTGTACCGACTTGTCATAAGGTGTATAATTACCGCCTATTGGACAATTATTAAACATACGGTGAATCGACATAAGTCAAGACTGGCCAGAGGGCCAAGTGATAAAAATAGCCTCGTGTATTTGATCATCCTGGCACTTGCCGTTTCATAGAGAAACAATGGGATGTAGGCGTTTTCTTTGCCTATTTAAAGCGGCCACTAAATATGCCTCTGTCGATTACCTCATATTGGACACTAACATACGGAAACTCTCAAGACTGTTCTGTGCACAGTTTCTGTGCGAACTCGTCAATATTCCATCAACTTTTGCTGAAAATCTCCCCTCACGTATTTCTATGCTAAGGGCAAATCACGCCCTTAAAATCTCGTTCACCTGAGGCGAAAGTCCTTTCGTTTGAGCGAAAAATACATTAATATCTCTAAGAAATTCGTTTTGTTCCCGCAAAGATCTCATCTGCTTGTTCGAGGAATGATTTGCCTGTGGTTTCTATGAGTGGCCAACACAACTTGGGTATAAGATCAAATGCGATGTAACTACCTGTTCGAAGTTACTATAAATAGATTCTTTCAAAGCTCATCCCTACTTCTGCATAAGAAAGCTCAAGGAAGCTCAAGCGTACCTGTTGTTTGTTTAAAACATTTTTGATGAGGACCTATACGTATTTTATAAGAAACCGCTTATAAAGAAACTCAAAGAACGCCTCTGCTTCTCTCTTTTTCAACCTTTGCTTAACGAAAAGACAATCCACCTTTGCTTAACGACTTAGCAGAACGTCAAACTATTGTACTTCACATGCTTAATGGTTTGGTCATCTTGAATTTGATTGGTTTGACTAGTTGTTATTCTTAATCTTGATTGGTTGGTTAAAACTGAAGTTCCTTGTTTGTTGGTATAAAAGTTAGTGTATTATTCAGGGCCTTTAGATTTAGAAATATTGCGAATTGCACGTTGAATGTAAGAGCGTTGTTGAAGAATGATACAGAAAACCCGAAGATTGCTGTTCTCTTTGAGTGAACTCTGCCGTTTAGAACAAGACTAAACCTGAATCAGCGAGCTAGAGAGGTCGAATCTCTACAGTATTTAACTGAAGAAGGAGATTTCGTCTTGGGTTTTGGATAGTATGTCAAAGGTAGCGTATAGGAAACTATAAGCCTTCTTGGTTTCCAGGATACCACATGGTGTTCTGGCTGGCTGGCGGTCATGGTTTCCTAAACCGCACAGTCTTCCAAAGTTGAATGACGCAACAATCTACTAAATTGTACAAATCTAAACAATGAAATATAATTCGTTTTGTTTGTTGCGTTTTTCCAATAACGTTTCGCTGAAACACCAGCCCCTTTATCAAAGAAATTCCAGCTTCTCAATTTCTAATAACCTGTTACAATTTACAATCAATTATTCTGTAAAGGAAACCAAAATTTGAATTCCCAATTTGAGATGAAATGTCAAATTCACTGTAACAGTTGCACCTGGTCTTCATTGAAAATCCAATTTTATGCTCTGTTGCTGTTTTTGTATCGAATCTCATTGCTTTTGACTGGTAGGGAGTTATATTTGGAAACGCTAATGGTCACCAGTCAAAGAAACCAGCAGGAGGGCGTATAAACCGTTGTGGCTAGATGTACTTTGATAGCCTATAATAGCAATTGCTTTGTGTGCGGTTCAGGTTGCGAAAGAGAATGTACAATTTCGGATGGTTCTAAAAGTGATTTAATTGATCGATTTCAGTGCTTTTTGCTTTAATTGATCGATGAAACTCCAACTTAGATTTAGAGTTCATGTTAAGGTATTTATTTCAATATTTACTTGTCACCAAACCGATCAGAATATAAAAGCGGGTTTGAAGCGTTTGTCACTTTTTTCAGCAAAGAAGAAAGCCTCTAGAGAATATTGACATAGATAACTAACCTTGGACTATCAGTCTGAATTAGACTTTCGTCGATAGATTTAAAGCAGGAATCTTTGAAATCGGTCAATTATGTTACTGGGTTAGTAAAACAAATGCAGATGTTTATCAGACTACCGGGTGCGCCAAAAAAAACAATCCACGGTTGAAAAATCGTAGTACCTAGAGTACTAGATAGATTTGAATGAATCAAAGTTTTGTTGATAGCAGAAAGACTGAAGCATTTTTGTGATTTTTCTCGTATTTTTATGAGTACAGATAATACAGCTAAATTCGAATTTAAGAAAATTCTGTGTTTGCAAAATGCCTGAAAAAGGGCCTAAAACACTTGATCAAATCTTACAGAAATTTCTCACACCGAACAATGCAAAATTACACTTTTTCACGGGTATCGGATGTCGTCTGCACTGGTATTGCCATGGGATTGAAAATCTGTAGTATTTCTTTAAGAATTCATTTCCTATAACGCGGGAGAGAGATTAAATGCTCTTGCATCTTGTTCTATGCGGGAGATTTCGTACGATTTGATCGAGTGTTTTAGGCCTGTTTTCAGCCATTTCGCAACAAACGAATTTTCGTAAAGTTGAATTTATCTATGTTTTCTCTGCTGATAAAAACACGAGAAAAATCACAAAAATACTTCAGTCTTTCAGCTATCAGCCAAAATTCAANATACAATTAACAGAAATCCTCCAAATTCAACGTACTATGGCTCATTTTAATACAAAAAAGAAATAATCTGGTATTCATCAGTATTTTTGCAGTAGGTCTCAAAATAAGGCAGTCCTAAAACGATCTAAATTTGCTAATTTTAAAACGAATTACAAGATCAGCTATTCCTGGAAAAGTAATTTGGTCTTTGATCTACTTGTGAAAAAAGAAATTTGAAGATCGGCCACGTAGTCAAATCTTGGTGATTTTTCAAATAGGAGTACTTTTTTTTGGGACACCCGGTAGTTTTTACGTACGATCTTCCAAACGTTGCAACTACTTTCTTCGAATGACCTTGAGATGGTGAAAATCAATGAAATCTTCACATAATTGCCCAAAACATGAAAAGGAAATGGCAATTTTCAAGATACTAGTTTTTAAGATTTAGTTTGCATCTCAGCTACACAACAAGAATTAATACGACTGAATTGATGAATAGTTAAAATACTACAGGATATCAAACTATATCAAACGCCCAAATTTTTCTGTTTGAAGCTGAAGGAAGACACGTTATTTTTACTTTGCATTTGAAAGAAAATGTCATCCTATTCTGTGTTTCTGTGTTGTTGGGACATGTTCATCCCCTTTAACAAAGCGAGCTTTTCCATTTAGCAAGGATGAGTTGTTATGCGGGATATCACGTTTATTTTTCATTTCATTTTTCATTATTTATGCGTGGAAACCCAATCGGTCGAGTGGACTGCTTTACAGGGGGCTGTGTCAACACTCTACAATATTGCAAACAAATTACGCTCAAGTTTACAATATAAAATGACAAAATGAATACATTTAGGCTGAAATCGGCAAATTAATCTTCAGCCTACTTTTTAAAGTACAAGGCAAAAAGTGGTAGGTATCTAGAATTTTATCAAACTTCATGATGTCTTTTTATTGTTTAGTTCATGCAAAGACGAGATGGTGGCTAGAAGACGGTTGTCGAGAAAGAAGATTCTTTGACCGTGCCAACCTGTCCAGTATGAGGAATGCGTTTCTACCGGTGTCTGGACGGTTGCGAACAGACAGATTAATTAGGTTTGACGATCAGTTCACTACTAATTGCCCAGACAAGAGTTTTGTAAGAAATGACTGGTTAATAATTAGTATATGTGTACCTTTCTATGTTGTTTCTAACCTGCAATCAAGACAAGGAGATCTTTCTCCGATTTCCTCCACGCGCGCCATTTCCTTGACTTTATACGTCATTGCTTGTTGTCTTTTCAAATTATGTAATGAATTAGTTGAAGCTGAGCACCGTGAGAATGTACAACTCTTTCGCAACATGTTCTATTTCTGATTTCATTCGAAATAGGGGTAACATCTGGGAATTACGATTGCGTGTTTGCGATACGAATACGTGCACGTTCGAACATCGTATCAATTGAATAGGGTAGGTTGGGGTAATGTGGGTCTACGGGGTAAAGTGGGTCTATTAAGCTTTTTGCTAAAAATATCCTTCCTCGTCAAATCGAAAAAAGCTTGGCTATTTTTCTTGTAATGTCTACATAATAGGAAGCCTTAAAAAAAAAACAATCGTCTTAGATGAATCTCCATTCGTTTTATAAAATAATTTTAGTGAACGTCCTACTGTGGAAGAATTTCAAAGCCGAGAAGAACTTTCCCCTGCCACTGTTATTTTGCTTTTCTGGTCCATTAAATGGGCATGAGGTGAAAGTTTGGTCTTTTACAAGTGAAATAACGTTTATTTCAAAGTCATTGAAGCGATAATTATTTTTCTGCATATTTTTTTACTAAATGGGGTAATGTGGGCCTACTGAGAATTCAGCCATAGCTCAAATTCAATGAAGCCTTGAATTGCTTAAAGACCGACCATTGACCCGCATGCTTTGCGATCGTTTGTTTTTGTTTTTCAATACTTTCTGACAGTCAGAAACTACAGAGCTGTGGAAAGCAAAACCACTGACTTCGCGCAAAGCATGCTGGTCAATGGTCGGTCTTTAAAATCTCGCACTTATATTCATCCTGCCACGTTGTTTTGTGTCTAAAATGTGAAAAAGGCTTTGCTTTTACTGCAAGTGCTGTCTTGTAACCAGTAAATGGGCGAAAACAAACTGCAAAAGTTTTTATTTGATCATTACNCCAGACAAGAGTTTTGTAAGAAATGACTGGTTAATAATTAGTATATGTGTACCTTTCTATGTTGTTTCTAACCTGCAATCAAGACAAGGAGATCTTTCTCCGATTTCCTCCACGCGCGCCATTTCCTTGACTTTATACGTCATTGCTTGTTGTCTTTTCAAATTATGTAATGAATTAGTTGAAGCTGAGCACCGTGAGAATGTACAACTCTTTCGCAACATGTTCTATTTCTGATTTCATTCGAAATAGGGGTAACATCTGGGAATTACGATTGCGTGTTTGCGATACGAATACGTGCACGTTCGAACATCGTATCAATTGAATAGGGTAGGGTGGGGTAATGTGGGTCTACGGGGTAAAGTGGGTCTATTAAGCTTTTTGCTAAAAATATCCTTCCTCGTCAAATCGAAAAAAGCTTGGCTATTTTTCTTGTAATGTCTACATAATAGGAAGCCTTAAAAAAAAAACAATCGTCTTAGATGAATCTCCATTCGTTTTATAAAATAATTTTAGTGAACGTCCTACTGTGGAAGAATTTCAAAGCCGAGAAGAACTTTCCCCTGCCACTGTTATTTTGCTTTTCTGGTCCATTAAATGGGCATGAGGTGAAAGTTTGGTCTTTTACAAGTGAAATAACGTTTATTTCAAAGTCATTGAAGCGATAATTATTTTTCTGCATATTTTTTTACTAAATGGGGTAATGTGGGCCTACTGAGAATTCAGCCATAGCTCAAATTCAATGAAGCCTTGAATTGCTTAAAGACCGACCATTGACCCGCATGCTTTGCGATCGTTTGTTTTTGTTTTTCAATACTTTCTGACAGTCAGAAACTACAGAGCTGTGGAAAGCAAAACCACTGACTTCGCGCAAAGCATGCTGGTCAATGGTCGGTCTTTAAAATCTCGCACTTATATTCATCCTGCCACGTTGTTTTGTGTCTAAAATGTGAAAAAGGCTTTGCTTTTACTGCAAGTGCTGTCTTGTAACCAGTAAATGGGCGAAAACAAACTGCAAAAGTTTTTATTTGATCATTACTATCAAATTCAATCACGGCCTTCCAAGTCAAAACGATGGTGGATCACAGCATAAGGACAGCAGTTTTATTTTCGTCGCGGGAACGGGATTGCTTGCGATAAAAGGCAAAGATTGGCACTTTTAATCGAATAGAAAATAGTTGGGGAATACGATTCCATTAATTGTTTGAATCGTGTACCTTTCAATATTCCCCTATTATACGAGTTTTGAAAATAGACCCACTTTTCCCTCTCGTTGGGAAATGTGGGCCTATTTTAGTTGCCTAAAAAGATAATTTTTTAAAAATATCCAACTGCGTCTATCAGAGCTGAGATTTTTTCGAGTGAAACAAGAAGCATTGAATGTCAATTAAACGAAAAGTTTGAAAGTATTTGCATTTTATTGTCGTTTTACCAGCTATGTATTTTGAGATTTTGCTCAATTTAGACCCACATCACCCCACCCTACCCTAGACCTATTCGGAAACTATTTTCAGCTCGAAGAAAAGGCTGCAAATACCAGCACAGCCAAAAATCTAACCTACACCGTGCTTATTTTGATGCAAATACGCCTACATAACCATTTCATGCGTTGTTAAAGGCAATGCATGGAATGGTTATGCATACGGAAATTGCAAATTCCGTATGCATAACTGTAGTATGTATGTATTGTCATGCAGCCCAGAAACATTTTTTGACCAAGTGCCCTTTTAAACCGATTACTAATCTTTCAACATAACGTATGAAATTAAATGTATGTTAGGTAATGTAAATGTAATGTAGTGTAAGTAACGTGTATCTCTGTGATGGGCCGAGCCTTTTTGGAGATTAACATTGTAGATTGTAGAATGCGCACTTGTTAGCCCTGAAACATAGCAGGTTAGCTGAGTCATTATTGTGCACTCCACGCCTGCACAATGACTCAGGCGAAAAGGGGTTTTTAAGAGAAGACATGAGCATACATCGCAAGAAGAAGCCTGGTTCACACCAGGTGAAGTCGCTGGAGTCCTTGAGGGTCGCTGGAACAAACGTCCCAAAATATTGAATGTGAACGGCGAAAATAAACTCCCCAATGACCCTGACGACACCAATGACTGAGTTTTGCCAGGTCTTTTGGGTCGTTCGTTGCAACGACCCCGGCGACATCAACGACCTAGTTTGAACCAAGCTTTACTGCTCAGCTTCTGAATTAAACAAATGAAATTTAAGAGGCCACTTTATATCTCTCCTTCTTCTTTCGATATACGTTCATTTATTCTTTAAAAAACCCCTATTTGCGTGCACAACGACTGAGTTAGCCACCTATGTTTCAGGGCAATCTTTGTTTAGCAGTCGGCTTTGGTTATTACTTCCGTGGCTCAATTACTCGACCGTTAAAAAAATGTTTTTGTCTTCGATGACTTATTGCTTTGTAATAGCGCGTCAATCAAAAACAACTATAGTCCGTCTCAAATTAGATGTCACGTGAAAATGCACGTGAATAACAACGATTGAAATGCTTTGCATGAGTAATTTTGTGTTATCGCAAATTTCACATGACATCTAATTTGGGTTGTTACAAAATCTGCCCATGTTTGATGGCAGATGTCTAGATGTTTCCTTCTTCTTTCAATCTATAGTCGTCTTTTCATGGACTCTTTTCGCATGCACAATAAATGAGTTAGCCATTAAGGCTTTAGGCTATTTGATGCATAATATTTTGTTTACATTCGTGGGTTGACTTATCGGCCGTAGAAATTCCTTTGTTTGCAATCGCTGATCACTTTGTACTGGCGTGTCAATCAAAAGAGACGGATGCTATTGTTTACAGGTCCTTGCGTGATAACAGATAGTTTTTACTTCTGAGCAAGTCAACCTGTATGAATATTAGTAATTATTAGTAACTATTAGTAATCATTAGTAATTATTAGTAATTATTAGCAATTATTATTATTATTATAAAACTCAAACCACCATCAGAATTTAACAGAAAAGGAATAATGAAAACACAACTGCTAAAAAATGTCAAACGTTTCGCTATAAAATCTTCGTTAGCCAAGTACCGGGTGTTCCAAAAAAAGTATACAGATTTGGTCAACCCTAACGATCAGAATTTAGCATGAATCAATCAGAAATCATTTTTAAAACATTACTCGATAGTTAACTTGAACATAGATACCTTGTTTGTCTACATTGGTGCTTTGAGAGTAGAGATATAAATCTTCAAAGGACAAATTTGCCACCACCTCCCAACCAGAGCTTTGGCGTTTTGGCTTAAGCAAATTCTTACGGCACAGCGAATAAATCACCAATAATTTGAACCAGGAGGAGAAAAATTAAAAACTGCACAACAATTGCATTTCACAAAATATAATTTACGTGACGCTTATCATTTATTTATTTTCTTATTTATTATATATCGCATTGTGCATTTTATTTATCAAATTTACAAGCTGCACAATAGACTATGTCATAGACAATGACGCTAAAGATGGCTGCTCCAAAGGTTCTGTTTTGCCGCAAATCATGCTGGTCAAAAGCAAATCATGCGACTTGCTAGCTTGAATTCGAATCGACCTTGAATTCGAATGCAACATGGTTCGAAAGGAAACCTTCCCAAAGCATAAAAAGTAAAGTTTTATAAAATTTCCTATTTGTTTACATTGATTACTTGTTCCGAACTTTACAACAGCTAGATAGTCGAAACGGCAGACCATAGTGGCAGACCAACATTTTTATGACGTTATGTGGTCGTCAGGGAGCTTTTTACCAGCATGCTTTGCGCGGCCGCCTTCTTTAGCGGTATTGTCTATTCTTGTATATTGATGTATGGGCATAATTCAAACACATAGCTAATCCTCAGCTTCTGAATTTAAGAAGAATAAATTTACGAGGCAGATGTTTAGGTTTAACCTTCTTCATTCGATATATGCTCACGTCAAATCTCGACAGATCAANAAGAAAAAATTTAGTTTGTCGACATTGGTCGTATCGTTCTCAATTTACAAGCGATTTTATAAGAATGCTTCATCTTAAAATCCTGCAAAATAGGCTTAAAATCCTTGATCGAATTTGCTAGCAATTCTGTCCCACAGCTATCATAATTAAACTCTATCCATCTATTTTATCGCTCAAACATTTACTAGGTATATAAAGAGGCTGCTGCATAATCGTATCCACTGGGGACTGTCATTCAGCCCTTTTTCGTCTATTTTCTATTATAATTAGGCTGGTTTGCTAGCAAATTTAATCAAAGATTTTAGGCCAGTTTTGAAGAATTTTGAGATAAAGAATTTTTATAAATTAATCGCTTGTAGCTCGAAAACAATACAACAGATTTTAACAAACTAAATTTCTATCGAAGTTGATATGTTAGCTTTTTAGGTATTATCAGTTTTTAGGAATCCGATAAAGGGTTTGAAAACTACAGGCTTTCAAAAGTCAAAACATTTTTCTGACTCACCCGGTAGAGTTACATTTTGCTGGAATCTGGATTGAAAATACTTTAAATGGACCAGAAACTACCAAACAATTTTGGCCATTTATAAGCTCGACAACAAGGTCTTAAAACAGTTTTTAGATGTCTGTTCAAATATTTACAATGTCGAGAGACTGACTCTACAACAAGATAATTGTTTCAAATTGATTTTAGGCACTATCGTCATGGAAATCAGTTGCAAACTCACCGAGTTGAAAGCTTTGAAAGATCACGTTTGTGCAAAACCGGTCTAAAAAGTTATACATTCAAGACAGTTCAATCGAAAATCTATATTTTTTCCAAAACAAAGTTGAAATGGGGAGGGGGGAGGGGCCAAACTTTTTGACAGTTTTGCAACTGACAGTTGATTTGACACCCTGTGCAATCCTTGGACGCCCTGCGTTTCTATTGTTTTGGCACCCTGTGTTGCTTTAGCCTCAATTTGGTAAAACATGTTGCCTTGGAAACATATCATGTTGTGAGCAATGGCTGTGGCGAGCAGACGTCTCAAATGAGCAGGCGGGAAAATGTAGCAACAAATTGTGGTAGCATAGGCAATTAAAGTCAAAGGTAATAAAGAAATGCAGAATTATTATTCCTAAAACCAGGATTCTGGACAGAACATTTTAAAACAAGGAGAGGAAGTGGTGCACCAAGCAAAAAGTTATTTTCAATTTGGTTGAATTTTTTAGGCCCGTATTTTTGGCGGGACTTTAGGCCTACACACCGCAACAGTGGCATAACAATTTTGAACGGTGATTAGGTTCATAAGGTCAAGCAAAACCAGAAGGAAGTCGACACCAAGCTGACTCACGAAGCAAAACATTCAGTCATCGAAATCTACTTCTACAAAGTCCAGACAGAGGCAAGACAAGAGTAAGAAGGACAATTTGAAATTCACCACTCGGAGGAGCACTCATCCAGCAAAGCAGTTTTATTTTGAGCAGCAACAACAATCAACACAATGAACGATGCAGATTTAGAAAAGCTAGGGGTGAAACCTGGGAAGCTTGAGCCAGCTTTTAATCGTGAGACTCTGCAGTATTCAATGCTGCTAGCAAGCAGTATCACCAATTTAAGCATCAATCCTGTCACCAGAGATGCAGATGCTACATGGACTGTTGTGGTGAGTGATTCTCTGATCTGACTGTTTTCCCGCCTTTTTTCCGTAACGCAACGGTCAAATTTTACTTTACCCGGTAAGGATAGGTTTTTCCGGCCCCTGAATCCAATGCAATCATGTTCAACGGGCGCATCCTTACGGCTTCGGGCGCACGCGATATTTCTCGAATTAGTGACCCGACCGGGAAGCAGCTTCCGAAACGGGAAGGGAATTTGATACCCGAACGGGCAACCGTTACCCGATCGGGTATCCGTTACTCGATTGGGTATCCATTACCCATGTGGTACCAAAGTTACCCGTTTAGTAGTTTAGCTTTAGTGATGGTATTGAGGATACGGAACACTTTTTGTTGCTCTGCCATACCTATGATTCGATTAGGTGTGATCTTCTCGACAGCGTNCCCCTGAATCCAATGCAATCATGTTCAACGGGCGCATCCTTACGGCTTCGGGCGCACGCGATATTTCTCGAATTAGTGACCCGACCGGGAAGCAGCTTCCGAAACGGGAAGGGAATTTGATACCCGAACGGGCAACCGTTACCCGATCGGGTATCCGTTACTCGATTGGGTATCCATTACCCGTGTGGTACCAAAGTTACCCGTTTAGTAGTTTAGCTAACAATGTTTTAATCATTCATTAGTGATGGCATTGAGGATACAGAACACTTTTTGTTGCTCTGCCATACCTATGATTCAATTAGGTGTGATCTTCTCGACAGCGTACATGCGATACTGCAACCACATGGTTTATCTAACCTTTCTTTCCAGGAAATGTCAAAAGTTCTCTTATATGGTCATGAAAGGTTATCAGCTGATGCAAATACGAAAATATTATTGGCAACATTAGAATACATCCATGCTTCAGAACGCTTTCAATAAATAAATAAATAAAAAGTTTCTTGGTTTTCTTCTCTCATGTAGTATATATTCTCTTGTACCTGTACTGTTTTATTTTAAGTATCTGTATTTATTGTAATATCAATTTTAGAGTTTAGCGTATTCTATGTTAAATGTACTCGCCGCAGGGTTGCTATGTATTTCCATGCTCCCTGTGGTATCGTCTTGTAATATTGTAATTGTTATTGTAAATTTTATGAGGATATAAAAAAAATATATCATTCATTGATCAAGGGTCTGTTAGTCTGATTAATTTGCTGCAAAATCTGGAACAAGATTCCACTGAATGTTAGGACTTCTCTTCTCCTATAAAAAAGATCAATTCGGAAATTGACACAAGCAATTATTACTTCAAAGTTCCTGCATAGTTACTTTGTTATTTAGTAGCCAAAAAATTGTTTTCAGAATTCTAAATAGAATCTTTCGCATTTAAATATATATCAATGTTCTCATTCTATGAACCATTTTACTCAAGGGCATACGGCTTAAAAGCTCTAACAGAATTCTTTCCACAGATGTCCTCTGCAGCATTACGGTTTAGATGCATTACGTAAATTAGCTACCCCATGTTTTCATTTTCTGTGATATTTTAGCATCATAATACTGTGTTTATTGGTTTATTATGTAGCTTTAGCTGACAATATTCATGAATTAAAAAAATTGAAATAGTTAGCATGGTTCCAGTTTCTATGCCACCTTATAAATGCTCAATATCCTTTTCTTAGGGCCTTGGAAATATTAAAACAATTCCCATAATACCAGGAGAGACAAAAATCATCAAGATTGAAGTCACTGCCGAGGATGGAACCACAAAGGAATACAACATCAATGTAGTTTCATTGTCACCATCATGTGCGGTTCTTTCTGACATAAAATTAACCCATGGAAGCCTCTCTCCAGAATTCAAATCCAACTGTTATGACTATGCGGCCTCACTACCTTGGTATCTTGACAGCATAACTGTCCTACCTGAAGCCATAGACAAAGGTATTGAGGGAGCCAATAAAGGTATCGGCCTTATCTTAAACTATGGAGAAACACTAAAGACCATTGAGATCATGTCACCAGATAAGACAAGCACAGCAGAATACCGTATCAAATTCCGCAAAGACAGACTACTAAGATCAATTGCGACAACTGGATGTGAAGGCAACATTTTGAAAAGCTGTCCTATTTGCCTTGGTATTTTATACTGTCCAGTTTCTTTGACACAGCAAGAAAGTAAAGCTACAAGTTCCAAGAAGTTGTTTTTTTGTAGAAGTTGTGTAGAGACACTTACACGGACCAGAAAACAAGATCCATTTACTGAGAAGCCTTTGCCCCCTGATTTCATTAAAGACCAGAACGAACATGAGAAAATCTTGGCGCTTATGAAAGTTCTGTGCTGTTATTATAATTTTGGCTGTGAAGAAAAAGTGGAATTGAGAAAGCTCGGCAAGCATTTGAAAGAATGCAATTTCCAGCCAATGCTAGCACATAAATTTGAAGGAGTTATTGGAAAAAATGAGTTTGGGAATGAAGAATATGTAAGTAATGGTACATCTACTGAGTGAATAAAAATATAAATGCACAAACAATGTTCTTGTATGCGTGTTGCACAATATTACATTAAAACAAACAAATACAGTATAAATAATTGTACTTTGAACAGAGTTTTGTTTTGTACGACGTTTCGGGCATAAACCCATTATCAAGTGAAGTAAGATTAGCAGAATGTAGGATGAAAGAAGAGTAGATTCGAATCTAATCTTTCTAATAATAATAATCATAATCGAATAATAATAATGAATAATAATCGAATCTTTCGAATCTACTCTTCTTTCATCCTACATTCTGCTAATCTTACTTCACTTGATTATGGGTTTATGCCCGCAACGTCGTACAAAACAAAACTCTGTTCAAAGTACAATTATTTATACTGTNTTTTCACGAGCAAATGAACATTTGAACAATAACTTCCTAAATTGTTGTCAGTAAGTTTGTTGAATTTGGCCCTTTCGGTCTTTAATTCTGGATTACCTGTTCTAAAAGAAGGACATCTCCAGCAATCTAAACGGCGTTGCCCAAACAAATTTTCCCAGGAACCTCATTTTTGCTAACTTTACTTGCATTTTGCCCCACAAAAACAGCCTCCTAGCTACGGCACTGAATTAGGCAGGTGTGTCAAGTGTTGTTAATGAAACTGGAGAGTGCTAAGAACATTTACTTTCCTGAGAAAGAGCAAAAATAGTGAACGTTGAAGAATTGTACAATGACATCATGACAACATCCGAGTTGCAATGTGTAACCTTCGAGAAGCTTGAATATATGTCGCAGATTCAGATCATATCATAAATAGCAGACGGGGAATTTTGAATGAAAATTTAGGTATTTTTATGAGAAAGGAGCGTTCTCAATGCTAGGAAATGAATGATTTAAGTTACGTACTTAATCATTATCTAGCTCACCAACTTGTGTAACATTTAAAAGACACACATTACACAAGAGGGGGCGCCAAAATGGACTTGGCCACCCCAAGGAAACTATAGCCACCCCGCCACTGATTTGTGGGAAATTTCCTCATTTGAGTGCAAAATAGTGCATCATAAATTTTTTTTGTAAATTATAGAATAGATGAGTAATTAAAGCCTCAGTCAGCCTCAGCCACTGGTGTTAGAATTTTTTTAATCGGTTGGATGGTTTTTTAAATACAATTTTTCAAAGTAGACTATAATACGTCTGTATCTTTTTGCGAATCAACTGGTATATCAAATGGCTTTGATTAATGAAACTTCAGAACATACTTCCGTACATACAATATGAAAACTATTTTATGTGAAATGATGTCTCGGCCCATTTAATAGGGTAGATCAAAAGGAAAATTAGGTGCCTCAAAACTGTCTGTAAATGTCACTGACTTGATTTTTTTTGCAACAAAACAATCAGTTTGAAAGCATTTTGAAGATTTTTCTCTCTATTGAACTGCCAGGAAATAATTAGATATTCAGCCACACCCTTAACAAGACCACACCGACTTCCAAAAAGTGACTCCAGGGTGTCCAAAAGATTTTTCAAATTAAAGTAGGTAGAGTTATGAGCTTTCGTTGATAGATGCTACTACCTTAATGCTATGCAGTGGAGCTCAAATCAGAACAGTGTTTCACAGGTAAGTATTATTTCTTAACCTATCAAAATAGTTGCTGCACAATTTTAAAATCAGCAGTGCAAGACCTTTAGCAATTTATTTCAATGCAAGAGCTTAATCGTTGAATAGACGATAACCCTAAAGATAGCAGTGAGGAACTTTTTACCACAATGCATTGCATTCCAATTAATTACGAATCTTTGATGATTCTATAGGGATTTTATTAAAGAATGCAAAGCATCTTGGTAAAAGCTCCTCGCTGCCATCTTTGGCGTTATTGTCTATTGCAAAACAGTGTCTTATTATCTTGCATAAATATTTCCACAACTTCCATGATTTTAAAGGGGGAAAAAGTTCTGTTTCTTGAAATGATTTTATTATGCTATTAATCATAAAATCTTTGATCTTAAATGACAATGACAAATTGTTCCTTTCATTAACCCTATTGGTTATGATTGCACATGCTTTGTTTTTATTTGTTATTGTTTCTTGCCTTACTAGCTCAAGACAGCCATCTGCCAAATGTGCAGTCATCCTGTTCGAAACAACGAATTGAACACCCACTTGAAGTTTTATTGCCCATCCAAACATCCAAACACAAGATTTAATCACATTGTCGAGCTGCGCAATTGGGAGAGGAAGTTCCACGACAAAGCAATTCAGAGAGCAGATGATCCCGACGACTGTGTAGAAAATGCACCAACAGGTATGCCAGAACTATTATTGGGACGACTGCACTTCAGCGAACCAGCTTTATGTCATATCTCTCAGGAATGTATTTGACCAAATACCCTAACTAAACCCTACCTTACGCTAACTAAACCTAACTTACCCTAACTAACCCTAAATTACCCTAAAAACCCCTTTCCCAAAACCTAACCCTGACCCTTACCCCATGACATATTACTTGCCGATATTGAAAGCTGGTCCGCTAAACTGCAGACTAGCCCTGTTATTGTCATCGAGGAAGGTCGTGCAAACGATGCTGCACAACAAGGGCAGGTTTTGCAACAATAGCAAAAATTGCCTTTGATTGACACGCCATTTCAAAATGATTAGCNCGAACCAGCTTTATGTCATATCTCTCAGGAATGTATTTGACCAAATACCCTAACTAAACCCTACCTTACCCTAACTAAACCTAACTTACCCTAACTAACCCTAAATTACCCTAAAAACCCCTTTCCCAAAACCTAACCCTGACCCTTACCCCATGACATATTACTTGCCGATATTGAAAGCTGGTCCGCTAAACTGCAGACTAGCCCTGTTATTGTCATCGAGGAAGGTCGTGCAAACGATGCTGCACAACAAGGGCAGGTTTTGCAACAATAGCAAAAATTGCCTTTGATCGACACGCCATTTCAAAATGATTAGCGCTCGAAGACAAAGGGAATTCTCTCAAGCGACATATCTAAACAAACAAGCCGCAAAAGTTGCCCTGAAACATAGGTGACTAAATCAGTCGTTGTGCACGGGAAAAGTGGTTTTTAAGAGAAGAAATATGCATATATCGAAAGAAGAACGATATATCGAAGTGTCTGCCGCCTAAATTGAATTTATTTTATTCAATAACGGAGCAATAAGCATTACAAATCTCGTAGATTTTTGAGTGTGATTCAAACATTTATTGCTCCGCTTCTGAATACAATAAATGAAACTTAATGGCAGATGTTTAGATATATCCTTCTTCTTTCGATATATATATATGCTTATTTCTTCTGTTAAAACCCCTTTTCGTGTGCGCAACGGCTGATGT
This sequence comes from Aurelia aurita, assembly GCA_004194415.1. NCBI lineage: Eukaryota > Metazoa > Cnidaria > Scyphozoa > Semaeostomeae > Ulmaridae > Aurelia > Aurelia aurita. The sequence goes on from REGM01000062.1 coordinate 1,071,009, forward strand.
AGCCACAAGGTAAAGCTTTCCAATGAATTATTAAAATGTAAATATTTTCGTCAGTCAGTAATCAAAGTGAACAGCACGTTTTGATAGTTTTGGAGAAACACGACAGACGTTTTTCTTACAAATCACGCATTGAGAAATCGCGCACTTAAGATTAATAGCAAACGTTCAAAATTAGGCAATAGAAAACAATGTTGTTGTGCATGTTGTACGTCGTTCATATCAATAAAACAGTAATTTCTTTAAAAATACGACTATGTACGAAAGCTAAGAATAGTTACAACGTTTCGAGCTTAAATCTTCATTAGGTATTAAATTAGGTAGGTTTTGAAGCCTTAGCGAAACGAAAGATTAGGAACGACATTTGTTGCTTGGTTTTGAATAAAATCATTTTTTAAACAGTTGGTACTTTTTACTCAATTCTGACGCGCATGTTTCGGACCCATTCACCAAGAATTTAAAATCTAAAAGTGGATGGGGAAACTGGATTTATCGAAATGCACGTTGGGCAAGATTATGCATGCTCGTTCGTTTCATTAACTTTTTCTGTTGTTTTGTTTGTCTATGTTTGCTCAATCTTATCACAAGGTTAATCTAAACATTTTTGTATATTTCTCAAAGAACTGAAGAATTTTATCTAACCTATAAAACCAAACTGTTCCTCGTTTAGATTATTTTGCTTCTGCCAGACCACATTTGGCTTCAAATTGCAGCTTTGAAGCTAAACCCCTGCTATTTTTTAAATACTCCAGCAGACTCTCCATATTTCAAATTTTAAGTGATTTTACAAAAGCCGCATTTTTTTGTTCCAAATAGAAATAAGTCCGAAGTTTGTTCTGTATACAATTGGATTACTTTGAAACAGCAACTATCGTTCTTATTAACGTCGAAGTTTTCGAAACAGAAGAAAAAAGCACGTCTGTATTAATTGGGTTTTTGGAAGTTGACAACGCAAAATTTGGTCTCAGGGAATACTGAAATATCAATAGCTAGTTTTGAGTAAATCCGTTTCATCAGTAAGAGTAGGGTATCTTGTTGTAGGAAAGGTTTGATTATGGTTAGTTTTGTCGTGAAATTAGACAATTTTTATTCGTTTTGTCGCACAAATAGAATTGTCGCAAAATAGACTGCTTTTGTTGTATGACCTGGCATCCCCTTAAACAGTTTACTGAAAACGATTTACTCAATTATTGAGTAGCTGTTATAATTTCGTAAAGCGAAGCTTCCAATTTGGTCTCGTTTGAAATTAGCCAATGAGAACGCTTTTCAAAGAACTATTCCATGACAGCTGCCAAAACATAGAGCTGGGTAACCGTGAAATTACGTTTCTTGTTAGTTCGACGGAAAGTATATTGATTTCATAAGGAATATCGCAAAATCTGCTGTGTAAGTTTACATCCGACCAACTCTCATTTCCAGTTGTTAAAATTAAGCAATCATCGGCACCATCTTATCATAAGAACATAGATGAGTGTTTGAAAAGTCTGCCAAATTCTACTTCCTACTACTTGTAAAATTTGTTATTTACGATAGCATGTCAACGATCGAAGTGAATGTATATTAATTGATGAGAAATATTATGAATTCACCGCTGCTGAAGAAAAAACTACGTTAACTTTGTTTTGTTTATGTACCATAATAGGAATCGTCGTGTTTATAATTTTTTTTCATGTGATTTCGATTTTTTCTGATTTAGGGTAGGCTGAAATGTAAATCTATCTAACATCTTCAGATTCCGAAATCTTTTGCAAGATTTTTCACGCATTTATCTTCGATCTGAAAGCATCGCAGAGCTTTGTATACATTCATGCACTCATCAAAATTGTATCTCCTTACCTTTGACGCCTTGCTCTTGTGAATTCCCATCCTTATTTCCAAAATGTACTTCTTTGCACGGCAAACCTTGTTTTTATGAATTATTATTGCCTGTTTGCATCCTGGTTATCTTCTGAAGTGATTACTGTTGCATACCTTCATACCCTAATGCAATAAAATTGCAACAGTCTGCTCTTTACTCGATGGTTTTTCTTTTGAAAATGAGCTTGCGCGCTGTTTTTATATCATTGTGCTATGTCACGTGTACGATGTTCGTGATTGCATGATTGCGAGACCATGCTTGTCCTTGTTTCTGATAAACCTAATCTCCTCCTGTCTCTATTGATTTGCACATTTTCTCCTACCTAATACACCATGCTTTGTTTTTAGCTGTTGAAGGGGGCTGAGCACCTCACTTTCTTTCTGTTCAACCCCCCTGTTTGCTCCCTTTTCAACAACAATGACTTTATTTGTGTGCGGTGTTCAAGATGTGTTGAATCACCCTGAAATTTGGATGCTTTAGCCCCCCTGCCACGAGGCCTGCCCACAATCCGTAGATTCACACGTCTGCGTTATTGTAGGATCTGTCATTAACGGTTCTCCGCAATGCACCTGATCCTCTCCAATCCCTTTAGGCCTAAGTTGTTATCTGACTCGTTTAAAATGATCTGTCTCGTGGTCGACATGTGCTCAGCCCTTTAAAGTACTTATTTATATGCCTACTCCTCTGAAAGTGTCTCCTTGTTGGGCTAGGTACTGTATATTTGTCCTTACTTGCAAGCTAATGTGCCATTTGGTATAAGACCTATTGAACGTTCCGTTACAGGATACACCTCAATGAGCCTGCTGGAATCTACTTCCAAGCTAGAGTACGGGTGGGGAGAACTTCCAAACTAGAGCACTGTATTTTGGTCCCGCTTGTAAGTAACTCTGCCATTTGGTGTAGGACCTATTCAACTCTCTTTAAAGCAGACACGTCAGTGACGTCACTGGGTGTACAGTCTACTTACAACCTAAAGCATGGCAGAGACGGAGTTAACTTCGAACCTTCACAGAAATTGTATGGCTTTCTTGGTCAGTACGAGTAATGGTTCTTCTGTTGTTATAGTGCCAGGTGTTCCAAAATGAAATATTCCAGTCAAAAAATTGTCTAACTTTGAATGTAATATCAAGCTAAAGTCCCCGTTTTATGTGATTGTTTCGAAGGCTAAATTAATTTCAAGATCTTTGTCCAAATATTTAACATGCCCTAGCTTGCTCATATATAACCATTAATTCTTAATCGGATTCGTCTTTAATTGAAATGTCTTTGCTTGGATTCGTCTTTAAGTTAACTGGAATGTCTTGAAATTATAATGAAAACGATCATCGAGGCAAAGGCGTCGCCTAGGGGTGGACTGGGGCACAGAATATTCTGTGACTGGGGTGCACATGTCGACCTTAGTTTTCTCAAGGCGGTAGTTATTATATAAATTGGCTGGATAACCTTTGAGAACTTAGTTCCATAAAAGACCATCCCATTTTTATAGGGGTGGCGACGCCCCTGCATCGTTGCAATCTTTGTTCTTGCTCGTGTTTTGTTGAAGCTTTGATTTCCTGTCAATACTCTGGTTTCTACGATCTATTTCATAATAACAAGTTTGTGACTTTATTAACAAATTATACTGATTGAAATACCGGTAGGAATAGAGGTGTTGCTTTCTTCTTTTCGATGTTCTCACCTTGTTTTGAAGAACATCCTACCACCACTGGTAGTTCTCATGAGCCTCTGTATCATGGCTAACTTGTTCTAGTGTTTGCCCTCCCCTAGTTTCAACAACTGGGATGGCTCAGTGATAGCGCGCTTGACTACCAATCTGATGGTTGGTGGTTCGAGTCCCTGCCTTGTCAAACCTGCTACATAGAGTGAGGAGGGTCGCCAACTCCCTGTAATTCCAGGCTAAAGGAATCACGAGGTGCGTGGTCACATCGAGAGGAAGGACCAGGACACTGCTTCGACAAGCTTAGCTTCTCAGTGTCCTAACGTTATCTTCGGATGCTATGTAGAAATATAGAGCAAAATCCCTCCCTTACGATACCCTATGGCCCCTTGTAAAGAAAATAAATAAAATCCACGAAAGAGCCCTAAGAATCGCATACAAGGATACGTCATCAAATTTTGATAAATTGTTAATTAAGGCGGACTCAGTGACTATTCGCCAAAGAAATCTACAGTTGCTAGCTACAGAAATTTACAAGACCAAAAATGACCTCAACCCTAAATTCATGGGTGAAGTCTTCGTTGAGAAGAAAATCCCATATAGACTGAGAGGCAATGATAACTTGTTAGTACCAATTCCACGCACAAATGCGTATGGTATAGAGACAATCAGGTCCACTGCTGGACACAAACTTTGGCATTCGTTGCCACTAGAAATAAAAGAGTCTCATACCTCGACAGAATTTAGGCGGAAAAAAAGCATCAATTTACAAATTGCAACTGTAGATTGTGCAAGAGATATGTAAACAATTTAGGATTCTTATAGATATTTAATTATTTGTATTAGCAAAGATGTAAATAGGATTATTTATTTTCAGTTTTTGTTAAAGGGTCCTTTGCAACCAGCATACCTTGCGCGTGCCATCTCTTTGTTGGCGGCCATTTTCGTGGACCATAAAAATGGCGACAACAAAGAGACCACAAAAGAATGTATTCACAAAGCATGCCGGTTGCAAAGGCCCCTTTAATGTTTGGCTTCAATTAGCTTGTAGCTATCATCGTGCCAACCTCAAATAAATTATTATCATTATTATTATTATAATTGTGTTGGGGGTGGGGGTCAGGTTAATAAATTCTGAGTTCGTAACTCACGAGAGATTCCAGACCTGATTTCCTATTTTGACAATTTTAGATAGAAAAAACGATTGGGCTTATCAGTTACTATTACAATTGCTATGGGGTCAACATCGTCTAGGTCACCTTCAGACTTTGAGGAGAGCGAAAAATCTCATGGCTCAACATCCTCTTTTGGGTGTCCCAAAAATCGCAACCCAACTTTGACTGAAATTTTTCAGAAGATGATTAATATTCTAATCAATTTATAGCATACCTCCTGAAAGCATTACTTATCTTCTTTCCAATGATATGCTGTTTGGATTCTTGAAGGAAGTACTTATCATTTAATTGACACTTTAGTTAGTGTGATTTTCATGAATCGCTGTCGTTCTTTCTGACATTCACTGGCGAAAAATTGATCGAATAATTTTCTGTGATTTCGCAGCATACCATGCTTCAAAATCTGGTAGCTTCAAAAATATTTAATCAAACAAATTTCCTGATTTGAATAACCTCTTTCTCAAGAATTGCTTTGGCTTTCTTCTTATAACAGGAAAATAATTTGAAATTGCTTTTCTAATCAAACTTTAGTGATTTTTCAAGGATTTAACAATTGTTTGAGCACCCTCTAGTTGAAATAGTTCCTTGAAAGTGGATAGGTCACGAAGATGGAAGCCGGGAGAGAATATACCAGGTGACCCAAAAAAGTGAGCCGAGAGAATCTGTGGCACATAATAAAGAAACGGACTGAAATCAGCGATTTAAATGCTGTCATTATCATTTTTTGCTACCGGGTGTCCCTATAAAAAGTACTCCCATTAAAAAAATCACCAAAACTCGATTATCAAACAAATTATAAAATTTTCTTTTCGATTTCTTTTTTAATGATCCAAATATATTAAAAGATAATAAAATATTTGTTTTCAATACTTAAAGGGTATAAAATGACTGGCTGAAAACCCTTATTCTGAGCTATACTCTTTAAGCAACATTGTAAATCTTGCTTAGGAGCCATTATTTTGAGATGTTTCAGTGTCCTTCGAGTCTACAATGATAGTTTGCGTTTCTCTCTGAAATTTATGACCAAACTAGAAGCTTAATTTACAAATAGAAATTTATCTGGTGCTCTTTTGCAGTATGCTTCAAAACCAGGCAGCCCTAAAAAGAGCTAAGTTTGCCAAATTTAAAACCAATCACAAGATCAGCTATGTATGTGAAAGTAATTTGGTCTTTGATCTACTTGCCAAAAAAATAAATTTAAAGATCGGTCCTGTAATCAAATTTTGGTGATTTTTCAAACAGGAGTACTTTTTTGGGACACNTCGTAAATCTTGCTTAGGAGCCATTATTTTGAGATGTTTCAGTGTCCTTCGAGTCTACAATGATAGTTTGCGTTTCTCTCTGAAATTTATAACCAAACTAGAAGCTTAATTTACAAATAGAAATTTATCGGGTGCTCTTTTGCAGTATGCTTCAAAACCAGGCAGCCCTAAAAAGAGCTAAGTTTGCCAAATTTAAAACCAATCACAAGATCAGCTATGTATGTGAAAGTAATTTGGTCTTTGATCTACTTGCCAAAAAAAGAAATTTAAAGATCGGTCCTGTAATCAAATTTTGGTGATTTTTCAAACATGAGTACCTTTTTGGGACACCCAGTATTTTTATCGACATCGCAAACCGGCGAAATTAAGGATTTAGTGAAAACAGGCAGATCTAAAACCCGGCGAAAGTTATCAAAAACAGTGATCGATTTTATCAGTAAGAAACAGTAAAGAATGCTTTTCACATCAGCTTGGTAATAGACATTTCATACCGAAATTCTCAGTGCACGCAAAGAATTCTCAATAAAGAAAACGTTTCTATTTCTGAACCAAGAAGGAAAACTCTTAGACCACAAAGGGATTGTTTGGATGTATCCAATATTCCCAGGTTGATATGCTCATTGTGTCACTACTGTGCAGCGGATCGAAATCGATCCCCTGATTTGATGACTTTCGACCGGTTTTAGAACTGCCTATTTTCAATAAATCCTTATTTTCTCCAGTTTGCAATGTCGATAAAAATAACAAAAAATAACGATGATGTAGCCTGGTCATTTAGCTACATAACAACGTTTACATCACTCGTTTCGGTCTAGTATTCTATTTTGTGGAGCGGATCTTCTCTGTTCACTTTTTTTTGGGTCACCCGGTATCCCCTCTCTTGGTCGATTTTGTTTAAATACTACGATTTAGATTCTACTAAGTGCCTACAATCACCTAGGCTTCCAAGTTGTTGAGGGAGTTAACTTTTTGTGAGGCTCGAACCATGGGTAGTTAGACACCGCAATTGTACTTACATTGCCTTCATGATAATTATTATTATTATTATTATTATTATTAAATTCTTTAAAGTTGGTTTAAAAGAATAGCTCTAATATGAACTAATTAAGACCAACTATTTACAACAACAAAAAATACAGTTTTTAAATATAAACGTAAATACCCTATTCACAAAAATCAGCCACAAGAATATACATAGAGTGTTCGTTATTTACATATTTTACAACGGCAATTCTCTCCATTCCATTTTTTTATGCATGTCTTGAAGGAACAGACGGAGGTGGCAATTTTTGTGTCATTTGTTAGGGAATTCCATAATATGCTGCCGCGAAAAGATAAACTATCGTTGCCATAAGTATTTGTCTTAGTTTGAGGCAACATCAACAGATTCTTTGATCTTAAATTATAATTATTTTCCTTTTCCTGGAACATATCCCACAAAAAAGAAGGATTTTGTTGTGTTAAACAGCTATAAACCTCGAGCATTAACTTTTGCAAGTTTTTATTATGAATAGTGCACTCATTTGCTCTCTGCAACAACTCTTCAAAAGAGGATGTATAATCGTTTAAGAGAATTCGAAGTGCTCTCTTATGGGTGCGATTTAAATCATTATTGGCAACCTTTCCGCAAAACATCCATATCAACGGACAGTAATTAAACTGAGACATTATGAATGAGTTGTACAGTAAAAGAGATTGTTTCTCATTTAAATAATTTGAGATTCTAGAGAAGGCACTGATCTTGTTGTTTGCTTTTTGGGTTAATTTTGCTACATGTTGGTTGAATTTCAGTTTCGAGTCGATGGTAATCCCCAATAACTTAACACTATTAACAACATCAATAGAATCATTTCCAATATCGAGAACAATACTATCATTAGTCTTCAAACCTAGCAGCATAACTTGAAATTTTGATGGATTGGCGACCATTTGATTCGTTTTGAACCAAGAAATTGCTCGCGACATATCTTCTTCAAGGTTTGAAGCCACACTTTCAAAAGTGTCATCACAAGAAAAAATGGTATTATCATCAGCAAAATTGCACACCTCCGAATGTTCGATGATGTAGATAAAATCGTTGAGGAAAATATTGAACAGTAGTGGCCCTAGCACAGAGCCCTGGGGGACACCAGTTTTTGTTTGTAACCAATCACTATATGTTGAGCCAACCTTTACTCTCTGCTTTCTATCTGAGAGATAATTTGCTATTAATCTGAGGCCCTGCAGACCAAACCCATACGCGTTTAATTTCGCAATAAGGAGATCATGTGGCATACAATCAAATGCCTTTGATAAATCCATCAAAATCATACCGGCAACACCTTTCCTATCTAATATCTTACGAATAGTTTCAATGAGCCGAATCAGGGCATGTTGTGCACTGTGTCCTTTCCTATAAGCACATAACAGATGCGATATCCTAGTAGTCACAAAAGAATTGATCTGTTTAGCTATCAAACGCTCGAAGACTTTGGACATAGCTGTCGCTACACTAATTGGTCTATAATTAACTTTACAGGTGGATTCAGAACTTTTATACAATGATGATACATCGACGGCCTTTAGAGGATCGGGGAACTCACTAGTGAGTAGCATCGTATTGAAATATTTAGTTATTTCGATGTGACATAAACCGGATATTAATTTGAGGACATCAACCGAAATACATCCACTAGTTTTCTTNTCAACTGGGACTGATAATCAAACTATCTGAAAATCCGGCCAAACGCGCCAGAATGCGGGCGCGACCAATCAGATTGCAGTATTCCAAATATTAGTCGACTATGCGCAATAAATAGAAGAAGTACTAATCTTGGTACTGGTAGGTTTTGTTTTCTCTACAATCTTAATGAAGCATGAATTTGAAGGGTTGTAGAATCGGTGAGTTGGAAACTTGTTGAACTGGCCTAAGCCCTTTTAAGCCCTAAGAGCCCGGCATCAAAACGAGGTTCATTGATTTCTGGCTGATTTTTCGAATAGTTTGATTATGAGTCGTAGTTGTAGCGATTATCAGTCCATCAAGGAGCGAAACTACGACGATTGCAATGAGTCTACTAAGTGACTACAATCACCTAGGCTTCCAAGTTTGTTGAGGGAGTTAACTTTTCGTGAGGCCCGAACATTCTAACGTCCATGAACAATGTCAATAATGCTACAAATTCAATCAGTTCAATCCTTATGTCATAAAAAAACCAAAAGCATGCACTTCACTCAATTTCTAATGCTTTTTAAGTTGATTTAAGCATATGATGCGTTTTGGTTAGATTTGAATTGTTTAGATATTGTGTAGTATTTGTCCAATAGTATTAAATCTCTTCGATTGTGGATAAACTGTTTAACCACCGTAATCAGACAGCTAAACAAGCACGATGAATTATAAATATATTCTCACTCGAATTTGATGATGTTGCTGATCTTAGCAATTTCTCATGGTGCATTTTTATCAAGGCTCAAATTAATTGAGCAAATGTTGATAAATCTGTATGTAACTCTACGCTTGTAGGAATTTCTGTTTTTGAGAGCAACCTGGTTTTGATGCATACTCTGAAGCTGCAAAAATTGATCATAGAATTTTAATTTTCAACCCTGTCCAGCCACTCAGTTTGTTTGCTTGTGTGTCAGATAAACTCTTTTATCATTTAGAATTCCTCAGAACATAGTTTCCAAGTTACGATTTTTTTTACGGTCTTTTTCCCTTGGGAATAAAATTGAAATCATCCCAGATATTAATTTGATCTTTGACACTAGAACACAAAGAGAATTTTTTATGATCGGTAACATAATCAATTTTTGCCGAAATTCACTTTTAATTGGTAGTTTTGTATTGTGATTTTACAAACAGTTGATACATTTTTGGACTAACCCAGCATAACTTTATTTTCAGGTAAAATGGTACAAGAGGAACTTGAAATTGCAGCTCAAAACTATGCCAGGATGATTAAGATGACGCCGAGAGATCCCGTGAATCATTTCAAACTTGCGACGGTCTTAGAAGAAATGTATTATGCTCAAGATATGTGTGGCATCAAGAAAGAGGTAGTCAATTTTGATTGCTATTATTTTTCAAGGGACTTGAGAGCCCGGGTGGGACACTTCATTGATTTCTGTACCGGGTATGATGGTATCGTTTTTAGCAATTTTGCTTCCAAACAGCGTATCGTTTTTTCACCAACAACGCCCCCAAGAGGGTATAATTACACGATTTTGAAAAGGACAGTTCAGTTTTGCTAATTGCTTTCTTGCCAATTTGCTACCAGACAGGGTACTTACCTTGAAGAAATTGGTCCTATACAGGGTATGAATTTCGTTACCCCAGAGGCATATCCCCATACATTCGGGGTCGAGTCCCCCCGTGCTTGAGAGTAAATTTGTTTTTAATCATTTTGCTGAATTTTGAGATTTTAGTAACTTGTGGGATTTCGTAGGATTTCTCAAGATTTAATCATGGAGCAATGCGGACACCTTTATTTTGAATTAATTTTTTACCCGCGGCTACTACCTTAACCTCTCCGGAGGAGCGCTGCGAGCGTAGCGAGTTACCTCTCCGGAGGAGCGAGCGAGCGGAGCGAGCGAGAGAGTGAAGAGGTTGATTACGCCGCTCGCAGTTAAGGTAGTAGCCGCGGATAAAAAAATTTTATTCAAAATAAAGGTGTCCGCATTGCTCCATGATTTAATTTTAAAATTTAGCATTGATTTTCTCAGATTTCTTGAATTTTTTGCGAAGATTTTGAGAAGATAGTCCAAAATTGCCACAGTAATTATCAACTAGTCATACACAAGATGCAAAATGATTGGGATGCTAGTTGTGACTAATCAACATGGCGTATTATGCCAGACAATTATCTCCTGATCCTGTACGAATCGAAAATTAATCGATAATCGTCAAATGAAGGCTTCTAGGCGAGATTTACTACTGGGTGAGTCAAGGGGGGGGGGGGGGGCGTTTGACGATTTTTTTACTGCAATCTCGTTAATTCATTTCTTTAAAACAAAATTATATAGGAGAAACCCAAATTTAGATATGAAAATTAATATGGTAGAAATCGGTGTTTCTGTTCCGTAATTACGAGTGATTTTATTAGAATTGTGTTTCGCAATATTCATGCACGTGTGAATTTCTAAACCATAACAGACACACTGTTTCTCTACCAAAAATTGAACCAAGGCATGCATTGTGTTGGAGCACAAGAAGAAAGCCATTTTTAACCAAAATAACTTTATGACGAATCACAAAATTATTGAAAGAAATGAATTTCTGTGACTAATTTAATCTTTCTTCAGTATTAGAATTATTACATGAGTCCTTGCTTTCGCTCCATTCGCCGAAACGGCACCCCTTAGACTCATGAAATCAGTCTAACTCAGTATTTCAACCTATTTTCAACTCTTTCGCCGGCAGGAGCATACTTGTTGTTGTTGCTAAAAATAATCTGGTGTCTTTGATACGAATGAAGCCTTTTTCTGAATTTGTATTGTGTTTCAATTATCTTATTTTTCTCCTGACAGGAAATCGAGGAAGAAAACGAGGACAAAGATTTCGACAATTTGATGGACATAGCGAGTGACTCATCCAAAGAGGATGACATTAAAGCATTATGCGAGCAAAGAGGAGTAAACAGAAATGCACCTTTGTCACTCGTGCTGAAGGCAATAGATGAAGAATACCATAGCCTTTTAGACCAGAACCAATCAGCTAAGGCCGACTATGTGCAGAAACTTTACAGTTGGAAATCAAAACAGTCTGTGCAGCAAAGCGTAGGGAATTTTGGTGCGAATGACAAAGATGGTGGATTACTAAACAAAGCGTTGCTGAAATGCCAAGATGCATTGGCGTGTGATCCAAATAATTCAAAGCTGCATATGCATGTTGGCAGGTACCTATTGATGCAAGGGAGGCATGAGGATGCTATGAAAAGATTAGAGGCAGCTTTTGGATTAAAACCAACAAGCATCGAGGCAAGGTATGCTTTGGAATCAAATCTTTAAAAAACATTGCACGATTGGTTGATGCATCTTTCGTTACGTTAGATTTAATGATAAGTGTTCATTGGCAATCTTTGATATCTTTGATATCGTGATTGTTTTCAGAATTATTTCGTTTTTTCTTTTTATTGAAAGAATTTACGAAAAGCTTTGAAAAAAATTAAAATCGTTGTAAATCCTAAATTAATAGAGGAAAAACGGTACAATCTGCAAGAAAACCATAGTTTGTGAAGATCTACGGTATAATATGGTGGTAATCAGAAATCTGTAGTTTTTCTGGTTCACGATTTAGCAATTTGATGACGTCACTACCGGAAAGCTGTTTGAAACACAAAAGACGCTATAATTCTGAAAATAATCGAGATATCAAAGATTGCCAATGACTACTTATAGCAAAGTACCTGAAGTTCCTTTCAAGCCATTAAATCAAACGAAAGATGCATCAACCAATCGTGCAATGCTTTTTAAAGATTTGATTCCTATGATGGGTTTTTTACCTAATGCAATTTAAAATATCGATCATTAAGAACTCAAACCTTCAATACCAAAAGTTTTGTATTTTTGTTGTTACTTAAAACTATGCAGCTTCATGTAGCCTACATCATCTTACATCTTCCTTTCAAGAGATCGAAGCAGTGTCTAACTGTACAAAGTGAATCAGAATTTATAATTGAGAAATGCGGAATATTTTAACATACATCTGGGAAAGAGCTTTTCTTTGAATTTAAAGATTGTACCGGGTGAGTACGCAATGTCTGTGATGCAATGAAAGATTATTTCGTCATAAAGGCTCATGGGAAAAATACCAGAAACGACCAACATGTAGTAAAGCTACCTCAAGTAAAGACAGAATTTGGACGCAAAGGTTTTTATTATCTGGCTGGAAAGGAATTTAATGATTTGCCACTCACTGCCAGGAAGACTGAATCAAGACTTCTTTTTAGACGATTTTTAGAAAAACATTTTAACATGTAAAACTACTTTATCTTTGGTTTGGACTGGACTCATAAATATTTTTAGATATCTTACTTTAAATTGTAAATGCTTAAGTTTCAGGACCCTAATGATAACAGTATATCTTGTACTGATAGGTTATCCTGTTGAAATATTCGAATATTATTATTATTATTATTAT
>REGM01000062.1:1084781-1115966 GCA_004194415.1 Aurelia aurita
TGGTACGAAAACATAGATCGCAGCAATGTAAATCTCACTATTTTTCTCGACCTTAAGAAAGCTTTCGATACAGTCGATCACGATATCTTACTCAAAAAATTACGTGCATATGGAATAAGAGGCAAAGCTGGGGATTGGTTTGAATCCTACTTAAATAATAGAAAACAGTTCTGCTCTCTGAACGGTCAGCATTCAAAAGCCAGAGACGTAACCTGTGGTATTCCCCAAGGTTCTTGTTTAGGCCCTCTTCTTTTCATCATTTACTTGAATGACTTGGAAAAGTGTCTTAAGTTCTCCCGGGCTAGCATCTATGCTGACGATACCAATATAACGATTGCATCGGATGATGTAGCGAAACTAGTTGAGGACGCACATCATGAGCTGTCCAATCTCTCGGAGTGGATGAGGGTGAATAAACTTAGCCCCAATCCGAAAAAAACTGAATTCATGGTCATAGGACATCCGCTTAAAACCAAAAATCTTGACCTGCCAGAAGTGCTGAAACTAAACAACTCTGATATAAAAAGAGTCGATAAGACAAAATCCCTCGGAGTGATAGTTGATGAAAAACTAAGCTGGGATGAACAGTTTAAGCGCACTAAAGGCAAAATGAGTGGAGGTCTTGCAGCTCTAAAAAAATTGAAAAATATCATTCCACAATCCCAACTGTGTAGTATATATTATGCGTTAATTGAGAGTCACCTGCGTTATGCTGATGTTATCTGGGGTAGTCTGTCGAAAACAAAACTAGCTTCTCTCCAACGTCTTCAAGACAGGGCGTGTTCTATAATAGCAAGCGCAAGAATGAAAGATAGCTGGTCGGCTTCCTGGTTAAACGTAGAAAATCTTTTCCGTTACGATCGGAATGTCATGACCTACAAGATTATGAACAGACTATGCCCTGAAAACCTTTGGGATAAATACCAACCGAGATCTTTTCATTCGACCTACAATACGAGGCATTGTAGAGATCTCCAGATCCCTAGATATAAGACTGAATTTGCAAAAAAAGGCTTTCATTACGCAGCTCTCAAATTATGGAATGATACACCTGCCGAAATTCGTGAGCTACCGACACTAGATCGTTTTAAAAAACAACTTAAAACGCATCTAAAGAACTAGACTCTCAAACACAACTCCCTGGAAGAACAGCATTGGTTAGGTTTTATAGGGCTGTAGGTTTTTATTATTTAGGTATTATCATTGTAAATAGATGTTAATAATTTAATTTGCTGAAGGGTTAATTTGTGTATAAATAATATTAAATGAAAAAAAATGAAAATCTTTCCACCAAGCAAGGCACAATTTTTAACGAAAAAGAACTGCATTGGCTTCGCTGAGCCAAATGACTGCAACCAAAGCAATCTTTCGCCACAATTCTGAATTATTGTATCCCTTCCAGTTTGCACAACTCATAGAGAGTAAAGTAATTCCAAGTATTCTTCTTGAAACTCATCAAAACATTTGTTTTATCTCGCTTCGATAAACGGAGATGACGAATCACGAATATTTTCCCACCAAAGCAATTTGATTTGAGGTCTCGGTTGGAGATTCGGTCTCCCTTTAGTTACGAGGCTTATTGATGATGGGGCACCTTTTCGGTTATTTTTTAAGTCATAATTTCTCTATTTTAACTGTGAATTTAAAACTAACAGTTCTGTAGAGGGAAATTTATCATTTATAAAAACTCCGTGGCAGCCATTTACCAGAACTGCTTCCGCCATTTACCAGAACAAACCGCTCTCCCCAGTCTCCGATTATAATTGTCGAAATGGTCTATTAAGTTTAGAATTATTCCTTGCTGAAATCGGTCACTTCGTTCCGATTTTATAAAAGATTTTCTCGAGGAGCTCCCTCCGAAAACTTTGAAAAAAAGCCCGAAAGTACGATCAAATTTCCCTAATATTTCTGCCTTACAGCGATGACTTGAACAGGTTTCAGCAAGTGTTACCCCTTTGGGAGATTGAACAGTCGTCCCGAGTAGTATAAGAAAATTTTCAGGGGGATTCCATCCTCCCAAAAGGATAATACATGCTAACATATGTATTTGTCATTGCTGTGAGGCAGGAAAACCGACGAAATTTGATCATCATTATTTTTAGCGGTTTTTTTTAGAGTATTTAAAGGAGGCTTCTCGACAAAATCTCCTATAACTCCGGAAAGGAGAAACTAATTTAAGCCAGGAAAATGTTCACATCTAATTAAACTTTGTCAGCCATGGGCGTAGGGGATGTCCAACGTTTCGGGGGGTTTAGGATGGATCTTGCCCGAATATGATGGCTTGATTGAGATAAAACTGCCCGAATGGAGCCTGAAATGCGATAAATTTCGCCTAATTAGGGGGGCTGTAGCCCTCCCAGCCCGGGGACAGTATTTTTTCAAACGTCGTGCGTGCGTTTCTTTGACTCACCCGGTATACTTAAAGTTTGATACATATTTCATGAGAATATTCTTCATTGGAAGCAGAGATTTTGCCGAATATTTTTCAAATCTGTGGAATTGGTGATTAGAGCATTTTCTTGTTGTGAAAAATGATTGATGGAGTATTCAGAGCAATAGTTTTTGTTTTGATCGCGAAAATTAATGAGAATTTCGCGTGAATGTTCTTAGAAGTGCAAGATATCTACCGGGTGTCCGAAAAAAGTACTCCTGGTTGAAAAATCATCAAAATTTGATTACATGGCCGATCTCCAAATTTCTTGTTTTGGCAAGTAGATCAAATACCCAATTATTTTACCAGGTATAGCTGACCTTGTGATTGGTTTTAAAATCAGCGATTTTAGCCCCTTTTAAGGCTGCCCAGTTTCGAAGCATACTGCAAAAAGCACTGATGATTACCAGATTAATTTCTTTGTGTACATTAAGTTTCTAGTTTTGGTCGTAAATGTCGGGAAAATACGCAAACTATCATTGGAGACTCGAGGGATAATGAAAAATTTCAAAATTGAGGCTCCGAGGCAAGATTTATAATGTTGTTTAAAAAGTATAGCTCAGAATAAGGTTTTTCAACCTGTCATTGTATACCCTTTAAGTAATTAAAACAAAAATTTTAACATCTTTAAATATATTTGGATCATTAACAAAAGAGATCAAAATAAATTGTTATGATCGGTTTGATAATCGAGTTTTAGTGATTTTTTAAACGGGAGTACTTTTTACTGGGACACCCGGTATATGTGGGTTTTTATGGAGCAGATCTTGAAAGCATTTTAATCTAATGCCGCGAATTTACGGTGATAATTTTACATTTGATTTAGGTTCTATCTTGGTCTGGCTTATATGAAGCATTATGCCAGACAATACAGAGGTAAATATAACACGTTGCAGTATTTGCAAGATGGGATTGATTATGCATTATATAAGATGTGCGAATACTCGTCGGACCAAGAATCAAAACTATGCAGTGGTGAGGTGTTCGTAAGAGACAGCAATGTCCTTATTCTGGAAGGAATGCTCGAACTTGGTAATATTCTTCAAGAGAACGGATACTCGACAGAAATGGAGAAATTGCACATTATTGGTAAGATCATTAATTCTTAATGTTTTTCTTCTTTTTCCTACAACACAAGATGTCCAAAGAAGGGCCTAAAGAAATTTAAAAAGTCTAGTGTAACTGGCTATTGCATTTTTCTTTTTATTGAATTGCTTGAAAGAAACTTTATCTACTTTGCTATAATTCTACCATTGGACTTTTCAGAAATCTTGAATATTTTTTGAAATTCCAGCAACTTTATATTCAACTCATTTGAGGATTTGACGTCATCAAATTTCTAAGTGATAAATCAGAAAAGTGAATTACTTGTGCTTGATACAATATTGTAGACATTCATAAACTATGGTTTTGTTGGAAATTATTCCATGTTTCATCAGAAAGTTTAGAAATTAGGATGGTTTAAATTTTTTTTCAGAACTTTCCTTGAATTCTTAAAAAAGAAGAAACATCCGCTAATTCTGAAAGTATTGAAGATTTCAGAAAAGTCCAACGGTAGAATCACAGCAAAGTAGCTTAAGTTTCTTTCAAGCCATTCAGTCCAAAGAAAGAAAGAATAGCCAGTTACACCAAGGGCGCCTACCTTGTATGAATTGGGTTTATTCGCAGTTCAGTTTTCGTGACATAGCACAGCAATTGCTGCATTGTAGTCGTTTTATTCAAACCGGAAGACGTAAGATGACGCAAGATAATTTTGTGGTTTCAGATTCAGGTGTTGATGTAATGCGATATCAACAGTTACAGGAGATGAGCACAGGGAACCAGACAGCGCGCTTTTGATTGGTCAACACTGATAGACGTTAGAATTTGAAAATAGCCGTAAGTATAGAATTATCAAGACAGCAATTGCTCCGTGTACTATGTCACGAAAACATTCACACAAGGTAGGCGCCCTTGGTTACACTAGCCTTTTTTAAGACTTGACGCCTATGCTCCTCCAAATGATATGTAAACTGTTGACCTCCACCAAAAAGGTTTTATTGAAAACCTAGCGATACCCAAGGTTGATTACGATAGATTGCCGGCACCATTTACTTCATCGTGCATATTGCATACTTTCTCGATTGTTTTTATTCCAAAGTGGAAATTATGCTCCAATTTCGGTAACGATGATTTTGACCGTTTGAAGTATCTTCCTCAAAACAGTGCAGCTACGTTATGGAGCTGGGAGCTGTAATGTTTTCTGGACTCTGATTAACGTTCTCTTTGCTTTTATTATTTATTTTATGACCTTTTTGAGTACCTTCGTTTGTTTTTGTAAGGGCAATTTTCTGTTTTTTTACTCAGTTTCGATATTGCAAAACAGATGAAATATTTTAATTTTTACGAAATGGTGGTCAGAATGGGCGATGGTTGGAATCGGGCGGCGAATTCAAACTCCCTTGAGATTTTTAAAAGACTCATTAAAGCCCATAAATGCCAAGCCTGCAACTGCAGATTATGTAAAAAATATTTATCCCAGTTTAGGTTTTCTATTATAAATTGTGTTTTTCCTATAACATTGTATGTATTTTTATATATTTGGCCTTAATTAGCAGTTATAGCTATGATTTCTTAGCCAACTTTAAATGAAAGAATTTATTATTATTATTATGCCGCCTGCCCGTGCCTTCCCTCTCGACCCTCGCGATTTAGCAGACTCCTTTATCTAAAGTAGCTTTTCGCGTGTCAATTTGTGACATTTTATTATGGCCGTCCTTGAAACAATAAAATAAAGATAAGATAAAATTGTCGAAAAGCATATTTTATCAATCTGGCTTTTTGTCAACAGGAATGTACGAACAGACAAGCACAATTTGTTTTCATGTGATGAGCCACATTTTGCATCGCAACCAAATCTACCAGCAATTAAAATGGATTGTTTTAAGAGCACAGCTTTCGCTTGGTATATTTTTGACGACTGAATTGCTGACAAAGAGAGCCTCATCTGAACAAAGGCGAATAATGCAGGAGCATTGGGAAAGGCTGACTGCTTTGTCAAGAGCATTTGAGCTACCTCCTGATAGTAGTATTCTCGATGTGCAAAGACAGGTGAGAATTTCATAGGCTGCAAATCTTCGCAAAACTTTAAAATTGATCGTGTAAACTTTTATTGCCCGTTTCTTCCAAATGCTTGAAGAAGACTTTCCGCTTGAAGGAGACTTTCAGGTAATTTGCCATAATTGCAGAGAGAGCATTTTTGATAAAATCATTATTTTCAGAATTACAGAATTTTTGTATTTCTTTAAATTTTTGTTGTGACGTCATCAAATTACTAAATCATAAACCATAAAACCTACACTTGCTTACGACCACATTGCAAACCTTCATAAACTGCCGTTTTCTTGAAGATTCTATCGATTCTCCTCAATCAATTTAGAGTTCAGGGTGCTTTTAATGTTTGCCAAAGCTTTAGATACTTCTTTTTATAAGTTCTTTCATAAAATATAAAACACTGTAATTCTGAATAAAATAGTGACCATATCAAGGGCGTGTTTGATTGGTAATTCCAAACCTACCAAATTCTGAAAACAGTAGACTTCGCAGAGACGGAAATATATTTCCCAATCAAACACAAAAATCTTCAAAACAGCAGGTTTCGGATTCACCACCAGGGATTTGCTAATGAAAATGAGAATCTCTCCAAAGTCTGCCAAACCTTCTGACTTTTGGAGCAGAAGGTTCAGAAGGCCTTCCAAACCTACCAAACCTACCGTTTTCAGAATGTTGGGGTCAATCAAACGCGAATTCCGAGTCTACCAAGTCTACCGTTTTCAGAATTGGTACCAATCAAACACACCCCAAAAATGCTTCCTCTGAAATTTGTTTAGATGTTGGAAAGCCTGTAGTTTCAAACCATTTATCAGATTCTTATAAACTGATAATACCTGTGTAGCTAACATATCAACTTTGATAAGAAATTTAGTTTGTCAAAATCAGTCTTATCTTTCTCAAATTAAAGCGATCTTATAAAAATCCTTCATCTGAAAAGATAAGAACTAATTATCCAAGGAGCAAGACCTAACGGCAACTATGTGCTTCTTACATTTAACTGTACATGGGTTGCTTCTTAAGTTGCTTAAATGATGACTAATTTAATTTTCATCTTATCAAAGCTGAAAATGGGACAAAATTTGATTGTCATTTTGTATCTTACTAAAACTTTTCAAAATGGCTTCCAAGTAAAATTGTCCAGCAGTCTAGAACGATATGACCGATTTTAGTGAAGTAAATCTCTATATCTGAGTTAGCCTTTTTGCTTCAAAATGAGAGGTGAATCATTGAGATCAGTGCATAATTCATGATTGTACGACTCGGCAAACGCCGATACATCATTTTGGGACACCCTGTATATATTTAAGATACCTGATAGAAGATCTTGTTTCTTGCCCATTAGATTGGCGAAGAAGCTGTTGCACTGATGCCAGCATCCAGCAAAGCATTGTATCATCTTGGGGATATCCAATTGGCATTATTTGATCTTGATGCCGAAGGCAATAACGAATACCTGAAAGAAGCAGAAAACAGTTATCGAGCAAGTATCTTTTTTGAAGGGAAAGATTCAAAGAACAGAGACGTTGCTTGGCCAACGCAAGAGTCAAAATGGTGGAAAGAACGATTAATGAGGGTGCAAAAATTGCAGATGCAGCCTAAAGTAGCTGTTTCAACTCAACTGAAATCAACCGTCTCTAAATCGGCTATTCGACCGAAAGCCGTCGCTGCTACGAAACTGACAACAGCCGTCGCTTCATCGGCTACGAAACTGACAACAGCCGTCGCTTCATCGGCTACGAAACCGACAACAGCCGTCGCTTCATCGGCAACGAGACGGTCAAGCAAAGCGTCGACTGCTCAAAAAGGTAATTTCTTAAGAAATTCCCATTTCTCAGTGGGCACAATCAGGTTGATTCGACGTTGAATTCTGGTTGATGTAAGATTTCAGTGTTGACCAACTAGATATCAACTTTCAATCACCACAAATTTTCTGAGGCAATTTTAGTGTTAGAATCTTACAGTTGATATGACGTTGATACAACGTTGCTCCAACGTTTGCATTTTCAAAATTGACAACAACTTTCAGTTTCAACATTTCATCAATGTAGACTCAACGTTCAGAGTCAACGATTTTTAAATATTTATCAATGTTGTTTGCCGGCTGGGTTGTCTGTAAGCACATATGGCTTGAATATTTAGCTTAGCAAAGAAGCTATCAGCAGTAATTTTTTAATCTTTTTTTCATTCACAAAAAAAAATTCTAAAAAATTCTAAACCACAGAACTACACTTAGTTTATCAGTGCCATCAACAACTGAAAAATCTGGTTTTAATTTCGAAAACTTGAGCAAAACCAAAATGGAAGTAAACAGTACGATATGCAGGAAAACAATAAAGAACAAGACTTGTCCGAAGTCTATTCCGTGGTCTATCAGCACTCAATAAAACATAATAACCTCTGCGGGGGTGTAAGTCATGAAGAGGACGCTGCGAAGGAGAACCGAAAGGAAACGGAATTCCGCAGAGGTTATTATGTTTTATTGAGCCCTGATAGATAACGGAATAGACTTGGAGCAAGTCTAAAGAACAATTGACAGTGACATTGAAATCTGGTAGAATCTTAAACGTAATCGGCAGGGTTAAAGGTGTGTTCATGAACAAGGGGCTGGGCAAAAGTGAAAAATGTATTGAAATTGTTGAACTTGGCACGTGCAGGAGCTAAGGAGACAAAGAATGCGTCAGTATTTTTTTGTTCTATTTATAGATGGACGTATTTACCTCTGCCTATTACCATGATATAAATTTTTTATTAATGAGTCACTTAAAGGACATCTGTCTCGATCATAATTGGCTGAGATTGTAAGAGGGGATTAAAAATTTCTATGGCGGGATTAACAGAAAACAATTGGAAAGAGATCATTTCACGAATTGAACTGCATTTTTATCATGCGAAAAAGTCAAAGAGTCTGGGCTCTAGCTCCTTTCCTTTGTCTAAGCTTTGTTCTCTAAACCAATCACCTGCGAGACAGAGCTCCTTTAATTAGCGTACATAAAATCAACTCTAAACAAAACATACGCAATTAAAAGACCCATTGCTAACCATGATACTTTGCGGGCCCAAACACGACTTTCATATGATACGAAAGTCGTTTCTGGCCTAAATTCTATTTGTTTTCCTTTCATTCGGCTCGCAAAGGATCATGGTTAGCATTGGGTCTTTAAATTCGTTATTAAGAAGACTTATCCAAAGCCTTTGTGTCGAGAGTTTTATAACCAAAACATAACAACGTACATTAAAAGTTTCCGACGGTAAAAGTTTCGGAAATTTGTTTTACCTTTAAAAGAGTTTCTTTTAATTTTCTGCTCTCGATACTTCTTTTTGAAGCATTCAGTATCAATATTTGGTTGAAATAAATTATATTTATATTTCAATATGATTTATTCAATATGAAATATGATTTGCATAGATTTAATTATATTTATATAATTATATTTATATTAAATCTATGCAAATATAACCTATTTCGAGTGAAAGGTCTCATTAATAAGCTGCAAAAAAGGAAACTTCAAAACCCATCTACTAGTTCTGATACTTCTCTAAAATCGGCCAACGACCTTTACTTTGGCCAGTACATTGATTCGCATTGCTTATTCCTCAACAGAATGTTTTTCCTTTTTAGCGCCTACGAGAGCAGCTAGGACGTCACTCACGAAGCCGTCAACGGTGCCCACGACCACCAAGAGTTCATCAACTGCTCCAAAAGGGAGAACATCATCCCCATCAAAAACGAATCAAAATCCAAGCGCATCAAAGCTTTCGAATACTCCGTCTACTAAAAAATCAGGTAAATAATTCATTCGTCCATTTGTGGTATAATTTGTTCCTTCGAAAAGTAGGTTCAAAAGAAGAACTTTAGCAATAATAGACTTTTCCCGAGTCTCTAAAATCGTGCATTGTAAATTATATTAAAATTCCCAAAACTAAGTTAGAGCCTCAGTCAGGCAATCAAGTTGGTATTTTTCGAATCGATTTAGTAGTTTTTGCCAGGGTTATTGCAGCATAGGAATCAAATCTTTAGAAAAATTGCACGATTGGTTGATGCATCTTTTGTTTGATGTAATGGCTTGAAAAGAACTTCAGGTACTTCGGTATAAGTGTTCATTGGCAATCTTTGATATCTCTTTTTATTGAAAGAATTTTCAAAAAGGCTTTGGCAAAAATTAATATCGTAGTAAATTTAGGATTTACTGGAGAAAAACGGTACAATCTTCAAGAAAACCATAGTTTATGAAGGTCTATAATATGGTAGTAAGCAGAGATTCGTACTTCTTCTGGTTCACGATTTAGCATTTTGATGACGTCACAACCAGAAAACTGTTTGAAACATATAAGACGCTGCAATTCTGAAAGAAATTAATATATCAAAGATTGCCAATGACCACTTTAAATCCAACGAAAGATGCATTAACCAATCGTGCAATGTTTTTTAAAGATTTGATTCCCATGCTGGTTGTCGCAGTATAATTTTCCAAACAGTAGGTAAATTTTTGACTCACCCGGTGTGTGAGCTAAATATGCAAATGTAAAGATTTGGCAAACAAAGCATGGGAATCAAATCTTTAAAAAACATTGCACGATTGGTGGATGCATCTTTCGTTTGATTTAATGACTTAAAAGGAACTTTTCTATAAGTATTCATTGGCAATCTTTGATATCTTGATCATTTTCAGAATTACAGCGTCTTCTGTGTTTCAAACAGTTTTCTGGTTGTGACGTCATCAAAATGCTAAATCATGAACCAGAAAAACTACGGATTTTTGCTTACAACCATATTATAGACTTTCATAAACTATGATTTTTTTGAAGATTGTACAGTTTTCCTCTGTTAATTTAGGAGTTATAACGATTTGAATTCTTTTCATGGATTCTTTCAATCAAAAGAAAAACGCACTAATTCTGAAAATAATCAAGATATCAAAGATTGCCAATGAAAACTTATAGCAAAGTACCCGAAGTTCCTTTCAAGTCTTTAAATCCAACGAAAGATGCATCAACCAATCGTGCAATGCTTTTTAAAGATTTGATTCCTATGCTGGCAAAGAAGCCTTTGGTTAGTTATTAGTGGCCCGACGGTTCCAGGAACAGACACCATACTCTATTGATGATTTTTAGCGTCGCTCCCATAATAAGAATTTTTTCAATTCGTATTCTTTGATGTGGGTTGGCAAAATACGAGTTAGCTACGAGAACAAAGAAAGAACGATCTCCTATTCGTTCATATCCGCTCTTTCCTCCTCCTATCCGTCTTCCTCCGCAGTGACAGTAGAGGCTGCACGCAGGCTACATTTCACGCGACTTAATCGATTCGTGTTCGAAAATGAGAGTTGGATAGCAAATGAAAACTCGTTACAATTTTTTTTATGCAAGAAACTAGTTTGTAAGAAATTAGTACTAGGGTGGCCGAAAATTTAAGAAACTCTAGTACTATGTTGGACTCATTACATAAGTCTCAGTATCGCTCATTGAATTGGATGGTTATCGCTCAAGCTGATGAGCGAAAATAAAAAATCAGATTGAAAATATTGAACGAATACAAGGAATCATGTCGTAAGTCTAGTACTATGTCTGAAAAGCGCTAAGAAACTTTTAAAAGCTAAATTCAAAGCTATAATGACAAACATGTAGTTGAATCCTTGATATTCTTGAGTAATATCCTTGATATTCTTGAGTAATATTAACAGTTAACTCCAGTTTTATGTGTTGATTGTTTGTAACAGATCATTTTTTTCCCACCTGATATTTTATATGTCAAAAACATACCTGTAGGATAGCAGTGTTAGAAACTACATCATAATTTGTGTCCTCAAAGAACAAGAACCAAATTGAGAAACTTTGAAGACTAAAAATCAGAAATTTTCCTGCAAAATTAAGAAACTTTAGTACTATGGGCTGATCCAACTTTCTTATAAAAAGAACGTGCTGAGGTGGGACAACACATTTTCTAAACTCTTTTCAAGAGTATTTTTAGTGAGCTATCGCTTCCAAGTGGAATCAAAACTTTTCGAGTGTGTTTGATTCATACTAATTCTGAAAACGGTAGACTTGGTAGACTCGGAATTTGTGTTTTATTGGCTCCGAAATTCTGAAAATGGTAGGTTTGGCAGGCCTTCTGAACCTTCTGCTCAAAAAGGCAGAAGGTTTGGCAGACTTCGGAGAAATTCTCGCTTTCATTCAGTGGCTTAACGCACGGTAGTTGGGGTTAGATCAACTCCTAACTAAAGTACTACTCTATTATGGTAGAAGAGCAACCTGTTGATTTGGACTGAAAACTGTAGGGCCACAAAGGGGCCCCGAGCCTTGAATTGAAAAACGCTATCATTGCGAGCTTAGTTTATTAAAAAACACTGTAAATTGCAAACTTATTAAAGAAGTTCAGTTATATTTAAGGAACGTGAAAATATTTAGTGGATGAGATGATTCGACAAAAAAGAGCCGTTTCTGTACGATGTTGAAGCTGTAGTTTCATAAATTTCCTTCGGAAGCCTTTCGTCGATCGCAATCCTTTTTCCATTCAACTATGAATTTTCTATGAGAGGTGCATTTTCCGGCAATGTAAAGGGCGTGGTCCGAAAAATTTTCCCAGTTGCATACTTCGGCTCGCTTCGCTCGCATTCAATGTCATCCCAATTCGTTGTTCGTGCCGACGGACCTGTAGCCTTCATAATTAACCTCCACTATCGAAGTTTTGCTGTACTGGGCTTGCAAATGATTTTTTGATAAAAACAACGTTTTTAATTTTGGGAACTTTAGCAAAGTTTTGCATTCTTTCGATTTCAAGCCCAAGGGGCCCTTGGATGGCTAATTTTTTCTAAGGGCCCCCGAGCTACTCCGTTACGTCACTGCTTTCATTAGCAAACCCTGGTGGTGAACCCGAAATCTACCGTCTCAAGATTTTTGTGTTTGATTGGGAAATATATTTCCGTCTCTGCGAAGTCTACCGTTTTCAGAATCTGGTAGGTTTGGAATTGCCAATCAAACACACCCTTAATTCCATCCAAATGCGTTACGGCATCTTCAAAGTTGCCGACAACTATCAAATTGATCCAAAGATTGTTTTCGATTCTTTTTTCTGTCGCATTGCTGACGCATTTTTACTCTAGTGTGAACTGAGCTTGATGAACTTGTGCAACATTTGTAATGGAGTTTAATCATTTGACTTCGCGTTTGTTACAAGGCATTTGTCGGAACTTGCTTCTCACCAAACTTCAGTTTTCGCGGCTGTAAAATTTCAACAAATGCACGAATTTGTGAGTATAGAATGAGAATGAAATTGAACGAGGTTTAAGAAAAGGAATATCTCGCATTCTAAGGGTGTGTTTGATTGGTAATTCCAAACCTACCAAATTCTGAAAACAGTAGACTTCACAGAGACGGAAATACATTTCCCAATCAAACACAAAAATCTTACCTCAAATTTGGTTTCGGATTCACCATCAGAGTTTGCTAATGAAAACGAGAATCTCTCCAAAGTCTACCAAACCTTCTGCCTTTTGAAGCAGAAGGTTCAGAAGGCCTTCCTAATCTACCAAACCTACTGTTTTGAGAATTTCTGAGTCAATCAAACACAAATTCCGAGTCTACCAAGTATACCGTTTTCAACCTCGTCCCCAGGGCCTTTTGTCATATTTGGACGGAGACGAAAAGGCCCTGGGATCGGCTGGTCACATGACCATCAAAACACCCACTTTCCGTGGGTGTAATAAATTATAGAAATCGTAATGTATGCAGCAGTTATACTTTAGGCCACAGCTGCGGTATGTTTTGCAATGGAGGAGACAGGCAGTCGCAGACAGGAGACAGCTCTTATTTTTGGGGTTTCTGTCAGTTGTTCAAAGATTTGCAACTGTGCTTTCGTCCTATGATCAAGTTTTCTCTGAAGCCAAAGCATGTGCGATGTTTTGAACTGGTTTTGGAAGTCTGATCAATGATCAATGGCTCACAGATGTGATCGTCGTTTTGCCAACCCGTTCGCCGTTGTGGCATCCTAGTTGTGGAAAGTCACTCCTGTAGTCCTGTACCAGTTGCTGCCTGCTGCCGCATATTCTCCTATGAAAGTCTACAAGCAAAATTTTCCTATTCGTAACCGACACTCCGCAAGTTGTCGTTATATTTGTTCATGGAATTTCTCCTTTTCAATTTGACTATATATCTTTGTCATTCGCTTTGTTTTGGTCGCACTTCCACATAGTTTACAAATTGCATTTCAAATATGCCACTTGTAAGCTTTGGTAGGAGGAAATTTGCGAGTTGTTTGTTGTTTGAGTTGTTAGCACAAAAGATTATTTTCTGTGGTCATTCAGTTCCGACGTGATGGAATTAATTTGATTGAATCCTATGAAATTTTCCTGATCAAAACAAACGTACTAAAAGATCGAAAACAAATTTGGCCAGCCTAAGGAATCATAACGTGTTCAATTTCTGCAAATGCTAGCATAAACCATGCATAAACCGTTAATATTCTGCGCCTTTTCTCGAGCTAAAACGGTTAGGTACTTTTCAAGGCTCGACACATACGCATGGCCTAAACAGAGCAAATGACCTTTGGAACGGAGGGTGATTCAGACACGCAAGAACGACTCAAAATAAGACGTTGACTTGAAATGAATATAATTTATGTGAAAAGCAACAGCTAATCAGATTGGTGATGTGGTAACACGTTGAATTGAATTGAACTTAAATTATGCGAAAAACAATAGCCAATCAGATTGCTTATGTGACCAGCCGATCCCAGGGCCTTTTCGTCTCCGTCCAAATATGACAAAAGGCCCTGGGGACGAGGTTGTACCGTTTTCAGAATTGGTACCAATCAAACACACCCTAAATAAAGGTATTAAATTCGATCGAACCATCTATCATTCGATTTTGAGTGATTCGAGATTGCTTCAGGCATTTCATTTCGTAGCCATAACCAAAATTCCTTTCAAATAACACGTGCTTTCGAAAACATATGCACGTTTTACCTCAATTTGGCATCAAGCAGTGAGATTGACGCATGATCAATTAGCATTTAAAAATACAGACTAAGAATAGAAAAAATGCACCTAAAATAGAACAGACAATTGTGTCTGGAAATGACGCACATGAATCGTCTAAAAATAGTTAGAAATCAAGTCCCGTGTGGCTCGTACCAACCCCATAAGACTATGATACAGTTAGGTGGTTAACAAGATTCTAGTAATGGGATACTCCCATGGTAATTATATTGACCACAATTTCCTTCAAGCAATTGTTGCAACGAGACACATCTATTATGACACGTGACTAACTATGAAACGAGACAACACCACGACACCACCGTGTCTTTAAATGGATTTAGACCACGACGAGATTTTCTGGACGTTTCCGTCCGGCAGGTCGGGAACCCAGGCTACCATGTGTTCCAAAAATTAGGCAACCAGAAATTTTTAAGTCTGGTTAAAATTCTTGAAAATTCGGGGAATACTTTCTCGACCTGCGAAGGACTAAATGTTCTTTTCACGAAACCAAAAAAAATATGCAATAATATTATGCGTCAATAAAACACCCAAAAATGGCTTCTGGACACTACTTAAGGAAAATGGTTCTAAAAAAAATGTTTCTTGCAAACAAGACATTGAAAATGTCTTGTGATGACTCTTCATCAAACGTTCCTTGCGGTCATATTGTGTCTCATTCAGGAGAACATTTGCAATGATCTGAAAGATGGTACTAACTTTGTTAAAGTGCTAATTGCTGAGGGACATTTACTTCTCCAGAAACTATACACGTATTCTTTTCATAAATAGCATAGGTCCAGGGCTGTTAGCCAGTTTCTTAAAGTTCAGGCCACTTCTGCTACCAAAATTTTCTTACGAGTTTCTAAAATTTGCAGCGCTCTAGAAAGAGGTAGAATTAATGAATTTATGTCAAAAGGGCGTAAATACTACTAATTTATGTCAAAAGGGCGTAAATACTACTAATTTATGTCAAAAGGGCGTCAAAAGTACCTACTAAAATCTCAGAACAACTATTGACAACTATTGACAGAAATATAGCCCCAAAACAATTTCAAGACATATTTCAATACTGTGCAGTGCTAGAAAATGTGTGTATGACCTGGGAAAATTGTAACTCTAAATTACAAGTATCTTAGCTTTCTTAATCCAGGTTGCACGGTCAGGGGCGTCGCCAGCCCTGTAAAAGTGGGGTGGACATTGTATAGAATTTGGTTCTGTAAGTTATACCCAGCCTTTTTGACGCCATTTTTGCTTATGAATAAATACCACTCTGACAAACTGGAGTGGACATGGACATGGAAGATTGCGCAATTGATGAATAAACAAGACTTAACGACTCTCCATTAACACTGATCCTTTGCGGCAATGCGGCAAAATATTTTACAAAAAACGACTCGATTCTGGCTAAGCCCTCATGCCGTTTTTATCATCAAAGCACGCAAAGCATCAGTGTTAACCAAGAATCGTTAAAGACGAGTCCACACCGACATCGCTTTTGTTCACGCAATCCTGGTAAGACCTGCGCTTTATGACATATTTAGGCGATGTGACAAAACGTGTCAAGTGTATTTTCCAAGTAATGTGTTGGTGAAAACCTTGCAAGGTTTACTAAATACAAGGAAGGCTACATTTTGACCCCCCCCCCCCCTTGTTCAATGTTGATCCTACTAACACGCTGCTCCTGGATTGGAGCTTAGATAGAAACGTTAACTGGATGAATTCGGTAATGTCGTTCCATAGTTATAGCGGATTTTGTTCTTATGGAGGAGCATGTTTGCAAATGGTTTATCGGTTGTCCGTTCGACACGGAATAAATTTTTAGTTTATACTGTAGGGAAACAATTAGGTCATTCGACCGGAGGTCAAGCAAGCACCCTCTCTTTATGCTTTTAAACGTCGATTATGAGTATGACCATAATGTATTTATTTCTAGATTCTAGTTTTGTAATTAGGTTATTAACGTTTTAGTTTCATATGTATTAAATTGTAAATTGTAATTTTTTGGCACGGCCCCCTGAAAAGCAGCCTTAGCTGACGGGGTTACCGTGGTTAAAGAATATAAAATCAAATCAAATTAATTCACATATAAAAATAGCCATAAAATAGAATCTTGTCTGGTAGACTTAGCTGTCCAGCAGAACAAACTATCAGTTGATTTTTTGCCTTCATTAATTGCTGATTGCAATTGTAATGCTGTTCAAAATGCCTAGCTTTCAGTTCTTTTCCTAGACAAACTTGTCACTTTTAGGCCTTTATCATTTTTCAACTGGCAATGCGTCGCCGCGCTTCATTGTTATCCAGAATGCTTCAACAACGAAGCTTCAAGTGTGAATTCAGCTTTATTAGTTTTTCTTTTTATCCCAACAGCTCAAAATTTGGCAAAAAAATCCAGTGCCCACAATTCTGCTTCCTGTGCTGCGAGTGAGGTGCCCGCGAAGAAGCCTGCTGCTACAGCTGTAACCACTCCGGTGAAACCCCCAGAAAAACCCCAAGAGAAAGCTACCCCAAAACAGCAAGCTCCCAAAGAAGAAATCATACTCAATGAAGCGAGCTTTCAAGCGCGCCTTGGACTTGCTAGGGCGTTATCCCGAACACAGGACGACTCCAGTCGGGCAGAGATAACAGAACTATACAAGACAGTGATTGCAATGGCCCCACATGTTCACGATGCTTACATAGAACTTGGCGATATGCTTGCCAAATCGGGACCTCAACAAGCTATAGAAATATACAGTAAGTATCCATTTGGAGAAGAGCTGTCCTTTGATGATGCATATTTGCATGGAGAAATAATCAGGTTGATCATGAAATTGGAAAGTTATGATGATCCGAATTTAGAGAAGAGCCTTATAGCATACGGGACTGTGATGGGATTTTCAGCGCTTGAGAAACATGTTGGTGTTTTAGAAAATAAATTTAAGTTTGGGGTTCTTAAAAATGTTTACGCTGGTGTAAATAAAAAGGATATCAATGACGAAGACTTGCAACAATTTTTCAAGTTTAAATTATGGGTGTGAATTTTAGTTTGAATTTAGTTTATACAAAATTTATGGCGTAGCTCAAGTCTAACTTTGGTAACGACAACTAACGTTATTTATATTTTAACACAACTAGTGTCTAAATATTCTGTTCTACCTTCTCCTTCCTCTTTTCGTCTGATATACTGGGTGTCCGAAAATGATGCATCGGGGTTTGTCGAAATGTGCTGTCTTAAATTATGAACCAATTTGAATGAAACACCAATCATTTTGTAGCAGAAAACCTAACTTAGATGTAGAAATTTGTTTCACTAAAATTGGTCATACCATTATAGAGTTACGGTTTATTTTTCTTGTGAGTTACGAAATTTGATTGCAATATGTTAGCTTTTCCCATGACTCATCAAAACTAGCTTCCAAGTAAAATGTCCAGAACTCTAGAACAAAACGACCGATTTTATTGAAATAAATTTATACATCTAAGTAAGCCTTTTTGCTTCAAAACGAGAGGTATTTCGTTGAGATAGGTGCGTAATTCGAGATTGCACGATTCGGCAAACTTTGGGACACCCGGTACATTTTAAGCAAATTTTCTTGGTATGGGCAGAAACAGTCAATCTGGAATTGTAGTGGTTAGATAGCTAATTAAAACTTTGAAAGTTGAAACAGCAAACAAGACCAGTGATTTAAAATGTAATGCTTTCTGGCTGCGAAATTTTGGCTCGAAAAGATTTTGAACATTTGTTAAGTTTCTCTCAGAAAATTTTATGTATCTCGTATGCAACTAAATTGAAATATTTCCAACGGTAAATTTAAAATTTCTACGAGTTTGCTGCATAAATGATTTCCTAAGAGCATTTCCTTGCTCTCCCGGATATTATCTAGCACCCAAGAAGACTTCCCTCGTTTGGTTTTAGGCAACTTTAAACAGTTTTGTAAGAGCTCCTCAGTTCCATCCGATGAGCTAAGCCTAAATTTAAGTTTAAAATCTCCAAAATAACGAATTTTCTAAAATATTTTCAGAACAAACTTTCAGCAATGAAGGCCACAGTATTTTTATGGCCACATTAGATTGTCCGTTGCAAATTTCATTAAATTCTGAACAAGCTTCGCTGATGTTTAGATTTAAAAAGGACTCTCTTTACTTTATAAATGTGAATGAACTTTGCCCAGCATTGCTGTACAAGGCTCATGCAAATTCTTATTCCACCTTTCTTAGCCTACATAGCTTTAATCGAGAGGCATCTCACTCACTGAAGAAGCCTCCGTGAAAAGTTGTTACCGTGAAAGTTGTGGAGCTTATTTCAGAACAGTTGGTTTCGAGGAAAATTGATCCCCGAAATTTACGTGGTGAGTCAGAACAATGGTTAGACGTTTGAAAGCCTGCAGCTCTCAGACCATTTATCAGATTCCTATAATCTAACAATATCTGTGTAGCTAACATGTTAACTTAGATGACAAAAATTTCGTTTATCAAAATCGGTCGTATCGTTCTCAAATTACAAGCGATTTTATAAAAATGCTTCATCTCAAAATCCTTCAAAACAGGCCAAAAATCCTTGATCAAATTTGCTAGCAATCCAGCTTAAAAAAGTCTGAATGCCAGTCCCAAAAGTGTTTATGATTGTGCAGCAGCCTCTTCACATAGCTAGTAAATGTTCGAGCGATGAGATAGACCGATAGAATTTGATTATGAAAGCTTTGGGGCAATTGCTAGCAAATTCGACCAAGGCTTTTAGGCCTGTTTTAAAGGATTTTGAGATGAAGCATCTTGATAAAATCGGTTGTAATTTGAGAACGACGAGGCCGAATTTGATAAACTAAATTTTCTTATCGAAGTTGATATGTCAGCTGCACATGTATTATCAGTTTATAAGAATCTGAGGATGGTTTTGAGGGTTGCAGACTTGCAAACGTCTAAACATTTTTTTGACTCACTCGGTTAATTTTTTTGCTGAAAATTTTACGCATAGAAAATAGTACAAATAGTATATAAAAACAACCGAAGCTAGTACATGAAAGCATCATACAACTTCTATTTCTTTTCAAAAATCTTTAAGAAGCTCAAAACTTATTTGGTTCTTTTTCTGTTCAATATTTGCTCTCTGCACTTATGTGAATATAGGCGTCGAATTTTTGCAAAACTTCAAAATTAATCATGTGAAATGTGATTCTGAAAATAATGACGATTTAAAAACTGTTCTCCCTGGGATTATGGCGAATCCCTGGTGAATTACCTAATATAATATAATATAAAGTTCCTTCGAATAATTCATTTGAAAGAATAACATGATAATAACATTTTATATTCTAAATAGGCAACAACATTTTACATGATTAATTTTAATGTTTTGCAAAGATTCGACGCCCATGCTACTTGTGTTTGTTCAGAATCTCATGCAAATATTATCTTGTTACAAATAATGTGAAACTTTCTGTAAATCCAAGATAGTATTGATGGTTATGCTATTCAAAGGGATATCACAGTATCATCTTTTTACAGCAGTCGTTCTCAACAATTTATACAATTTTCACCGAATTTTTATCGAAATTTTGAACAAAATTAAATCAACCAAAATTTACCGGATAGTTTGCACCAACTGTTTTTGCTTTCAGATTCAGACCAATACGCCACGCATATTGAGAACTGAATTGGGGTTTACTCCAGTGGCGTCACGCAGTTTAGGGCACCTTAGTTCGAGAACTAAGGGCCCCCGACCAAAAGGGGCCTAGAAGGAGCCCCAAAAGAACTTAGTCATAGGCTGTGCTTTAGGGCTATAGGTGCAAAAAGGCTTCTTTAAACCATAGTTTTAAACCCATCTCAAAACCTTTGCTAACATGTAGAATTAGTTTTACGCAATTTCTTTTTATGTCTGTTTTTACTATACGTTCCCTGCTTTGTGGCTCAGATCTTTGACGTATTATACTATCTGAAGTTATCTTATTGAAGAACTTTTGTCGTACATGATATGAATCATAGTTTGCTTAGAAGATGTTTGACACTACATTCACATGTGGATTCCTATGGCACCATAATGAGTCTCTTCCACGTTTAAGGCGTTTTCTGAGGTTCTATGGGCGTGGTCTCAAGAATTTCCCCGGTGGTAACCCCGCAACCCCCTCATTAGGGCTCTCTTCGCTTCTCTCATAGCCCCTGTAACGTAATTGCTTCATGGTCACTGTGTAAGGGCCCTACTCATACCAAATTCCTAAGGGCCCCAAGCGTCTCCGTTACGCCACCGGTTTACTTCCAAATTTTGCAGGTTTTTCTCTCGTTGTGGACATTTTGGGAAGACGTCATTTCGAGCTTGAATGCAGACTGCTTTTGTTGTCAATTTTCACAAAAATTGGTCTCTCAGAAATCTACTTCATTAATCATCTACTTTCATCTACTTTTTTCAAATTAGACCCTACGACTTAGCTTAATTTTTGAAAGGATCGTTTAAATTTACCTTGTGTTCAATTTTTCCAATCTTTACCTGTAATATTAGGCCGTCGAATTCCACATCGCTGTCTAGAATATGTTACACATTGAAAGACATTTTTCCTCCTCCAGGTTTAGCCAGGTTTGTCCTCGCTTCATGTTGCTGTTATCGTACTCTTTCACTGTTAAGATATGTCACCAGTACAAATCAAACAGTTTTGAAGTTCTCGTAGGCCATTTATGTAGATCCTCAAGGGGGCACAAGCCATGCTTTTTTGGGACAATGATACCTTCACACAGTCCTATAGCCCTGAATACTTTGAAGCAATACAACAGTTAGGCACCCTTGAATGCATATATCTTCCAGTATCTGTTGCTTCTCTGAACGTACCCAAAATTTACACCAGCTTTGCTTCTTTAGTCTTCAGGGTGTGTTCAATTCAAAATTTTGTAAACATCCTGGGGCGTTGCTTTCAATTGCCCCTAAGTTCGTTACCTCACGCATTCACTGTACTTTGAGCATTCAAATTAATCGTTTTTATCATGTGGCATGCATTCTCAAATTTGATTGGTCGATCAATAGAATAAAACATTTAAAATATGAGATCGTGACGTCAATCTTAATCCAGAAAAGCGAAAGATTTCTGCGTACCATCTGTAGACCTTCATAAACTATTGTATCCTTGAAACCATTTAGGCTATCTGACAATGGTAATTCGAAGATGTTTACCCCAAAACCAAAAAGCGTTATCTGAAAGTAGGTTGTAAACCCATTGTAAATTATATCTAAAAGCAGAAGTGTCCCAAAACCAGTGGTCTTGCTAAAAATCTGACCATGTGATCAGTTTTGCGTGACTTTGCTGGACAAAAGTAGATTCGCTTTGCTAAATATTTGAGTTTTTTATCTTTTTCGCGCAAATTTGCCGGATAAAGGTACAACCACTAAAAGGTAGGCCTTAGGATTTGATCAGATCGGACAGATGAAAGAAAGTGCTTTAGAGCAAACGAAAATTTGATGATCTGTTTTGTTCAAAGTCATCTACACTCATTTCGTTATAAGAAATTGCTCATAAGAAACTGCAGTAACCTCTTCCAGAAAATTAAGAGCGATCAGAGGTCAACTCGAAGTTAAGAAACTTTCAAAGTGTTTGAAACAAAACATATAACCAACAAAATTACTTTCTTGTCATTTTCTGAGCTCAATAAAAAAGAGTGTACCTGGATTTGTGAGACATTGATCGAAAAGAAGGACTATAATAAGGAAATGTCAGCATTGTCCCAAAAACTAGAGTCTGTCTCAAATTAGATGCCACGTGAGAATGTCCGCGAGTAAAAGCAATGAAGATTTTCGCATGATTAATTTTGCGTTATCGCAAATCTCACTTGACATCTAACTTGAGACACTGTTTTGGATAAAAAAACTACGTATTCTTCCACATTTATTTGGAGAAACACAGGGTCACATTGATGTTGTCAATAGTGTTAAGTTATTGGGGATTACCATCGACTCGAAACTGAAATTCGACCAACATGTAGCAAAATTAACCCAAAAAGCAAACAACAAGATCAGTGCCTTCTCTAGAGTCTCAAATTATTTAGATGAGAAGCAATCTCTTTTACTGTACAACTCATTCATAATGTCTCAGTTTAATTACTGTCCGTTGATATGGATGTTTTGCGGAAAGGTTGCCAATAATGATTTAAATCGCACCCATAAGAGAGCGCTTCGAATTCTCTTCAACGATTATACATCCTCTTTTGAAGAGTTGTTGCAGAGAGCAAATGAGTCCACTATTCATAATAAAAACTTGCAAAAGTTAATGCTCGAGGTTTATAGCAGTTTAACACAACAAAATCCTTCGTTTTTGTGGGATATGTTCCAGGCAAAGGAAAATAATTATAATTTAAGGTCAAAGAATCTGTTGATGTTACCTCAAAGTAAGACAAATAATTATGGCAACGATAGTTTATCTTTTCGTGGCAGCATATTATGGAATTCCCTACCAAATGACACAAAAATTGCCACCTCCGTGTGTTCCTTCAAGACATGCATAAAAAATGGAATGGAGAGAATTGCCGTTGTAAAAAATGTAGATAACGAACACTCAATGTTTATTCTTGAAGCTGATTTTGTGAATAGGGTATTTACGTTTATATTTATGGAATTGTATTTTTTGTTGTTGTAAATAGTTGGTCTTAATTAGTTCATATTAGAGCTATTCTTTTAAACCAACTTTAAAGAATTTAATAATAGTAATAAAAATAATAATCACAAATTCCATAATGCTTGCCCCAAGCTCCTACGCAGCGTCTTTTATCTTATCATATCTTTTATTTCATTTTACGCCCGTAAGATTTTTCTCTGACAGTGAATTTTCAAAAAAGATTATTGTCGCCCATGCACTTCCACTAATAAATATATGTAAATGTAATAAATAACTCTTTTACGAATATAATTGCCTCATTCTCCGCAACTACTTCTTTCTCCTTCGCATGAAAGTAGAAAGAAACTGCGGAGAGCGTGGTATTTGCCCGTCCCTGATTCGTTAAACGTAGGCGGGCTTGGCAGAAACCGTCATTGCGAAAACTTACTCCAAGTTTCGTTCGTTATTTTGTTCGGGCCTCCTCGTTTCCGCTCGCTTCACGTTCGCACGTCACTGCTAACCGAGTGGGAAATTGGTTTTATTGGATCGGCACATGTGTGTTATCTATTCCTTACGTCATCCCTCCACTAGCATATGGTTCTATAAACCAATTGAAAGGAAATTTAGATAGCGTTTCCAATCACCTTGATATAACTGTCGGTTTGGTTTTGGTGGCTGCTCTAATCTTAAATTTTTAATAAGGCCTCGTTGAAAAGCATGGGTAGTTGGACGCCGCAGGTGTGCTTATATGCTTCTGAAGAGGAAAATTTCTACCGGGTGTCCCAAATAGAAGGTAACAGATTTGATCTGGGCTAGCAATGCCAATTTAGCTCCAATCAATTCGAAATAAGTTTCAACCAAATCCTGGAAAGTTAACTTGAACATAGATACCTTGCTGGTTGATTTTTGTGATTCCAAAGTTGAAATATTATTCTTGAAAGTTTAAATTTGACTCCACCTCCAAACCAGAGCTTTGGCGCTTCGGCCTAAGAAAATTCTTGAAGCACAGCAAATAAATCGATAATAGCCTTGATAAAATTTGAAAAAAAATATATTGTATTATAAGGGATTTGCTAGAGCTCGCCTAATATGCATTTCTTAATTTTCTTTAATTTTGATTCTTAATTTTGCTGTGCTACAGGAATTTGCTTAGGCCAAAACGCCAAAGCTCTGGTTTGGAGGTTGAGTCAGATTTGAATTTTCAAGAACAATATTTCAATTTTGGAATCACCAATATCAACGAGCAAGGTACCTATGTTCAAGTTAACTTCTCAGGATTAGCTTAAAAGTTATTGCGAATTTATTGGAGATAAACTGGAATCGCTAGCCCTGATCAAATCTGTCACCTTTTATTTGTGACACCCGGTATATTTCTGCATTTTTCCTCCACAAGAGCACAAGCAAACATGCGATGTCTAACTACCCATGGTCGAAGGAGCTCATCGTAAACCTGGGCACACCAGACGATACTATTGCAACCGCAACTAATCAACTAATCTTTGACAATGTTATCTTTGCTCCGCTAGACCATTTTATTGAAGGATAATTCCGGGGTTGGTATATGATTGATAATAAAATGAAAGATTATACTGTTATGAATGGTGTATCGTACCTTTTTCCAACCTTGTTATCTTTTCTCTGTGAGATTACGTTTTACAATCTGCGACAAATGCGTAGTGACGTCATTAAAGTGCATATGAAGCGAACTTGTTTATCTTCTATTTTAATAAATTCGAGGTCAC
Organism: Aurelia aurita; assembly: GCA_004194415.1. Taxonomy (NCBI): domain Eukaryota; kingdom Metazoa; phylum Cnidaria; class Scyphozoa; order Semaeostomeae; family Ulmaridae; genus Aurelia; species Aurelia aurita. Next base: position 1,109,569 of record REGM01000062.1, read on the forward strand.
TGATCACGAATATCTCGATGAAATCTTCGAGAAATTGCTGTGAGCGACGTTATAAGCTCTCAAAAGTCCGATTCTCGTTTCAAAAAGTGGTTCGGAGGTATGGGCCGAGCGTTGCGCTTTCCTTTGTTATTCACATAGGTTTGACGTCATAGGTTTGTCAGTCTTACAAAGAGCATCGCGAGACAAATACTTCCCGTAGTAATACCTGTTGCACATCGCTATAAGCAAGGAGTTTGCTAAGGTTTCCAGAGGCAATTTTTCGACATCCAGCACATCAATGCAGTGATACTTTGTGGAAGAAGAGCCTTCGACTCTCCATGGTTGGTTTTTGAGTCTTTTACTGTGAGTTGTTGGCCTTATCAGCTGAAGATTCATCGATTGAACTGGCTGGCCATCACGACATATTNATTCTTAATTTTGCTGTGCTACAGGAATTTGCTTAGGCCAAAACGCCAAAGCTCTGGTTTGGAGGTTGAGTCAGATTTGAATTTTCAAGAACAATATTTCAATTTTGGAATCACCAATATCAACGAGCAAGGTACCTATGTTCAAGTTAACTTCTCAGGATTAGCTTAAAAGTTATTGCGAATTTATTGGAGATAAACTGGAATCGCTAGCCCTGATCAAATCTGTCACCTTTTATTTGTGACACCCGGTATATTTCTGCATTTTTCCTCCACAAGAGCACAAGCAAACATGCGATGTCTAACTACCCATGGTCGAAGGAGCTCATCGTAAACCTGGGCACACCAGACGATACTATTGCAACCGCAACTAATCAACTAATCTTTGACAATGTTATCTTTGCTCCGCTAGACCATTTTATTGAAGGATAATTTCGGGGTTGGTATATGATTGATAATAAAATGAAAGATTATACTGTTATGAATGGTGTATCGTACCTTTTTCCAACCTTGTTATCTTTTCTCTGTGAGATTACGTTTTACAATCTGCGACAAATGCGTAGTGACGTCATTAAGTATAAGGTCAGAGCTTTCTGACGTCATGTTCAACGCGAGAATGAGGCTGCCCTATTGTTTTCTCGCCTCTGAATTATGACTATCCTCCTTATCGTGTACTCGTGGAAAAAATGGAGACCAATCGCGGCGACTTAAGTAATGATCTAGCAACGATGAGTTAAAACTTGTATATACTTGAATGACTCAAAAAATCAATCACTAATACTACAAAAATAGTCATTTTAATTATATACAATGTGAAGATATTCTATTTGCAACTTCTAAAAAGCAAAGACGAAAATGTTTTCAACCTTCCCAAATTTAAACGCTTATTTATCAGTTTAAAATCTTTTTAAAGGCCTTGTTCAACCAGCAGCCGTAGCAGCGTATATTTCTATTGAAGCAGCCATTTCCGTAGACCACAAAAATGATCACTTTCATAAAACAGAGCACAAAAAAGACCATGGTTGGATAAGAGCCTTTAAGGATAGTTCTTCTCACTAAATTTTCAATAATGATCAAATGTCACGACAAATATACTGGCTAAGCAAGTATATTTGAAGTAGTCTTATCATTAGTCTTTGTAATCTGGAACGATAACGGGCCTAAGTTATCGAGAGAAAAATATCGACTTCGAAATTTAGTCTCCAAAGATTTCAAAATGAAAAAACTAATTAGTAGTACTGAGAATACTGCTGCTTTAATAAGTTTCCAATAAGTTTAAAAACATGAACTGTCATGCAATAATCTTTCCGTATGGAGGCGATGTAGCTACAGTAAATCAAACCAAAAAAGTTGCAGGGGCAGTCCGCCTCAGCAAACAGTATGATCATGAATCGTAGTTGTAGCGATTTCAGGCGGAGGAGCGAAACTACAATCATGTAGGAAGTCTACCTTAGAAAGCAAAAATTTATTTATTCCAAGGTTGGGTCGTGTTTGACAATTTTTTTTTTAATTTGGGCTTCCAACGGCATATTTTAGGGTCAGACTTGTCACAACAGGACTACTTCGAAGAATGAAAGGAATTGCCTTGTACGTCTCTAGAAAAAGAGGTCTCGCCCAGTCACTTATCGTTGCAAATAGACCAAATTGTCTACTTAAAATCAAAATACTATAAAATTTTGAAAATACAAATAAATACTTTGGCTTAAAAATGTCAAAAGCAATCAACTTAAAAACTCTCAATCTAAACGTTTGCTATAAATCTATATCTTCATTCATATAAATAGATAAATAAATATTCAAATTCTTCTCCAAAATAAACGTTTGTACTTTATGGTCAATTTTGAGGCCATACCTAGCTAAAACAGAGGGGTGAATCATTACCTAGAAATGCGCACGAGATTTCTAGAAGAACAAAATGATTTCTAAAGGATTTCAGGGATTTCTCAGGAAAACAAAAAGATTTCGATAGAAAGTGTACGAGATTTCTAGAGACTGATATACCCCTCAGATAAAACCTCCTTGTCGTAAGTTAGTAAGATACACTCGGCGAAAATGGATATCCCTTTAGAGTAACTGAAATCATTTTAAAAGTAACGAAAGTTAGAATAAACCACTCGAGTACATTTAAAGACCCATTGCTAACCATGATCCTCTACGGCCCCAAAGTCGACTTTCGTATAATATGAAAGTAGCTTCTGGCCAGGTTCTCTTTGTTTTGCTTTTCATTCGCCGCACAAAGGATCATGGTTAGCAAAGGGTTTTTAAGGGTTTTCATGTTCTAAAAATGACAGCTTTCTTGTTTCTATGTATGAAGGAATTTCTAGTAATACCCAATGTGTTGCATTAGTTTGGAAGCTTTAGGTTCCAGGTTTTTTGGGTTACTTAAGCTGAAAAGAGGTCAGAGATTCTATCCTAGTTCTATTTTTATTTACTCTGACTCCTACAAATCTAAAAGTCATTAGAAAATCGTTAGATCCATCAACGCATCAACAGTATTTCGGAATGTTTTGAGACACCTTCACGTAAGATCTACATTCTCATCACTATGATCCGGCATCAGGCCACTGTCCGCTTCAGAGGAATCCTTCCCTGTACTCTCCATCCTCTTAATTTGCTGCCGTCTCTCCTTCTCTCTGTCTCTATATCGATCTAACTTCTTGACGCATTTCAGCAACTCTCCCTCTAACTTTCTGATCTGCATGGCGTTTCTCTCCTTCGCGGCAGTATGTTTATTTGCAAGTTGCTCGATTCTTTGTTGCTCTCTGTTCAGCTCTTGACTCAGTTGTATGACATGATCACGCAGCCTTGAATTCTCAATCTTTTGGCTGTAATTCTGCCCTTCATAATGCTGCAATTCGCACCTCACTTCTTCATATTTGCGCTCAACATCTCGTGCATGTCGCTTCACCGTCAGATTCTCATCTTTACAAGCATCCAGCTCGGATTCCAATTCCCTTAACTTGCTTTCCGAAGCCTCGAAATTCTTCCTCAATTCTTCTTGCTTCTCGCCTAATTTATCAATATCTTTCGTCCTCAAAAACAAGGAATCCTCAGTGCTTCCCGTTTTGTCGCTAAACTTCTCAATACTAAACTTAGGCCTAGTGTCTACCTCTTGATTAGACCCACCATTTTTCATCCTAGCTACTTCATGATCTAGAGCACCACATTCGCGAACCAACATCTCAATCTGACTTTTAGCAGTTTTTAATTCTTCCTCCAATTGTTCACTCTTCACACTTAATTCTTTGTAATTCTTCTCAATTTTGAGTTTCTCATTCATGAGTTCCTTGATCTTAGATCCTCTCGGAACAATGCTATCACTCTCCTTATTAACAACAACTGATCTCCTACCAACCTCACTGCGCAACGACTTCGCTCTCCTAAGAGCACTACTCCTTGTCTCGCCACTTCTATTCTTCGTCGGTAGCTTACTTTTTGCTGGTTTCCCAGCACCTTTCGGCTCGACTATCCTCACACCTTCTTTCTTAACACCATCAGACCCCACTTTGCTCTCCTCTTTCCCCAGACCAGCCATGACATCTAGCCTCGCCTTGACGTCATTAACAATACCTTCAATCCTAATATTATTCTCAATAGCAACAAACAACTCGGTTTCAAACGTAGCCTCGCCTTCATCTCCAGTGCTCTTGCTTCTACTTTTAGAGGGCGCAACAACAACATCCTCCCCGGCAGCTCCCAATGCTGATTTCTCCAGCATCCCACACAACGCTTTCACTTCATCTAACATCCTTTTTCTCTCTTTCAGCAAATCAGTAATTTTCTTATCATCCACATTGCATTTTTCAGTGGCCTCTTCAAGCTGTTTGCTCAATGTTTCCCGTTCTTCTTTTGAAACTGTCTGTTCCGTGCGAAGTTCGGCAATCTGTTGTCGGAGTGACTCATTCTCGCCATCTTTCAATGAGATTTGTCGCTGGAAACCGTGAACTTGAATCTGTATTTGATGATTCTCTGTGTTTAATTTCATCGCATCTCGATCCAGTCTCTTTTTCTCCTTCTGAAGTTCCGCATAATTTCTTTCAAGGGCATTTTTATCCGCCATCACTTTGCCAAGCTTATGATCCAGATCCTCCAACTCCCTCGCAGTCTTCGTTTTCTCCATTTGCAGGAGCCGCAGCTTCTCATTCACATCTTTGTTCTCCCGCATGATCACATTGAGCGTGCGCATTAGCTTGGAGTTTTTGTCTTCAAGTAATTCACATTTTTCTTCGAGCTTTGAAACGTTGCTATCCTGCAACCTTCTATGCTTCATTCTCTGCTCATGTGAAATCTCCAATTCATCAAACGCCCCGTCGATGCTATCAATCTCAGATGCATCCGAGGCTAGACTCACATCCAAGTTGCCTCGATTTGACCAAAAATTAGATTCTAAATGACCCATATTCTTACCATACCCTTGCAGCTTCTTGAAAGATGCATCCTTTGAATTGTATGGCAATTTGTCACTTTTTTTATGATACAAGTGGTTTTGGATTGACAGCGGCACAAAGTGACCTCGTTTTGGCGTCGAGGCATTGGCATAGCCATCATCTCTATGCCTGGATGCTAAGTTGCTGTAGCTGTTGAAGTTAACAAAGCTATGCTCGAGCTCCTCCAGAGTGGAATCTTCATTGATAGATGTAATGCTTTCGAAGGTCTCATTCATCATGCGATGGACTTCCTCCGCATCCTCCTTTTTGGCTGCTTCACAGGGATCCAGTTTGGGTACTTTTTCTGTTTTGTTAACGTATAGAAGCACCAGAGTCAGCCGAAGAGCCATATGGACGCTGATCAGCCAGGAAAGGAATTCAATGTCGAATCCGGCAGCATTGTGGTTTGCTATCTCAGGTATTTCTAAAATGAAACATACCCCCAGGTATTACAACATACCTAACATATATCCAAAACTGACGTGGTATCAACTAACTCGCAGTTTTTTTCTGCTTCCAAACTGCTTCTAAGAAACTGTAGGCTCCATTTTTCCAAAATTAAGAAACTGATACCAGGATTAAAAAATCTAACTTTTGTAATTTGCAGTTTCAATTTTTCCAAGTCAAGCAACAATGTTTTGAAATTGTACAGTATTGACAAACGTTTTGGCACTGTCTGAGTGCGATCTCTGTTAATACTTGTTTTGAGATTTTACCAGGTACTTTTGAAGCCCTGTTAACAAAAATAAATAAATTCTATTTTCAGAGCATAACAAATCTAAGAAACTCATCAGAAATTTTTGGTGGCAAAAATGGCCGAAAATTAAAAAAACTGGCTACGAACCCTCGACATAAGTTCCTTATAAGAAAAGCTACGTGTCTTTTTCGTAAATGGGCTAGCACACTTTGAATATTTTTTGGAATCTGCTAGGAATCAAACCTCAGTTGGCATACCGGTCTACATTTTTCTTTCATTCCACTGATTTGCATTTCTCCGGAGGAGGGCAGTTTTTGCATCGGGATGGGCAAATCTTGCATTCCGGTGAAAAAACCTGAAAATCCTGGCATTACGGTTGGTTGATTCCTACATCAGTGGAACAACATAATTTCATCCAGCTACTTACAAAATAAAACTCCCTACTTTATGAAGCTTGTTTTGCCTTTTATTGAAAACTCCCTAGCAGTGTTTAACACATCCAATGAAACTCATGGAAAGTAGCTAGAGTAACTCCAATTTTCGAAGATGGAGACAAGACTGAAAAGTCCCACTATCGTACAAAATCGGACAACACTGCCTTTGGGGAGTGAGATTTTCCTAGCAGATTCCAAAAAATATTCAAAGTGTGCTAGCCCATTTACGAAAAAGACACGTAGCTTTTCTTATAAGGAACTTATGTCGAGGGTTCGTAGCCAGTTTTTTTAATTTTCGGCCATTTTTGCCACCAAAAATTTCTGATGATTTTCTTAGATTTGTTATGCTCTGAACATAGAATTTATTTATTTTTGTTAACAGGGCTTCAAAAGTACCTGGTAAAATCTCAAAACAAGTATTAACAGAGATCGCACT
>REGM01000062.1:1116164-1130379 GCA_004194415.1 Aurelia aurita
AACCCTCGACATAAGTTCCTTATAAGAAAAGCTACGTGTCTTTTTCGTAAATGGGCTAGCACACTTTGAATATTTTTTGGAATCTGCTAGGAAAATCTCACTCCCCAAAGGCAGTGTTGTCCGATTTTGTACGATAGTGGGACTTTTCAGTCTTGTCTCCATCTTCGAAAATTGGAGTTACTCTAGCTACTTTCCATGAGTTTCATTGGATGTGTTAAACACTGCTAGGGAGTTTTCAATAAAAGGCAAAACAAGCTTCATAAAGTAGGGAGTTTTATTTTGTAAGTAGCTGGATGAAATTATGTTGTTCCACTGATGTAGGAATCAACCAACCGTAATGCCAGGATTTTCAGGTTTTTTCACCGGAATGCAAGATTTGCCCATCCCGATGCAAAAACTGCCCTCCTCCGGAGAAATGCAAATCAGTGGAATGAAAGAAAAATGTAGACCGGTATGCCAACTGAGGTTTGATTCCTAGCAGATTCCAAAAAATATTCAAAGTGTGCTAGCCCATTTACGAAAAAGACACGTAGCTTTTCTTATAAGGAACTTATGTCGAGGGTTTGTAGCCAGTTTTTTAAATTTTCGGCCATTTTTGCCACCAAAAATTCTGATGAGTTTCTTAGATTTGTTATGCTCTGAACATAGAATTTATTTTTTTTTTTAACAGGGCTTCAAAAGTACCTGGTAAAATCTCAAAACAAGTATTAACTCCCTACTCATGCATTTTCAATATAGATTTTGCTTACCTGCATTTCTGTTGTTGTCGAGAAATTCTACCAATTTCTTCATCTTCTGGTGTAAATTTGCATCTGAAGAATAAAAAACCATTATAACCATCATAAATATCAACTATCTAGAACTAGTATTAAATAAATAAATGATAGATGAGATGATACTAACAAACCCTAAAATGACCTCTTTCTGCGATTTGAAATGCATGAATCAGAGATCCATAGACATGAGAGGATATGCTCTTAGTCAAAACATGGTAGAAAAGTCTTTCTTAGACAAAATGAATTGCAGAAGGTAAAGAGGAACTTAAATCGAGTTTATATAAGAACTCAAACACTTTCAGCTTTTTGAACTTTTCGTAGGTCATCTGCCATTATTTTTTCATAGGATTTAAGTGATTTTGAATAAAGCTTCTAAGAAACATATTTCAAGAAAAGATTATAAAAGTTTAAGTTAAAGCATCTAGATTTTAAAGATATTAGGCGCCACCACAGGAGCACGTTAAAAATGACCCATTTTTCTGGTACACCTGGTATTGCAAGCAGTACATCGCAGCCTACTTTTGGGCCATGGGGACGAGGTTAGTACATCGCCCGCTTTGATCTGAAGGAGAAAATAACGACTTTGCACAGCTCAGTTTTTACGAAGTTTGCCTGAAGGAAAAGCCCAATAAAGTTGCATAATATGGTCAATCAAAATGGCGCAACGAACTATTGGAAACTGGCTCCCTCTGAGCAGGTTTAAATCATTGAGAAACATGAAAACCATCTTACCTTCATCAAAAACCATGACATCTTCAAATTTCTGCAAGCAATATTTCATATCTTCTTCCATCTTAAGACATCTCTCTTCGAATTGCTTGCACAAATATTCTGCATACTTCGTGATGTCATTAGTCTGAAACGAGGCTTCTGCATCTACTGTCACAGCCTCTCTCATCAAATCGAGGTCGTCCATGGAATCTTTAAGTATCTGCTTCAGATCCACTTCTGCCCAGTGGTCTTCGGTTAAAGAGTAGTCTTGATGCTGGACACTGATGACATCCAGTAAATCGTGCAATAAGGTCGTTACTGCATTGCAAAAGACTTCATTGGAATTGATTGTTCCTTGTTCTTGTGAGTTATTGCAGATAGATGTCATGATTTCAGAGATGATGAGAATCTCTAATTGCGGCAGGGTGATACATTTCTGGCGTATTCCAGGATTTGTGTTGCCTTCAGCAATGATATCTTGCAGCTCAGCTAGAACCATTTCGGTCTACGAAAGATAAAAGCTAGTAGAGCCGACTATGGAGATATGTAGATCGAATCAAAGGACCCTTAAGGAGACTCACGAGACATTATCAATAGATCGAAAAATGAGACTCATCCTCAACCTAAAGGACCATGAGTTAATTCTTCGAAGTGTATTGGTGGTAAAGTAGTAGACTTATTACACGAGTCCTTGTTTTCGCTCCATTCCCCCTAACCATACCCCACAATACCCATTCCGCTTTTAGCGGAATGACTATAACAATAAATAACAATTCAATTCAATGGAGCAAAACTTTGACTCATATCATCCGTCTAGTAAAGTAGTACACGTATCTTTTTATAAGAAACTCAGCTCTCAGATCACTAAAAACCTAAATCAAGTCAAGAAAATCGTAAGCATATTTTCACTTTGATTTGATTTTTTTCTTGCATTGCATTACTCGGAAGGTACTTGAGTGATGTCTAAACAGTGCTGAATGAAACTTTGTCGTGAAATTCTAAGAGGGCACATGAAGTAAGCATCAAAAATGTTATGAAACTCCAAAGAAACTCTTAAGATGCTTTGAGGATTCAAATAATGAGAATTTTAAGAAACCTTTAGTATTGGGTCAATTCCTTAGTTCCTTATAAAAAATGCATGTAATTGACAAATTCAAATTAAAAAAACAATTGCAATATCCCTCGATTTCATCGTTATCAATAGCTACTCTTACAAGCCATAAGTCATATAAATGTGTTTCATACAGCATCAGGAAAATGCTTCAATAGAATACCAATGAAAAAGGAGTTTATTGTAAATGTTTGTCTAGCCACTAGCCTGTGTAATGACGTGCAACAACCTCGTTCCCAAGGGTATCCGTTGTTGTCAACATGAGGCTGGCCCTCAACAGATACCCATGAGGCATGAGGCTAGGGTCAAAGTAGGCGTTGCAATCTTCGTACGGAAAACCTTCATTGACACTGGGTACGAGGTTGGATGTATCAAATTCTATCTCCGAAATCCATATCATAAATGTGAAGATGGCAAGATTCATTTTAGAATTTTCACCTAGGCCATGGACAGAGTCAAGAGAAGAGTGTGATTTTAGAGTAGAATAATTCTTAGTCTGCGGTGCGACCTCTACGGGGGAGGAACAACTTTATTTTCCTCAATTTTTCCTCCCCCGTAGAGGTCGCACCGTAGACTAAATAATTCTCGAGAAGAAGTACCAAATGCAATAGCAAAAACCTACCTGCGTTTCAACCGAGATAGGTGCTTCTACTTCAGTTCTGTTAAAAGTAACTGCTTCAGGGACTCCGGATTTATCCAGTTGTTCTTCTAAAGAGTAAAGTATAAGATATAGGAGTTAAAATAGCTTGTAGAAATATGGTTTATGTCCTCGTTATTTTCATATGTTCGTCAAGTGTTTCTACTTTAGGATTTTATTAGAAGAGCAGGTCATTGTAAAAGATTCTCCCATAATCAATGCTTCCGGTCTTCAAGGACACCTTCAATTAAAACTCATAGTATATATTTCTAAAAAAATTCATGCAAGAAACTAAACACTTGAGAAACTAAACATTCACTTACCAAGGCATTCGATCCTTCGGGCAAGCCTCTTAGAAAGTATTCTATAGTCAACCTGCAAGAAGATTTAAAAGGTACTCAGTTGCAATGATAAATAATAGCAGCCCAATTTCGATATACTCTCGAGTCTGGAATAAACGTCTCCCCCCACTTATTAATTTTTTGAAAAATATCCACAAGGGACATCCTTATTCCAGACCCCCCACCCCCGTTTATTAATATTGAGCCTCTTGAAATGTGAAATATGTGAATTCATCTTTCCTGAAATGGGACTTAAACTGTATTTTTCATTTTTGGTAGTTTCTATGATTTTTAACTTGTTTTTACAGTCAAAACAACGTGTGTGTTTCGTCCAATTACCGATATGCAGATTGAATTTTCCACCCACCCCGTTTATTCCGGACCCCCTGTTTATTAGGATTCGGGAAATTTTCCACCCACCCCGTTTATTCCAGGCCCCCCACCTATTCCGGACTCGAGAGTATATTGAATCCAATCTGAAAACACACACTTTAACTCGAACGCGTTCACTTAGAACTCGTCGCTAAAAAGTGTCAACCAAAGAGGAAGTTTCGCATACCTCAACATTTAAAATGAGCCTCTCTTTATTTGTAATCTTTCTTGCACGTGTTCCAAAATTTAAACTGCATCTTGTTTCATAAGCTTCACTAGCAGTAGGAGCAACACAGACCTACGGAAGAAGAACGAAGATTGATGAAATCAGAAACTTTCCATCATTATTATTGCACCATCATCATCATCATCACCATCCCCATAATCATCATCATCATCATCATCATTGTACCATCATCATCATCATCATTATTATTATTGAAAGATTATTGCACCAATAGCATCAAAGAGGGTACTCATAATATAGTACAATGATTGAATGAGTGTTTGTGTTCAATGAAGGCTACCTTGCATTTTTGTTCCTACCAACACAAAGCAAAAATAAAAAGCGTATGACAAAAATTGAAACTTACAATAAAACTTGTCCTGCATTGAGGCCCAAGACATTCTTGCAACAATCGAGTCAATGTTGAGTTTCTGAAAGGGATATGTCTCCGTGTCCCTTCTGATAAGGCATATATCACGTTTCTGAAATGAACAAAACAAAAAGTTCCATCTCGTATTTTCAGTCAGTTTAAAGGGAGTACAAAGACCAGCATGCTTTGCGCACAGTCAGGGACTTGCTCTGCACAGCTTCCAGAATAACTGACTGTACGAAATTCACAAAAACAACAACAAACGATGGCAAAGGCTGCTGGTCTTTGTACTCCCTTTAAAGTCCGGTATACGCTGCTAGCTGCATCTAACTGACTTAATTTTTAACAAACAGCAATAATTCATTTCATTTTCTAAAGCAGTCACATACGTAGGACGGGAGAAGATGTTTTGAACGCAAAAACCATGTAAAAATGTTTTCTGCAATACAGTTTACAGTATAATTGCTTCCGCAAGTCTAGAGTGCGGGCGTGCTTTTATCGGCGGAAACATGAAAGGGATCTATAATCCTTCATGGTTCGAGCCTGTTATTATTCTTAAATAGTAAGATATATGCATTTCTATTCCTTAATTTTCTTTATGTTTATAGCTTTTCATAATTTCAAATTCAAGATCTTAGTTAACCGTTCATATCATACTATTTCTCTTATATTCATTGTATTAATCGTATCGTCGTATATACATTAGTTAATTAATATGGAAGCTACAAAGGACACTGGGCTCGAAAACCGCTACGGTTCCTCCACAGTGCCCTTGGCATCTCTTAATGTTGTTTAAATTGTATTTAATCTCTTTGTTGTATCTTTTAACATATACCGGGTGTCCCAAAAAAAAGTATACAGATTTGGTTGGGTCAAGCGATGTGAATTTAGCTCTAATCAATGGCTAATCACTCTCAAAATGTTTCTCTGTAGTTAACTTGAACATTGATACCTCGTTTGTTGGTATTGGTGCTTTGAGAGCAGAGATATCAATCTTAAAAGCTCAAATTTGTACCCACGTGCAAACCAGAGCTTTGGCCTTTTGGTCTAAGGAAATTCTTAAAGAACATCAAAATTGAAAACTGAAATCAAAGAAAAATCAAGAAATTGCCAAAATGGGTGATTGGGGGATGACTTCTGGCAACAGAATATAATAAGATCTAAAATTATTCAAATTTTATCAAGGCTATAGCTGATTTATTCGCTGTGCCTCAAGAATTTGTTTAGGCCAAAAGGCCAAAGCTCTGGTTTGCACGTGGATGTAAATTTTGGCTTTCGAGGTTAATATGTCTGCTTTCAAAGCACCAATACCAACAAACGAGGTATCCATGTTCAAGTTAACTATCGAGGAACATTTTGAGAGCAATTAGCCATCGATTAAAGCTAAATTCACATCGCTGGAGCCAACCAAATCCGTATACTTATTTTTGGGACACCCGGTATATTCTAGTTGAACCTTGTAAACATTGCTGAATATAAAATAAATTTGAACTTGAATTTGAGGTAGTATTGTGATCAAAGTTGTTTGTTTTTAGCCGTAGCTCTTAACTTTCTTATCTATGCCAAGTTGCCTGATACTGTTTTAGTTACGGAATAATAAGCAAGCCGGATTTCAGCTTATCCCTACCCAAGCTCCAATAGTGATGAGTTGATATGCTTCGCTTCTGACAGTCGAACTCCTTCTGCCATGGTTTTCCCAAGTCTTTCACTTCCCGCCAAATCACATCTATAAAGATCATATTTAAAATTAGCACGTCTTTCCATTCATATTTTTTTAATCATTTTTCAATTAGTTTATCAGTGCTGGTGGAATATCGATATGGTTTTGAATAATGTATACAAACTTGAGGCACACTTGTAAACTTGTAAGCAAACATAAGCAGTACCTTTCTGATCAAATACAAGTTTTCTGTCTACTCTGAAAATGAGATTCATTGGAATACCGACGAGAAGATAGACTTACATATCAATTTTCCCTCTGAGTATGATGTCTTCGTCTAACGTCATGGTGTACTCGTCACAGTCCTAACAATGATGACAAACGGTAATAAAATAATGGGTAGAAGTATCTCAGCAATAGACAATAACACTGAAGATGGCGGACGCACAAAGCATGCTGGTAAAAAGCTCCCCGACGACCACCAAACGACGTCAAAGTTTTGGTCTGCCGTTTCGACTTGCTAGCTGTCGTAAAGTTCGGAACAAAGAATCAATGTAAACAAATAGGAAATTTTGTAATTCGAGCGCAAATCTTCAATTCGAATCAAAACTTTATCTTTTCTGCTTTGGACAGGTTTCCTTTCGAACCATGTTGCATTCGAATTCAAGGTCGATTCGAATTCAAGCCAGCTAGTCGAAACGGCAGACCTAAATATCTATGTCGTTAGGTGGTTGGCAGGGAGCTTTTTACCAGCATGCTTTGCAGCAAAACACAACAGAGTCTTTGGAGCCGCCATCTTTAGCGTTATTGTCTATTCACCATAAAATGTTGGCAGATTTACCTGATCTAATGTGTCTCTACACAGGAAGATTATTGCATAGAAGTTCAAGTTTTTATACTTTTGGATCAAAGGAACATTCTTCAGTACTGCTAACTACTTTTTTCATTTTCAAGTCCCGGAACCCTGAATTTCGAAGCGTTTTAGCGTCGGTGTTTTTAATCTTATAGTTTAGGCCTACTACGGTGGTCGTCTCAACTTACAATAGATCATGAGTCGTAGCGGTATATCAGTTCAGGCAAGGAGCGAACTATAACGATGTAATAAGTAGCACGAAATCTTTGCAGACCAAACTGATAAAGCATTATGAATCTCTAAAAATTTATTATTTGATTGAGGATGCAACAGCTTGATTTTGTTTCAGCCAAANAATAAAAAGCTCCTTAAATTTGTAAAGAAAAGGAAGCATACTGCAAAGTATCCTTCTCGAAGTAACGACGATAAATTGAATTTAAAAAATTAATCATGGACTTTCCTTTTCTTTTCTTTTCTTCTATTTTATTTCCTTTTTTAGGACTTTTCAGTAAACTGGAGATATTCTCGGACTTAATTCTGGAGATATTCTCGGCTATTTGGCACACTACTTTCTCTTTTGCCTCATGCAGCTTAACTTTGCTTAGGTTTAAATCGTAATCAATCAACTGGATATTTCCCTTTGTGCAAAACTGCAAAAAAAACCGCTTTGTTTGGTAAGTCAACCAAAACCAGGTAATTAGCTCGTGTTGGTCTCTCGTTCATACAAGATCTCCGAGAGAGTAGGCCTTTACGAAGGATGATTTTGACTGGGTGATTATCATTATCATGATTGAAACGATAGGGATAATTTCTTATCTTGAGAATAATCAAACTGTTGCTGTCACTGGCCGCTATCATGCTTTAAAGAACACGAGTTTGATACCGTAAAACCTGGTTCCTCAGTGCGATTATCGCAATTAAGGCTCTGTGGAACCAATGCTTTACAATCGGTGTTTATCAAGATAAGAAGTTATCGCTGTTTGCTCAAATAATGATAATCACCCTGTGAAACAAAGAACATGAATAGCCTCATAGACTCTGGGCAACTATGGCTATTGAAGTTCAGTAAAAATCATGCTTTACAATCGGTATTCGTCGCGATAAGAGGTTATCGCTATCGTTGTTGTTTCTTCAACATCATACCTTAGAACCAGTCTCGATAGATTTTACATTTATTTGCGCAGAATTCTTAACCTTTCATTTTGCAATGTAAGCCTTCCTCTTATAAAGGCCCCTCTTTAAACGCCGCAAAAAAGCCCCTGGCGTTTATAGAGGTAATACGGTACTCACTGACGCGTACAAACACAAATTTCTTTCCACGCCCTAGGCCAGTTTACTCATTAATTATTACACGCTTCAGTGAGCACCACTGAAGTCAGTTTGCTAAAGTCCTTGTACGTATTCAAGTACATCGTAAATTTATCACGGGTCATTAATTTTTGCCCAATTGACAGCCAAATCATTGGTTACCGATAGCTAATCAATTAACCGTATACACAAGAAATTGAAGAGCTGGTTTCAAATTCACGCAGAGGCTATTAAACGCATCGTAATTGTTGGAAGGAGCTGCAAGCTTATAGTACAAATGAATTTAAAACGCATGCTTGCTGGGGTAAAAACACGAGGACCGTTGAGACGATACCAGCATTTTAAAGGCCCATTGTCAACCATACTCCGTTGTTGTGAACCGAATGTAAAGCAAGACAAAGAGAATCTAAGCCAGAAACGACTTTCATATCGTACGAAAGCCGACTTCGGCGCACAAAGGATCATGGTTAGCAATGGGTCTTTAAGTGCCTGGTGATTAAAAATAAGGTCGCGGTATTTG
The DNA here is from genome assembly GCA_004194415.1 of Aurelia aurita. Classification (NCBI taxonomy): domain Eukaryota; kingdom Metazoa; phylum Cnidaria; class Scyphozoa; order Semaeostomeae; family Ulmaridae; genus Aurelia; species Aurelia aurita. The sequence goes on from REGM01000062.1 coordinate 1,125,050, forward strand.
CCGAAACGCAAAAGCATGAATTATCTATCAATTACAATAAATAATGGATAATTTTATATTGAAAAGGTAAATTTAAATGGTAACATTTATTTCACTAACATAGGCCGTACTGTTCTCAAGTTATAACTGTATAGTTCATCAAACAATGTCTAGTTGTCAATTGCAACATGTACATGGCTACTATTCCCTGGATATCAAAGCAATGATATTGGCAACATCTTGTTTAATGGCGGAAAAGTTCAATTAGAGGGCTAAAAAATCCCTAATGATTTAAGAACGGAGTGGCCGATTTCAGTCCGGTAAGTTTCTAAATCTAAGTGAGCATGTCCACTATCAAACAGGACATTTGTCAATAGTATTGCTTTAATATCCAGGGAACAGCAGCTTTTCAAACAGGGATTGCTTTTTTGACTCACCCGGCATCGAAAAGATTATCTAAATATAGTCAAAAATCGCAGTTATTAATAGCAGGCTTTGCAGGAGATGCTGCTTCGATTACTAAAAATTAATTCCAACTTCTGCTTCGCTCTACAACGAAGACTTTTCAACTCTAATACACATTCAACTTTATTAAGCACCATTACTTTAAAAAATTGGATGAATATTGAACGAACAAAAATCAAAGTCCGTTTCTTGTGGGAAACCAATTTGACAAACTATTTTGACAAACGTAGCATTCGAGCTTTCAGCAATATTTCATGCTGTCGGAATTTTTCATTTCATATTAGTACGATATTTTTCTGGATTTCTTTTTTGAATACGAAATATTTTCCTATACTCTTCTTCCTGTCCGAGTAAACGAAGTATACAAGAAAGTCTTCTGTTCGATAAAAACAGGACAAAATCACTTACGTTTCACGCTTACATACGATAAGACATTGAGAGGGTACAAGAAAGTCTTCTGTTCGATAAAAACAGCAGAAAATCACTAATGTTTCACGCTCACACACGATAAGACATTGAGAGGGTATATGTGCCTAGATACATAAGCTTGTAGGCCCTTATCCATTTTTCTATATATATTTTGAAGTAGGCCAAAGTTAGATTGAATGAAGACGAAATAAATGTTTCTACTTTGAAACATGGTGAACAAAGTGGAAAGAATCGACTGCAACTCGTTTCCTGTCGTAGATATTGCACTTTCTTGTATGAGTTGAGTCTAAATATAAACGTCCTGACGACTTTTAGTTGAATAAATGATAAAAACAAGTTATCATCCCACTATCCGAAATTTACGATTAACTAAAATTAGTTGATAATCAGAACGTATAATTTGGCAAACCCCGAAACTTTCCCACACATCTGGTACAAAACCCTTCGTTTAGCTTTAAAATTGCGTTTGGTAACGGAACGACTTGTTTAGCTTAATAATTAGAGTGAATGACTCCAAAGTACAGCTCAACGGAATCCAATGAACAACTATAGGTTTGATGACAACAAGAGTGAGGGGATTTTTTCAAAGCAAACATTAATTCTGAAATTAAATAGTAACAATTGCAAAGAATAAATCACTTACCCAACCAAATTCATGTTTTTTTCCTTTCACGTAAATCCAAGAACCAGAGGAATATTAAGCTCACAATCCGTGAAAAACTGATTACTTGAGGCCTAGATTTGTGCCCTGCAATCAAAGATTTGTAAACTGAGACAGGTACTATTCAACGCTACGCACAAAGACAATGAGAGGCGGTAAACAGGATCAATCACACCCAGGAATCTTTGATCGCTTCAAAATCAAGAATTTCAAAATAAACATTTATACATGCAAACATTTTCATATCTACAGCAACGCTTTGGTTCCTAATAGTAAACAAACAATAATCAGCGCTTTCATTGTTAGTTTTGTAAAACGCATTATGTCTGATTGGTCTATACAAACAATGCAAACAATGCAAACAGCTGTCCAATTGTGACCCCTCATTCTTCGATATTTAGGTAATGTTTGTGAATAATTTTCTCGAAAGAATTTTATAATTGTCGATCGCAACAATAGCTATTCTTTAGGAGAATGCTTCTATTGTCTATCAAAACAATAGCAACGTTTGGAAGCAGTTGCAACTGTTGTGAAATAGAATTTAATAATTGGGTCTGCTGCAGGTGTGGATTATTCACAAAGACATGCAAGGAGTCGAATTTTGCTAATTTGTACAAAAACTGAGTGGAACAGTTGTTCATTTTGCAGGATTTTGTTAAAGACCCATTGCTAACCATGATCCTTTGTGCGCTGCATGAAAAGCAAAACAAACAGAATCTAGGCCAGAAACGACTTTCATATCATACGAAAGTCGACTTTAGGACTGCAAATAATCATGGTTAGCAATGGGTCTTTAATCACGAAAGTCTTCTGCAAGAGAAGGCCCTACTAAAGCCCAATTTGCCCTTGTATTCGGGATTTAAATTTTGGGTGAATAACTGGGGCCCCTTGGGGGTAATTAGAAATTCAGAATACCTCGAAATCTTCTGGGAGCAAATCAAGGGTATATACTTTGAGAAAAATAAAAGTCTTTTCAAACTTCATTTGCTGTTCAGTTACCCTATGCAGCTATAGTCTATTCTTTAAATCCGGCTACTATCAAGTGATATTATCAAAGTTAACAAAATTGTCACAACGTTTTAGAACCAGTCCACGTTAAGGTCTGCAAAAGCAAAGAAGAACACAGTGGTTTGTCATGATCGATATCTTTCTTTCAATCAAAGACTTTCCAGCGAGTTTAATCAGCTATCTATATTTCCAAATAAAAACTGCAAACGCAAGTAATACTGAACTGTTTAAGATACAACTTACACCATAAATCTTTTCGGCTATCTTCATGCTCTAACACTTTACTAAGGGCATAAAGAGGCTGCTTTATAATCGTATTCACTTGGGACTGTCATTCACCCTTTTTCATCTATTTTCTATAATTATGGGGTTGGATTGCTAGCAAATTAACTCAAAGATTTTAGGCCTGTTTTGAAAGATTGAGGCAAAGAATTTGTTTAAATCGCTTGTAATTTGAGAACCATATGACTGACTTTGAAAAACTACATTTTCTTATCTAAGTTGATACGTTAGCTACGCGGATATTTATAAGTTTATATGAATCTGATAAATGGTTTGAGAGTTACAGGCTTCCACACGTCCAAACATTTTTCTGACTCACCTGGAATGCCAAGAGACTGTCATGAAAAGATCATTATACTTAGGGTGAAAAGCAAGACCCGATAGCTATTGTTTTGAAATCTTCGTTTTTACATAATCAGCTCCAGCACAGTTTACCAAATTTACGAGCATAACCATTAAAGGTGACCTGAAACGAAATTTTTTATTTGCGAAAGCTAATAGCCTGGTTGAAAAACCAAGAACACCGTTTTCAATTTTTCCATAACATGGTTTGTTTTCGAATTATTCCCCATTTTATGATTGAAGCTGATGACGTCATTTTGTTTGCAAAAAGGCAAGAAAACAATTGATATTGACAACGTTTCTTATAAAAAACCTCTAAACCCAAAACTTTGGCACTGGACTTTCTGTTCATGAGATATATGACATCTCTGGGCAATTTTTGTCCCACTAACATACTTCAGCAGCAGGTTTAATCGCAAACATAGTCAATGTCGCCGATTTTGCTACTCTCTGCCTATACTTTCCTTATAAATATGCAAACAAAATGACGTCATCACTTCAAGACACAAAACAGCGAATATCTCCGAAACAAAATGAAATATCACAAAACTTTAAACGGCATCATCAATCAACCCAGTTTGTCATTCCATTTTGCAAATAAAAAAATTCATTTCAGATCCCCTTTAAGATATAAGAAAACACGTCAGTTCCAATCAGCTTAACTTAACAACCCTTTATTAGTCACGATGAAAGATACCCGAGTTCAAGATTTATGTACAATATAAAAACGTAAATGCTATACTGGGTTAATAAAAAAAAAACGCGGGGTGTTTAACAAGCCACATTTTGCTTTAAAAAAACTCAGATCGGGTTTATTGAAGTTTTATGTTGTAGAAGGAAGATCAAATTAGTTATAGAAATTTGGTTTGTTAAAATCGGTCATTTCGTTGCATATTTATTTGTGATTTTGTGATTTAGCTATTTTGGTCAAAAGGTATCGTTTTTATAAGAACTTTCTGCTTCCTAGCAATGACAATTAATTGAATAGGTCCCTAGGGATACAAAATAGATGATAATAGTTTTTCCTTTTGTGCTCTAACACAATGCATGCCATATTGTAATATTTGGGTAGAGAAATAGTGTGTTCGTCATGGTTCAAAAGTTCACATGTGCAAGAATACGAATCTATCGATGGCCTACTTTGGGAATCTTGCAAAACACAATTTACTGAAACCACTTGTAATTCAGGAAGGGAAAGACCAATTTTGACCAAATAAATGTTCATATCTAAGTTAACCTTTTCTTATGCAATGAAGTTTTAAAGAAACCAATTTGCGAAGTAAATTGCATCAATAAAATTGACAAGACACCCCAGGTTTTTTTCTCACTCACCCGGTACTTAAAACACAACTTGCATGACCCGTTCATTGAGATTAATAGACCTTTTCGGAAACTATTTTTAACTCGAGGCAAAGGCTGCAAATCCCAGCACAGGCAGAAATCTACACAGTGCCTATTTTGACACAAATACCCCTACAAAATTCCATGCGTGCGTTGCTGAGAGCAATGCGCGCTTTTGGGATTTAGCTCCACACAGTGGCAGACACTAGGGGGGCGAGGGGGTGCGGTCGCCCCCCAACATTGGATAAAACAAAGACCTTTTGTTTGAAAACAATTTAAATAAACAATGCTTTTTAACTGAAACAATAGTTTCGCCCCCTCCCCCAATATTTGGCAAAAGTGTCCGCCACTGGCTCCACATCATATCGAGGCAAAGGCTGTATTTCAAAGGACGTGACATAGTTTTAAAAAAGGGCTATAAATCTTGATTCTTAACGAAACCTGGTTCCACGAAAATGTTTCTTTTTCTACTAAAAAGACGTATTAATCATGATGAACAGGCAAATTAGTCCAATGCTAGTCATAACTATATTAATAATAAGAACAGAATATGAAGTCCAAATCAGAGTCTCTCTGATATAAAAAGTTAAACCTGATAACCACAAACTATTCTGTTCTGCTGTGTCCATAAGAATTAACAAAGCAAATATCATTTCGTTTTCCTTCTTTAGTGTAGCAAACATTTGACGCCCTTAGCATTATGCAATAAATATTATCATGGGTATTGTGGAAACGATCCCGGCCTAAATGTGCTTCAATGAGAAAAATCGTTACCTTGCTTGCCTTCATTTCATTAGTATCTTCCCCCCCCCCCCCCCCCCCT
>REGM01000062.1:1130386-1141576 GCA_004194415.1 Aurelia aurita
TTTCTTATAAAACCTCTAAACCCAAAACTTTGGCACTGGACTTTCTGTTCATGAGATATGTGACATCTCTGGGCAATTTTTGTCCCACTAACATACTTCAGCAGCAGGTTTAATCGCAAACATAGTCAATGTCACCGATTTTGCTACTCTCTGCCTATACTTTCCTTATAAATATGCAAACAAAATGACGTCATCACTTCAAGACACAAAACAGCGAATATCTCCGAAACAAAATGAATATCACAAAACTTTAAACGGCATCATCAATCAACCCAGTTTGTCATTCCATTTTGCAAATAAAAAAAATTCATTTCAGATCCCCTTTAAACGTCAGTTCCAATCAGCTTAACTTAACAACCCTTTATTAGTCACGATGAAAGATACCCGAGTTCAAGATTTATGTACAATATAAAAACGTAAATGCTATACTGGGTTAATAAAAAAAAAAACGCAGGGTGTTTAACAAGCCACATTTTGCTTTAAAAAAACTCAGATCGGGTTTGTTGAAGTTTTATATTGTAGAAGGAAGATCAAATTAGTTATAGAAATTTGGTTTGTTAAAATCGGTCATTTCGTTGCATATTTCTTTGTGATTTTGTGATTTTGCTATTTTGGTAAAAAGGTATTTATAAGAACTTTCTGCTTCCTAGCAATGACAATTAATTGAATAGGTCCCTAGGGATACAAAATAGATGATAATAGTTTTTCCTTTTGTGCTCTAACACAATGCATGCCATATTGTAATATTTGGGTAGAGAAACAGTATGTTCATCATGGTTCAAAAGTTCACATGTGCAAGAATATGAATCTATCGATGGCCTGAACGGAAAGACCGATTTTGACCAAATAAATTTTCATATATAAGTTAACCTTTTCCTATGCAATGAAGTTTTAAAGAAACCAATTTACGAAGTAAATTGCATCAATAAAATTGACAAACGCCCCAGGTTTTTTTCTCACTCACCCGGTACTTAAAACACAACTTGCATGACCTGTTCATTGAGATTAATAGACCTTTTCGGAAACTATTTTTAACTCGAGGCAAAGGCTGCAAATCCCAGCACAGGCCGAAATCTACAAAGTGCCTATTTTGACACAAATACCCCTACAAAATTCCATGCGTGCGTAGCTGAGAGCAATGCGCGCTTTTGGAATTTAGCTCCACACAGTGGCGGACACTAGGGGGGCGAGGGGGTGCGGTCGCCCCCAACATTGGATAAAACAAAGACCTTTTGTTTGAAAACAATTGAAATAAACAATGCTTTTTAACTGAAACAATAGTTTCGCCCCCTCCCCCAATATTTGGCAAAAGTGTCCGCCACTGGCTCCACATCATATCGAGGCAAAGGCTGTATTTTAAAGGACGTGACATAGTTTTAAAAAAGGGCTATAAATCTTGATTCTTAACGAAACCTGGTTCCACGAAAATGTTTCTTTTTCTACTAAAAAGACGTATTAATCATGATGAACAGGCAAATTAGTCCAATGCTAGTCATAACTATATTAATAATAAGAACAGAATATGAAGTCCAAGTCAGAGTCTCNTTTGTTTGAAAACAAATGAAATAAACAATGCTTTTTAACTGAAACAATAGTTTCGCCCCCTCCCCCAATATTTGGCAAAAGTGTCCGCCACTGGCTCCACATCATATCGAGGCAAAGGCTGTATTTTAAAGGACGTGACATAGTTTTAAAAAAGGGCTATAAATCTTGATTCTTAACGAAACCTGGTTCCACGAAAATGTTTCTTTTTCTACTAAAAAGACGTATTAATCATGATGAACAGGCAAATTAGTCCAATGCTAGTCATAACTATATTAATAATAAGAACAGAATATGAAGTCCAAGTCAGAGTCTCTCTGATATAAAAAGTTAAACCTGATAACCACAAACTATTCTGTTCTGCTGTGTCCATAAGAATTAACAAAGCAAATATCATTTCGTTTTCCTTCTTTAGTGTAGCAAACATTTGACGCCCTTAGCATTATGCAATAAATATTATCATGGGTATTGTGGACACGATCCCGGCCTAAATGTGCTTCAATGAGAAAAATCGTTACCTTGCTTGCCTTCATTTCATTAGTATCTCCCCCCCCCCCCTCCTGGTTCACTGTCTGGCTTTGCTGGCTTTCGTTTGTTATGGCCTAAATTTCAAATGGTTACCGCGCTTCGAAAGCTATGGCCTGAGAACTAGTTCCAAGGACAACGCAGCTTTCTAACGACTACATTTATTCATTTAGACATATTCAGGCGGAACATTGTGGACACCATCCACATTATTCGTGTCCACAATACCCATGATAGTATGTTGCATCTGATCTAGAGCCATCGTCTTTACAAAAAACAAATCAGAAAGTTCTTACTTCATTTCAGCGCACAGCAATTAACCTTGATTAACCATAACATCATTTCCTCACATCGTTAGTACTATTACCAATAATCTGGAACGATTTCGACCCGAGTAAAGCACCCATAGTTTGCGGATTCTCCCCAGTGTGTAGTCTTGGGTCTCTGAGAGTTGCGGCTTCCCAACTTTGACTAAGAAGCTTTCCAGGAGACTGGAAGTAGCCCCCGGGTGGTGGCATCTGCTGCTGCAAACTTGCATTGCTGAAGCTGTGTTGTAGAGGTGCGTGTGTAACCGCGGCTGCTGAGAAATCGCTCTGTGATTCGAGCACGTCAGTAAAGGCCTCTCTACGTGCGGCACGACTCTGTCTTGGGATTTCGGGGTGCGTGAGTCTTGGGGAATTCAAAAAGCTTGAAGCAGTATACTGGCCATCAAATGGGAGCTGAAGACCTTTTGGTGAATCTGGGGGGAATCTGTAAAATAAAGGAATGCAAACGTAAAGCTTAGGCTCCAAACTCTTAAAGGGGCCTTTGCAACGAGCATACCTTGCATGTGCCATCTCTTTGTTGGCGGCCATATTCGTGGACCAAGAAAATGGCGACAACAAAGAGGCCACAAAAGGATGTATTCACAGTTGCGAAGGCCCCTTTAAAGAAGGTGGTTGAATGGCTATTACCTTTTTGTTTGAATTGAATGGCTTAAAAGGAACCTTAAGTGCTCTGCTGGAATTCTACGGTGAATTTCTTCATATCTTTAGTATATTCACAATGGCAAAGTATTTCTACATTTCAGCTTTTTGGGATTGTGACGTCATCAAATTTCTAAATCGTCATGCACACCATTGGAGCATATGCTAAAATTTAGATGCGATAGAAACCATCTCCACTAAAAACAATTTGTCCCAATTTTTTAAAATGTAATAATACAAATGCTGAAAAAATATTCCACTTTGCTTACAAACATGCGATAAAAGTAAAAAACGCGTAAAATGTGCCCTACGAAAATCTTTTATCAATAGCTTAAGAAATTGGGAACTTCAGAAAGGAGGTTTTCATCAGATTTTTTCAGCTTTTCTAAGGAGTTTCAGATGCCCTGAAAACCCTGTTAGCAGTTAGGGTATATCCTGGCTTGTTTCCAAAAATCATAAAGGCGTCTTTTATACGAATTGAATTTCAACAGAATTCCTAAAGGGTTTAAGTGTAGCATATTTATGCAAATCTGAAAACTCTGAAGGTTTTTGGCAGCAAAAGTATCATTATCTTGTTCAAAGTAAATTCAAATCAAAAAGTTTCCGATAGTTAAAGTTTTTGTCCGAAACTCTTTTGTCCGAGTTGCCTTTGGAAGCTCCCGAGAATTCGTATGGCAATATTTTTTGTTCACGATAGTTCGATTTGAAGCATTCAGTGCCAATCTTTGGTTAAAATCAGGTTAATTCTACGCAAATAGAACTCATTTCAAGCAAAAGATTTGATCAATGAGCTGTAAAAAGGAAGTAGTTTTTCTATTTTTCAAAAAATGTCCGAAAATTTTCTGTCCGAAGCTTCTTGTGCGAAACTTTTCCATTCGAAGCATTTGGATTTTAAATTTTAATATACTAAATAAAACGTCAAAATTACCTGGCCAGAGGATTCCTTGGTTGAAGACGGTAGCTTGGTTGATTTCCATTATCAGTACGTCCAAATTCCATTCCCCTCACTTGGCCTGTAAAATCACCAGTGAAATTCAATGACGGTGTGGAGCCTTGCTGACCATTAGACACCTTGTGAGAACCAATATCCAATAAACTGGAATCAGACAACAGATCTTGTACGCGGTGGATATCTTTCGAAGCACAATTAGTCACCGGAGACTGCCCTGAAAACTGTGTTGTTGTATGTGTCGCGTCTGTAGTAGTTGGCAGTCTACTTGGCAAGAAATGCTTGAATTGCTCAAGAGGAAACATGCTAGGAACGGATGAGGCGGGTGTATCTTCTGCGAGTTTACTGAAATTTGGTAGTTTTGGCATCTCGTATGTTGGGAAGGTTGATTTTGGAAGGCTGGATGTATCTGGTGTGGAAGCTGTCGTTGCTGATGTGATAAGTAAAGGAGGCTTTGGATAAGTGGGTTTTGATGAGGTGGTTGAAGTTGTGGAAGCTGCTGTCTTTGATGTCTTGCTAGGCTTAGATTTGTCACTGCTAGATTTATCTTCGCTTTCTGTTGGTGTAGATTCTTCATCAACAGATGTTGAAGTGGATGCTTTACTTGCGACCTGCGATGCTGTTAAGCACTGGATTAAGGCGGTGACTGACCCCTGAGATGGTTCGCTTGAATTTGCTACTTCAGTTGCTTTTTGTTTCAACATAGCAGCCATCGACACTGGTACATTAGTAACTAAAACTTCTTTGTTATCAGTGATAAAAGAAGCTGGTATTACCACTGAGCATGTCATGGTGTTGGTTGTGCTGGTTGGAGTCGTTGATAACCCTTTGATAACCAATCTCCCCTCTTTGCTTGCACCGTTGCCAGGCTTGCGGCGCTTCGAAGCATTTGGTGTATGCCAGCGGGCAAAATGCTTCTTTAAATTGCCTCTTTGAGTAAATGCCATGCCACAATTTGTGCACTCGAAGGGCTTGACTCCCGTGTGAGTTCGGCAGTGCATTGATAAGTCACCAGGGGATAAGAAGGATTTACAGCAAAGGCTGCAGGAGAATTTCTTGTCACGTTTAAGCTCTCGTGGGCGTTTCTCTCCACCGTGGACGTACCTAAAAGAAGGACGTTCCAAATTCTAGCGTTGTATTTAAAGTTTTTCTACAATTGAAAAAGGGTTAATAGCGTTGCTTATTTATGAAAAAATTAATTATTAACCCATTTTCGATCTTGAAAAACCTCAATACAATCCTAGAATACTTTTTTCATTATTTCCTTTATTTTGATATTGTTCGAGAACAAAGGAACTGATGTTTTTGAGGCAACCAAACCTTTCGTGCCATCAGAACCACTTGTCAGATTGACTCAAACAAGGTCTCAAACTCTTAAGTTGAAGCCTATCCTATGCAACTGTATAAAAACTGAAAAATTGAAGTTACAGCTCCTCCGCAGCAGCCGCACAAACGGGGCACAATTTTTTTGGGACACCCTGTGCATCTAAAAATGCAAGGGTGCTTCAATGATTCTTGAGAAACATCTTTTTAGCTATAATTCCCAATATCGACGTAAAGATAAGATCCAAATCCAGAACTGAAAAAAGTCAGAACCGTTGTGACCTCCAGTCGCAGACAATTTTGTACAAAAAGATTTAACTAGACATCAACCTTAAATTTTGAAAGAAAAACTTCATCAAAGTGAATGACCTGAACTATATGGCGCCCGCACTCTATAAATAGGAAAAAGACAAACCTAAACACATCATTTGTTTCTTTGGCTATGTTTTCTTTGGCCAAACACAAGATTATCAAATACAATAGGCTACTTATAAACCTACTATGAGATCTCATCTTTTAACTCAGGTTATTCACTTTTAATGCTGCAGAAACATTTTGCTTGTCGAAGTAGTTGCAGGCAAAAAAAAAACATTTTCTAGCTATGTCCATGTCAATATGTTTTCAATATATAATGAAACAAATGATCACAGTAAACTTAGAATTTCATCGAAACAGCAAACCAAAAAAGTTATGCGATATCTTATGAAGGAATATAAATTGATATAGTCTCTCAAATTAGATGTCACGTGAAATGCCCGCGAATAACAACAAAGAAGTGTTTTGCATGAGTAATTTCGCGTTATCGCACATCTCATGTGACATCTAATTTGAGACAGATTTTATTTCTGTAAAATCCAACGAAATCACAGCTACTTACTTTTCATGCTTTGTTAGATTTCCAGGTTGAGTAAACGCTTTCCCACAAATCCCGCATTCAAATGGGCGCTCTCCGGTATGGACCCGGGTGTGTGATCTCAGGTCACTTGGTCCGGAAAAGCATTTGTCACATTGGTCACACTTCCAACTACGGGTTGTTTTGTACTGTCTTGGTTCACGCATCTCTCCGCGCTCCTCGAGCTCCTTTTGTAGGCCAGGACATCGTAAACATCTAAAAACATGAAGAAGCCATGGGGAAAAGTTACAATCAGGGACCATACTTTTGTGACGTCCACACGAAAGGGAAGGGGTTCAAGCAAACTATTGTAATCAAATAATAGATCTATTGTTTTTTGTGAACAAGGGGAGGGAGGGTCGGAAAATCAGCACCTTTAGGGGACATCCTAAACGAATGACCCCTACTTTTCTAGGATAGCTTTAAATCTTAATGCAGAGGATTCATATATCTCCCTTCTCGTCAGTTAAAAGTCACAAAACTAAGCGTGTGGGACAAAATAGACAGAATGAATGTTCATGTAACCTGGGGAACTTTTTTCGAAGTCTCAAGCATCTAACTGACGTATTTGCAACATCAAAGAACCAATGCTATTTGAAACATACTGAGTTTAATTTCTTTGCGACAATGATGAACATTTCAAAATACGTTAAACCTTCAAAATACGCTCAACATTTAAATTTAAATTTCGAAATAAACTACACTTCCTATCGGACACGTTTCAGCTTCAACATAATAGAAACAACTGATAACGTGGTCTTAAAGACCCATTGCCAACCATAATCTTTTGCGCCTCGAATTAAGAGCAAACCAAACAGAACATAGGCCAGAAACAACTTTCACATCATACGAAAGTCAATTTTGAAGCTGCAAAGGATCATGGCTAGCTAAGGGTCTTTAAGTCATTAATTGTAAAACAGCAAAACGAAGAAATTCATGCTTGCATACCTGAGATGCTTGCGTAGTCCGGATCGTTGCACAAATGTAGAAGAGCATTTAGAGCACTTGATTCGCTCTCCAGTGTGAAATCTGCGGGAAGAAACCACAATTTTAGGGCTCAAAATATTTGACGAAGCATGACATGATTGAATATCAACAATGGCTACAGAGTGTCCTAAAAATATTCAAAATTGGAAAAATACGGTGCAGTTCTTAAAAATCAGTAAAACAGCTAATTTGATTCGTATCCTCTCTAATATTTTATAATTAGGGAGCTTCAGAAATTAAATAAGCTCTTAATGTTGGATTTATGCAAATTACAACTTAAGGATACACATATTTTTTCTTATAAAAACTAGGAAATTGAACAAATACCGAAAGTTCCTTAAGATTATCAGGTTTTTGAGTAAACATTTCATAGTCAGCTTTATGAAGCCATACCACTGTTTATACATTACTCAAGTAGTAATGACTAATAAAGTAAAAAAAAAACGAACGAAAGTATGCTTCAAACGAAATAAAAAAGCTTCAGGCGAATTAAAACGTTGCTTAAGTAAGTACTATTTTTCCAGTACTCGAGTTTCTTAATTTTTAGTGATCTGAGATTAGAGTTTCTTATCAAGAGTTTCTTATAAAAAATACGTGTCGACGAGATCAGTCATCTTCGCATTTTGCAAGCTAATGGACTTTTTGGCCGACAGTAGAAAATTGAGCAAAGCTTGCTTCGCGAAGCCATACGTTTTTTGGAATTGCTCCCCCCCCTCCCATATCAATGTTGTTTGGTTGAGCGAATCATTCTTTCGGTGGATATGCATGAAAAAACCATTTTTGCACTGCAATCAACATTGAAACGGGGGGAGCAATTGCAATGGCAAAAATTCGATGTTTTCAACAGGAATCCAAAATTTTTGTAAGAGATTGTAGATATCTTCAAAATTTTCTGAAAACGACTTAAAACTTCAAAAACGAAAGCTAGTCTCATCAATGAATCAATAAAATAAATGCAACATAACTAACCTGGCATGTTCTCTCAAACTGGCTCCATTGCTGAATATTTTCTCACAAAGATCACATTGGAACGTCTCTCCGGGTTTCGGTTTGCTATCAGCAACTTTCTCCCCTCGATGGATCCTGCGAACATGCTTACCCAAATTACCTGGAAAATTGATTCATTAATGAGAGTTGACTATAGACTTGCGACGTGATTCCTTGTATTCGTTCAATATTTATAATCTGATTTTTTTATTTTCTCTCATATTGAGCGATAACCATCCAATTCAATGAGCGATACTGAGACTTATGTAATGAGTCTAAGTTGACTATGGAACACTGTGATTTTCACAGTTAATATCAAGGTCCTGCCAGGGGTTTTAGAGAACAGGGGATACTAAGAATTCTGAAGCTGGGAACAAGAAACAAAGTTGTGAAAATCATAGTTTTGGGGAACAAATTAATGAATTTTATAATTCGTCGTACAGAGAACAAGGTTTCCTCAACCATTCTGCCTGCGAAAAGAGGTTGCTATTAGAAGACACGNTCTCAAACTGGCTCCATTGCTGAATATTTTCTCACAAAGATCACATTGGAACGTCTCTCCGGGTTTCGGTTTGCTATCAGCAACTTTCTCCCCTCGATGGATCCTGCGAACATGCTTACCCAAATTACCTGGAAAATTGATTCATTAATGAGAGTTGACTATAGACTTGCGACGTGATTCCTTGTATTCGTTCAATATTTATAATCTGATTTTTTTATTTTCTCTCATATTGAGCGATAACCATCCAATTCAATGAGCGATACTGAGACTTATGTAATGAGTCTAAGTTGACTATGGAACACTGTGATTTTCACAGTTAATATCAAGGTCCTGCCAGGGGTTTTAGAGAACAGGGGATACTAAGAATTCTGAAGCTGGGAACAAGAAACAAAGTTGTGAAAATCATAGTTTTGGGGAACAAATTAATGAATTTTATAATTCGTCGTACAGAGAACAAGGTTTCCTCAACCATTCTGCCTGCGAAAAGAGGTTGCTATTAGAAGACACGAGTACATATCGAAAGAAGACGGACAGATATAAAATCATATTAATACAATTCAGGAGCTGACGGAAAGCGTACAGTATTTACCAGGGAGATTAAGTAAATTAGAAGATTAAGTAGTACTTAATCTCCCTGGTATTTACAACGATGACTTACCTGAACTGGAAAAGAAGCTGTCACATTCCTTGCATTGGAATGGGTGCTTGCCAGTATGCTCAAAAATGTGTTTATTCAAATCAGATTGCAAGCTAAACTTCTTGCCACATTCGTCAATCTTACAAATGTACTTCCTTTGGTCTTCTGGCAAATCAACGACCATTTGATGCAATTCCCTTTGGTGGCGTAGAAGCAAGCCTGGAAAAGCAAAATGAAGTATATGTATCGAAAATGTTATCATGATAACAATTTCTCGCCCGAAATACATTTAATAATGACAGTTACAACGCGCTTTTGTAATAAGAAGGATCGCTGAGTAGGAGCTGACCATGAAATGTTTCTCAGTATGCGCACCCTTGCAGCAAAGCAAAACTTTTTG
The DNA here is from genome assembly GCA_004194415.1 of Aurelia aurita. Classification (NCBI taxonomy): domain Eukaryota; kingdom Metazoa; phylum Cnidaria; class Scyphozoa; order Semaeostomeae; family Ulmaridae; genus Aurelia; species Aurelia aurita. The sequence continues at coordinate 1,140,096 of REGM01000062.1, forward strand.
CGTCTCTCGGTTTGCTCGCACCAGCAAACATCGCTAGCAACATTGAGAATCAACGTTTCTGCGACAACATTTTCTCTTTTGCGCCGGCCCTAAAGAGAATGTGCAATGGTAAATAGGCTTGTCTATGAATAGAACAAAGAAAACACTCAGACACAGCATTGTTTCTTTGGCTATCCATTGTTCACGACGCGTGTACAACTTCCATTTGAATGGGATGTTTTCATATTTTTTGCTCTTTGCAAATTCAAGCCTTGACTGTTTCCTTGTAATCTAAAAATCACTTCGCATCGGTGGACGACTGGTCAGCCATCAGCCCTTCTTACCTTGTACATTGAACGTGTCCGTGCACTGATCACACTTGAAAGGTCTCAGCCCCTTATGAGCTGTGTCGATATGCATCTCAAGGATAAATTCAGTAGAGAACCATCTTTGACAAGTGTCACATTGATGATGTCCTGCGTGATTTCCAATCCCGTGTAGAGATTTTTTATGTCTTATCAAGTGACCACGTTGCACAAATGCTGAATCACATTTGTCACATTTGAAGGGACGTTCACCTGTATGAAGACGCATGTGTGCCTGCGAATTTAATAAATACATACAGGGTAAGTCAAGAAATGTTTAGAAGTTTGATGTCCTGTAGCTCTAAAACTATTTTGTAGATTCCTATAAACTGATAATACCTGTGTAGCTAATATATCAACTTACATAAGAAACTTTATTTTGTTAAAATCGGTCGCGTCGTTCTCGTATTACAAGCGATTTAAAAACAAAGCTTAATCTCAAAATCTTTCAAACCAGGCCTAAAATTTTTCATCTTTCATCTAATTTGCTAACAATTTTGTATCACAGCTATCATAATCAAATCTATCGGTCTATCTTGTCATTCAAACATTTACTAGGTATATAAAGAGGCTGCTGCATAACCGTATACTCTTGGGACTATCATTCAGCCGTTTATCGTCTATTTTATATTATCACGAGGCTGGATAATTTGAATTATGTAAAGGAATGAGTAAAAATCAGGCGATATGCAGATTTGGGCCCGGGGAGGGGGGCAACTTCAATAGGGAGATGACGGGGGTGTGCCATTTTGACATGTGAAATCACACCCTAAAATTTATAGATTTTCCAAAAACCATACCCCAAAATTTACTAAAATTTATAGATTTTCCAAAAACCATACCCCAAAATTTACTAAAATTTATAGATTTTCCAAAAACCATACCACAAAATTTACAGGATATGCAAAATGCATACCCTAAAAGTTAATATTATGGGTCAAAAATCCCAAAAGTTTACCCCAAAGAATTATTTTTGAACATGATACCCTAAAATTTATGATCACACCAAGGATGATACCCCAAAATTTATGGTTTCTTATGATCTTACCAAAAATGACACCCTAAAATTTATTTTCTGCCTGAAAAAGGCACCCCAAAAAATGGCACACCCCGTACCAGTATATATGGAAGTGACCC
>REGM01000062.1:1145462-1213307 GCA_004194415.1 Aurelia aurita
TTTTTTTTTTTTATATTCAATTAAAGATTTACAAAAACGAATTACTAAGACACTACCTATGATCTACTTTACAACACTACAAGGACGATACCACAGGGAGCAAGAGACCATGGCTACCCCACAGCCATTACATAAAGAACATCTAAATTACAAACAAATATACAACTACAAAAAGCTACACATTAAAGATTAAATACTGATAAATAAATACTGAGCCTGTTTCACATTGGATGCCAGGCCAGCATAGGCGATAATGCTGAACAACAGAGCGGAGACACCCACAACGACAACAACTGCCGCTGCCACCGCCCCCTTTCCAGAGTCCCCATCGCCCAAACACCGCGCCCGAGCTATCTGGTCGAGGTTTCAAAGTTCAAAATATTATTGATCTGGATATCCAAATTTTATGTAAGAAATTGGCTATAACTTTACCGTTTCAAGCCGGAAATAAACTTATTCTTTGCTATACCCCCCCCCTGGGAGATCGTCCTACTCATTACCATTCTACTATTTAGTAACAGCCTCCCAAGCCAATTCGCCAATAAGGCTAGAAAACTGATTGATTTGACCAGTCTCAGACGAAATATTTAGCAAATGGTTTTGTGACTAAACGTAATTTTCCAGTTCTCTACCACATGATGATGTTGAAATTTATCTTGGTAATAATGTCCATCAAAAATGAGACCATTTTGCGCTTACAAAAGCATTTTTGGGGAAGGTTGCATGCATCCCAAATAAATTTATTTGGAACTAAGTAACAGCAAAACCTTTGCATCATACCAATTCAGAATGCTTTTAATTGTTACCTTATCGTCAATAATTCGAAAATAAATTGTCCATAATCAGATATCGATAAAGGTCAATGAATTAAACAATTCACCTGTGGCTTGTGTGTTTATTGAACATATGTTTTTTCAATGTTTTCTTTCTCATCAAGATTTCCCCACACTCATCACATTTGAGGCCTTTATTACATTTTTTCGTCTTTATGTGATCCTCAAATCCTTCATTGTCCGAGAAATCAATCTTGCAACGAGTGCATCTTGTTGAGCCTTCTTCTGTGACAATTGCTGCAGGAATAAAAGATAGGGAAATTGTTCATTTTAAGTATAATTAGCTACTCTGATCGATTGGGCAATTAGCTACTCAAGTTGTGTATCGTGTTATCCCCGGATGTCGCAGAAAAAAGGGCGATTACATTCCTTTTTATGTCGCCATATTGAAGAAGAGAAAACCAACCTTAAATTAAGCAACAATACTTGCCTGTAATATGCTCTGTTCTAATTAGCAATGTAGGTATTTTGTTAATTTATCTGTTGCTGTTGTGGTATACTGGTCTCAGGCGAGATTGTTGTCTATAGCTCTACAGCCACGCTTTGAAACCTCATAGTGTCTGCTTGTTTCAGAGCAGCACTCATTTTAATGAATCCTACACTAACTTGTGAATAAGATGTGCTTGTAATTTGAATATTTCTGATTTGATAATGTCATACTCTTGAAGAACCATAATTCTTAAAGCAATTGTCCAGTCTTAGAGTAGGGTCTACGGGGGTAAAATGGATAAGCTTGTAAATTGTGTCAGGCAAAAAATGTGAATAAATTTCGTGCAAATCTTGATTCACATATTTTCTCTGGCAACAATAATTTGAACTACCCTCCCCTCCTTAATGTTTCAATTGCTAATTTAACAGTACACGATCTACCGTTTTTTGGCCATCAACACTACCCATTTTACCCTACCCAATTCATACCCTGCATACCCTACTCTTAATCCCAATATTTTAAACATTGAAAATACTAGGCTCGCTTTTATCCAGAGAACATATTTGAATGCAAATCAGTCGTGAAGTCAAGTTTTCGTCTCAAACGCATTTCCTTCAGCACAGATACTATATCCCCAATTACCCTCGAAAATTGCTGGCAATATCTATATCCCCAATTTGCTGGCACGGTGGGGGATAAAACTGGTACCGAAACCAAAATTCGTCCATGCTTTGTCCATTTTCAAGTCAGTCCCAGTGCGGATAAAATTACACTCCTACCACAAATAACGACTAGGCTTGGATAAAACTGGTAGTTTCAAGGCTATGCTGAAATCAGTTTTCTTCGTACGCATACAGAAATTTAATCCGTGCTGGGCCAAAAAACTTCTGTAGTCTAATTGGGGCTTATATCAAACGCGGTGCAGTTGGCAAAAAAGGTTGACCCACCCTACCCAAAGAAAACTCTGCGTCTTTGAACATCTGATCATCATGAACACATGCTGAAGGAATGTCTTAAAATGAATGACCTGAGCTAAATTGTGTGGTCTATAAATAGGACAATAAAAAACCTAAACACGCCATTGTTTTTCTAGCCTTGTTTTGTTAGTGTACGTGTCAAGATTATCAAATGCAATAGGCTATTTATAAACCTATGAGATCTCATCTTTTATTCAGGCCATTCATTTTAATACTAAACATTGATAACGGGGAAACGATTGAATGAAATTAGTAAGCAACAAAAACCTCAATATCAGTTAACAAAACTTCAGCAACAACATCAATTTAATATACTAACAAAATAAGTCTTGCAACAAAACAAGTCTTAGAGAACTTGAACTATTATCTAACCAAACGATTTATATAACAACTAGCCTGCGTGCAGACGCGACTGGTTTTCAAAAATTGAAATTAAGTTGAATGGGAAACTGAAAAATTGTGGGTTGGATGCGCAGACTCTACTGGGAGTTTTTTAATTTTCCATTCAACTCAATTTCAATTTTTGTAAACCAGTCAACTCTGGACGCAGGCTATATAACAACAGATAGCTTACTAAACTAAAGTCTGTCTCAAATTAGATGTCACTTGAGGTTTGCGATAACGCAAATTTATCATGCAAAACACTTCAATTGTTTTTATTCGCGGAAATTTTCACGTGACATCTAATTTGAGACAGACTTTAGAAATGGAGCTTGCATAAACTACATGGGATGCATTATAACTAAGAGGCACGCGATCTACGCTGCAGTCACGGCACATTTCTGGTCCAAAGCTGAGACAAAAATATCAAGGGAGGGCTGAAGGCCTATTTTGGGGAAATTTTGCTTGGTCGTTCTTTAAAATTGCAATGAAGAGTAGTTTATGTCTCGTTTTATGTTTATATTGCTTGCACTTTGCTCCTCAGCAGGGTTTGTCGTACCTTCTTGAGGGTTGATATATTCATAAGGTCATTTTAGGAATTTTTACCTTAATAATCGTAGCAACTGCTATTCACAAATGGAAAGATTTTTCAACAAATCACTTTCCCAAAATTTTTTGGGATTTCATACTATTTTGAGAGTTAATTCCAAAATCCAAGAATGTGAATAGTTAGATTTGTTTGTCAAATTTTCACTGCCCAACCTACTGTAGGGCTGGGTTGGGGAGGGAGTGAATCCATAGCTTGATGCATTTTTAACTGTTCCACGCTAAGAAATTGTAGCAGGAAACTATGGCAAAATTATATTGTTCACCAATGAGCACATCTCTGGAGATTAGAAGCCCTACAAATCCTTCTATGGCAATTCTTGCAACGAATCATAAGCAAATATCCTCCCTTGCATATAATAAATCATAAATGCGAACATTTTTAGAAGAAAATACTGTCTCTAAAACTGTCTAAAATATTTATCGACCTATCTCAGTTCATGCGCTTACTGGGTCNATTTTCACTGCCCAACCTACTGTAGGGCTGGGTTGGGGAGGGAGTGAATCCATAGCTTGATGCATTTTTAACTGTTCCACGCTAAGAAATTGTAGCAGGAAACTATGGCAAAATTATATTGTTCACCAATGAGCACATCTCTGGAGATTAGAAGCCCTACAAATCCTTCTATGGCAATTCTTGCAACGAATCATAAGCAAATATCCTCCCTTGCATATAATAAATCATAAATGCGAACATTTTTAGAAGAAAATACTGTCTCTAAAACTGTCTAAAATATTTATCGACCTATCTCAGTTCATGCGCTTACTGGGTCCATTAGGGGCATGACCAGCGCATTGAGCAAAATATGGCTCAAAGTAAAGGCTCCTTTATCAGCAATGTTTTCTCGAAAACTTTCCTTTGAGGGCAACCAACAAGACTTTTATCGATACCGCCTTTGTAAGCTTTTGGCATCTGAGCATGAACTGAGAGCGATCGATTGATTGCGTGAACGAACGATAGTCAATGGTCTTCGCTTTCATTTCAGAATTTATCTCGCTCCGTTTCATAATGCGAAACTGCTACAGACATTACATACTTTTATTTACATCTCTAGTATCCTTTGAAGTCTTTTCAAAGTCAGCTTGGAATTGCAAGCAAAACTTCCCATATTCCATAATGGTCTGCAATAGGCTTCATTTTGGCTGTTGAACATTAAATCGTTTCAACCTCCGGTTGTAGTCGGACACGGCTTTATTAATCGAGTTCACACAATTCGCCCATTGCCTCTCTGGATCTACACCATCGACTGGAAACATCGTAAGACAGGTCTCTTTAACCCACTCCATCGTTTCGAAGTGTAACGGTGGCTTCACAATTCCTTGTCTCATTTTTCCAAGTACGTTTGAATTTAAGAGCTCTGACAACGGGAAAATGTCAAAAGCAAGCTTTTTGGCAAAATTTTGTTGCGAGCAGCTATCCTTTCGGATGCTTTGCAATGCCTTTTCGTTTGGTATAGTCCTTTCTTTCCTTTCTAGCATGCTTCCGTTAATCGGGATTTGGGGTTTTGTATTAAGGTTTTGGGCTTCTGTGCTTTCTAATGACAGGCCTAAGGTCTTTCGATGTTCAGTAGTGTCTGGAGAAATCCATGTGTTTTCAAACGATAGACCTATAGTCTCCTGGCGTTCATTTTTCTCTGGCGTCATCCAGTTTTGGGCTGCCTTGTTTTCGTATGATGGGCCTAAGCTTCTTCGAGGTTCAGACGTCTGTGGGGATATCCGATTTTGGCCTTCTGTGCAATTAGGAGCTTGATCTAAACTCGTTCGACTATCTGTACTCGAGGTCGGCACTAACGGCTGGATGTCAATATCTGGACATTCCATGAAGGGTTTGACAAGTTCAAGGCCCGTTCCCCTAGATGGTATAGGAATTCCTTCAACTGCAACTCGGGACGATTCTAGCTTTGAAGTAGCCTTCGCTGAAGTAGCAATCCCAGATGTGTCCATACGATTTTCGAATACTTGACTTGTTTCCTGTCTGTACGAATTCATGTCCATAGCGGAAAAGGTTTGTACCGCATCCCTTAAACTATTAATTTCTGCCGTGAGTTTGGCAAACCCTTTTTGAACTGCAGACTTGAGAGCGTATATATGTCGGGTGTGCAAACTCTGGCTTCTGTCTAATTGATAGGTTTGTTCCTCGATGCGGCCCAGCCTGTACTGAAACTCCTCAGCCAGCGTCCTTTCGTCCTCACTGTCAGAGTCGTCCTCGCTTTCGGAAACATCCTCGCTTTCACTTCGTCTTTTGCTCTGTCTGACTTTCTCAGCTCGATGAGATTCTTGTTGCGGGGAAGGTTTTTGTGTTGTCACTTCCTTTTGTTTCTTCTTCGTCGTCTTCTTTGCGACTTTTGATGCTGTTCGTTGATTTTCTTGGCCCTCTGTGGGGGAGAGTGGGGCTAGTTGTCACAACAAATAGTTTTAGTGCCATATGTGTTAAGAACAGTAATCAAAATAGAAAAATCGTGCTCCTCCATAAAGGCTACTCGTCAAGCTATTAGAATACATAACCAGCATATATTCATTAACACAGAGCTTAACCAAGTTAACCAAGTGTGGCGATGTCCCACGACATGAAGCATGTTGTTAAATGTGTTCTTGGGGGTTTTAATCATGAAATTTGCTATTTGTTGAGACACTGCGATATGTTTCTTCTTGGGATAAATGAAAAGCAAACACAATTTTTGACAAAATATACAAGCAAGGGGTTTTTAACATGACCTGTTTGACAGCAATGTTGAAGATCAAAACAACAGCCAAGGAAAAACTGGTCGCCTGCGTGTTATGAAAGGTTACTCAACAAACTTCATGCTTCATGATAACTTCAACGTTGTCAGATAAAGCTGGGGTAACATACCCCTGTGACAATTAACCCCACTCTCTCTTACCTGCTATAGTATTTTTCGGCTCCTTTTATTTTACAATGCTTGAAAATTCAGGTGATGTCGATGTATGATTGTTCCGTTCTGTAGTTTACTGAATTTAAATCATGCGATAATTTATTTAGATAACAATTAATAAGATTAATTTAACTATTTACAATTGGTACATGATGCTAATTTACGAGGCTAATTAATAAGGCCAATTTGCGCAAATTTATCTAATCTATACGATGCAACAATAACACAATGCATATTACGTAAATTTTTGTTTTTCTCAGTTGTCTCTTTACCCAACCCCGCGTCAGTGGAAAAGACAAAATGGTCCGACTTCTCAATGTGCTTTTGTTTAAACCAAACCCCATTTAATGTCAGCGATAGCTAGCCTGAAGTTAGGCTCTATGCCAAGAGGAGAAAAAAGTGAGTCTGAGGACATGCTATACAAAAGTGTTTGCAATGATACCCAATTTTAAGGTAGACAGATTTGATTGGCTAATTTGCATCAGTATTGTACGCAAAATAATAAATTTCTTTTCTTCTTTCGATATTCCTTACAATCTTAGATTTTTGTCCCCTGGGGGATTATCAATTTGATTTTTTACCGATAAATATCTAAGTTTACTTTGAACAAAATGTTTCACCAAGGGAGGGATATAAAGTGGTTGGTGTGAAGTTAAAAAGTATCTTCTTGAAAGTGTTTCTGTAGAGTGTGTCCTTAGACTCATAATATTTTCTTCGTGGTACAGTGAGCCTGATCTCAGACTAATGCACGAGTCAAAACGATACCGGGACACCCCCCCCGGGCATTTGACCATGTATACGATCCCAGGGGCAGGGAATTTGAATCAAATATCAGAGGGTTTTAAACCTTATTGGGCCATTTATATGGCCAAATCTACATTTTAAGGCTGCAAGACCGGGGCATTTGATGGGAGTTCGCTAGCCAAGGGCGGGGAATTTGACCACCAAGAATGAAAAAAAATCAAATACCCGGGGGCGGCCCGGGGGGAGATGTCTGGGTATCGATTTGACTCGTGCATAATGATAGCAGAAAAAGCAGACAAGAAGAGACATTGACATCTCTATTGAAACCCTGCAAATAAATAACTTTTGATCTGTTTTTGTTGAACACCCGGTTCGTGGAAACGTAACAGGCCTTGCCATAAGATTTTTAGCAGGAGAGCAGTAAATGGCTCTCCTAGTAATGTTCAGGTGAGCTATTCCTAGATGAATAAGTAGAAAACAAAAGGAAACAAAATTTCAAGGTGAGCAATTTATTATTTTGGACAGTTTAGGAGAGCCATCTACAGCTTCCCTCAAGCATTTGAGGGGTGCTTCGAGGGGAGTGACAGCTATGGCTCTCCTCAAATGGCCAGGACTGACGTAACTTTGATGAAATCTAGTGGACATGGAGAATAAATAAACTAATAGGAACAAATATCTACCTGTTGGATCAAACTCTTTATCGCTTGGATGTTCCTCTCCTTCTTCGTCTGAATCCTCACTTTCGTCAGCAGATGAAATTAGATCATTTAAGTCAATCAGTGATGTGCGTCTTCGCTTCCTCAATTTTGAAGTGGGTTCACCACTTTTTTGTTTACCACCATTCTTTTCAGGGGTACCTCCAATAGCTGACAATTGTTCCTCTACTTCAGGATTTAGCTCTGACTGTTTTTTAACTTGGTCTTCTTCATCAGAATTCGAAGCATCAAAAGGTTCTTCTGATCCTAAGAAATTTTTGACAACTTTCTTAGGGGCACCCTTCCTTCTTCTCCCTTCTTTCTTTGGAGGTACTGGCTCAAACAAGTTCTTTGATCCACTCTCAGATGCCTTGGTGACTTTTGTTGATTTAATGACAGATTGACGCTTCCTAGGAGTGAGTATGGTGCATTTTTTCGGAGCACCTGTTTATAAGCAAGGAGAAAATTCATGTCACAATATACACAAAGTGATAACAAATTCTAGAAATATCTCAATGATGTTATCAAAGACTTCTTCACATTTCTTGCAGCATTTATAAAATAAAAATTAATACGTTCAAATCCAAATGTTTTAGAAGGTTAAGTTTCAGACAAAAAACTTCAGACAAAATGTTTGGGACACTTTTTAGGTGAAGGTGAAGTTGTGTTTTTCAGTGCCCAGCGCTGGGATCGCAGAAGTAGAGAAGACCTAGTCAAGTCCGCGACCCCTTGTCATGACGCTCAAATGGTGGGGCTCTGCCTGGGATCAAACCCTGTCCGCCTGACTATTCTGGCTGCAAAGTCAGAGGATTACACTACTGCGCCACAACACCTTTTTAAAAAAATTGCAAACAGTGTCCTTTTTTACAGCTTATTGATCAAATCTTTCACTTGAAATGGGTTATATCAGCATTGAGATAACCTAACTCCAACCAAAGATCAGTGCTGAATGTTTTGAATAGATGTAGAGAGGGGAATATGGCCAGGAACAATTTTGGACACAATTACAGGTAATTCGGACAAAATTTGTCAAAAAAAGAAATTTGAAGATCAGCCTTGGAATAAAACTTTTGGCATTTTTTCAAATGTGGGGAACAGTTATCGTGACAACTGGTATAAATTTGTGATGAAATCTTTCTCGACAGTAGTAGAAGAAAAGATACCATAATGACTGATATCCTAATAACTTTGCTTGAACTGAATTGAATATGGAATCTTCACGAGGACTTATGTTGTGCACCTTTTTTCAGACCCCTTTGCTGAACACCATATTTCTGTTAATTTACCATTGGCTAAGTGGCTTACTCTAGACCCATGCATACGTACCTAGCTTGTCTTCTTGAAACAAGACTAACAGTTCTTCTCCAGAATTGATATGGTTTATTGCTTCATAGCAGACACCCTTCTCTGTATTATACGCAGTGAAGTTATGGTCTTGATTCCCATGTGGTGCCTGTATCATCTTTAACCAGTCTGACTTGTGCGTCTCAGCCTTCTTTGTGTAAAAATAATTGAACTTATGACTGATTGCATCTTTGACCTGTGGAAATAAATTATCATTTCTCATGAAATTCAAAATTTGAGTCATAGATTTCAGGGTTCTTTCAAAGAATGATAAGAGTGTTTGAGCTAATAACTCAAGGAAAAGGGCATGTCACTCCAGTATAAATCTTGTATGCATTTGGCAAAAATCCTTTTGTTTTCAAGAACAATCCCCAAACAATCCCATTATTTCCAAAAATCTTGTATGCTCTTTTGAAAGGGTTATATGCCCATTGACTCTGAGGCCCCGTTCACACTGCTCCGTTTTTGTACAAAAACGGAGAGAAAAACATCCGTTTTTGTGAAAGTGTTCACACTGATCCGCACAAAAAACAGCACAAAAACGGAGGTTTTCGAAAATGCTGTTGAAAGTGGATATCCACAAAAACGGAGGTTTTTGAAAACGCACTGGATCAATGTGAACGCACAAAAACGGAGGTTTTTGAAAACACTGCAATATTCAACAACGGGGTTCACAACAACGNAAATGCTGTTGAAAGTGGATATCCACAAAAACGGAGGTTTTTGAAAACGCACTGGATCAATGTGAACGCACAAAAACGGAGGTTTTTGAAAACACTGCAATATTCAACAACGGGGTTCACAACAACGGAGCAATGTGAACGCACAAAAACGGATGTTTTTCGCTCCGTTTTTGTAATCAAGTAGATCAGTGTGAACAGACAAAAACGGATGCTTTTCCCTCCGTTTTTGTACAAAAACGGAGCAATGTGAACGGTTAGCTTCGATTCGACAAAAACGGATAATAACAAAAACAGAGCAGTGTGAACGGGGCATGAGTTTATGACCTAAAAACAAATGAAAGTATTGATGATAGCTAAAGCTATCATACCAGGCTTGAAATTAATAACATTTTGAAATTGTACCCCCTCTCTATTGTTTCAATATAATCAATAAATATCTGGGAAATGCTTGGGACACTAGTAGGCAGAAAGTAAATATATTATATTTTTTGTCAAAGTTAGCCTTTTTCTACAATCTTATTTTGTTAGAGTCAGTTCCAATGTTATTATAAGAGATTTTACTAAACACAAGTTTGAATCCTCTGTTTCTCATTCAGAAAGAACTAATCAACAAATGTTTCCAACATGCTTTTTCTTCAGTTGTGTGGATTGATCTAATTACCACCACCGACACCCTAGCCATGAAGTTTTTTGGGTCACCTGCTCATATATCTCTTTAGTTAAGCTTGAAAATTTAGCAAGAAACTTTTACTACGTGTCTCCTTACCTTGCATACTAAAGTAAAGAAGGATGTTGGTGGCTGTTTGCCTGCATTTATCACACCAGAGAATGGTCCAAATACTTTCCCCTTTGGTATTTCCATATTTGCAACCAGTCCAGCTGATCTAAATTCAGGGGGAAGACAGCTGGCATCATCTACAAAGAAGGATTTCAAAAAGTCACTTAGCTTCAAGCCCTTCAAAAAAAATTGCTGAGGAGAACTTTCAGAGCACCCCAAAAGTGGAATGAAATATTAACATATTTGGTGATACAGTCAAACTCGTATATAAGTCAGATCTCGTTGAGTAAAAGGAATGACTTATTAATTTTGTAATCTTCTAGCATGGATTTTCATGACCGGCACCATGATCAAACTTTGGTTATTTTTCAAAATTCAGTAGATTTTTTTCCATAGATTGTGATTAAGAAAATCTATTTGCTAACAATTTTTTCTTTAGAAACAACTTGGATAAGGATCAAGTTGGTCTGAAAATTGCGTGGAATTTTGCAATTTTAACTTCTTAAGAATTCTTGTTAAAAAAATTCTTGTGGTCTTTCAGACATCTCCTGAATTCTCATCAAAATGTGAAGACCTTTTTTAACATTCTTAGGACTTCTTGAGATTTTTGTGAAGTTGAGTACCAAGTCCTTCGCCCTACTTAAACAAACAATGTTTTCCTGCATGAGAATTCTAAACAAGTTTTAAGGACTCTTGGTTGATTCAAGAGAGTTCTTGTCGAATCATAAATTAAAAATATTTGAAATACAGTACAGGTCTTGCGCACATTAACATGACTAGAAATCTCAAGAACTCTCAAGAAACTTTAAGATTTCTTCACATTCTGACAAGAATTCTTGACAGACATCAAACTGTAAAACTTTGTAGAAAGAGTTCCTAGCAAATAAATTTTACCCAGTTTAACTTTCTATGTTTTGTAGTATATACCTTTCACTGATGTTTTCTAGAGCTGGCTATCGCTTCCCGGGAAAAATTCTGGAGGCGGGTGAAAAAAATATTTTTGGTGGGCACACCCCCATGCAAATGAAATTCAAGTACCCACCCCTGAGGCCTAAAATCTGAGCGATTGCCCCCTCCTTTTTACAAAATTGAAATTTCTCATGACCTCCCTTTCAGGGGGTCAAAGCTCCCTTGTTTTTCAGTAATTTTTCTGTTTGTTCCCTTGTAGGATGAATTAGAAACGTCATCAATTTGTTCCCCAAAAATAAGATTTTTCAAAAATTTGCTTCCAGAATATTTTCACTAATGTTCCCTTCTTCCCAGCTTAAAAATTCCGATTATCCCCTGCTCCCCCGGGGGGGTACATGACTTGTGGATGTACGGGGGTCTGCCGCCCGGGTTTTCAGAAAGCTACCCTCTTCTAATTGCTAAAATTTGCCTTCGTACCCACTTTTATGATGAATTTTGGTGGGAAACGACCCATTATCAAAGATTTTTTGCCGATTTCAGCCAAACCGACCCATCCATGTACAGTGGCGGGGCCAGACAAAAAATAGTGAGGGGGCAAAAGTCTCAAATTTTCAGAGTGGAAGGGTAAAAAGGTATACACAGACATTTTTATTGCATTTTTCAATTACAATTTTAGCCAAATTATTGGAAGTGGGGGGGCATTTGCCCCCTCATACCCTCCCCTGGCCACGCCACTGTCCACTGCCAAATGGAAAACCTGCCGAAAAATGACCCTTGTTTAGAGAATTTCAGGCCCCAAAACCCACCCATATGGGCGGCACATACCCGTACTCTCAACATGCTATATACCCCCCCCCCCTGGGCCTGCTCCTTAAAGACCCTGGGAGGGATTTTTTGAGAATACCTTTTTCATTCAGACACAAAATATGGCGCCGCCTCTTTCAGGACAGGAAAGAAGGGAATGCGGAATGCAGCAAAATTGACCCGAACAAAGGCGAAGGGCAATTAAAACGTTGCACGACAAGGCCCAATATTTACCTTCCTCTGTCTTCTTGCGCTTCGACTTGCTTCTTGAGCTCGACGTTGGTTGAACTTCGTCTGCTTCNGGCCACGCCACTGTCCACTGCCATATGGAAAACCTGCCGAAAAATGACCCTTGTTTAGAGAATTTCAGGCCCCAAAACCCACCCATATGGGCGGCACATACCCGTACTCTCAACATGCTATATACCCCCCCCCCCTGGGCCTGCTCCTTAAAGACCCTGGGAGGGATTTTTTGAGAATACCTTTTTCATTCAGACACAAAATATGGCGCCGCCTCTTTCAGGACAGGAAAGAAGGGAATGCGGAATGCAGCAAAATTGACCCGAACAAAGGCGAAGGGCAATTAAAACGTTGCACGACAAGGCCCAATATTTACCTTCCTCTGTCTTCTTGCGCTTCGACTTGCTTCTTGAGCTCGACGTTGGTTGAACTTCGTCTGCTTCTTCGTCAGTACTTTCATCTTGATCTTCGGAACTTGATTCCACATACTTGACTGTCCTCTTCGGTCGGCTAGGCCTGTTTTCGCTTGGCCTCATCTTCGGCTTGGCTTGCTTCGAATGGACTTCAGGATCGGGTCTTCAACAAAAAGACTTTTATAACAAATGCTACTAAAATCTTATATTAAAATAAAACTACTAATTTCATAGTGGATTCATAAAGATAAACGATCGATAATTGTAATTTCAGGTCTCGTTTATTTCGCGTGCAATCTTTGAAGCTTCTTCGATGCAAAAGGAAGACAAAAGTCTGGCTCCAGTGTCCTATCCCGCAACGCAATCCCGCAGTGCACTTTACCTGTCTTCCCCAGTCCCTTTTACGGAATGGAATGTGGACTTTGAACGAAGGAATGGAAAACAGGAACGCCCACTTTAAATTATCAAAGGAAGCCTTCGAGTTACTCATGAATATCATAACTATTTCTTGCATTTTCCTCCACTTTATTCATAATTTTGTTATCATAAAATTTATTTAAGAACGACAAAGAGAAATTACAACGCTGTGTTTGAAAACAGAAAAGAGGAAAACTGTCCTTGAGCCTCGCAAAACTGTTGCATTGAAATAGATAAATAGATACATAAATAGTTATTAACGATATAAAAGGCATTTTGTTACACCTCCTTGAAGTGATCTCTATAGCTTTATTTTCCAAATGTTTTTGCTGATTTCCAAGTGCTTATTGCCGCTTCCATGCCCATGAATCAATTGATTCACTTTACAGCATAATTATATTGCATAATTGCATATTTTTTATTGCATAATTACCTTTCTTTCATTCAATTTTTGTATTCCAGTAATATAACTTGTTTTCCCTTCATTTACTTCAGCTACCAGGATGGCCTTGCCTGCATTCAGTCTTTTTCAGTTTGCCAATGGAAAATCCACACACAATCTACGATGGCCTTATTCACAAAAACCCAAAACGGTATAAATTGAAAACGTTCTTTTTAAAGCAAGTCAATCGATGCTATTTGATATTTTTCTACAATTTTGAGCCTCTGTAAAGTAATCCTTTCAAACCTAAAACACCTGATCGATTATGGAGAACTTTCTTGCATCGAAAAGCAAAGATTCCATTGATTTTGACTCAAAGAAATCAAACAAAGTCCCCCCAAATCATGTGCCTGTGTAGGAGCTTCACCGACATAATATAATAATAACAGAAGCAAGCAGTTTTGTGGGGACGCCTGTGCCTGACTCAACACTACGCGTGCCGCTACGTCGAGCTCCTTCGCGTCTTTTCGCGTCAAACCCTAGCCTACAAAAGCCGCGGTCAACAGTTGCTAAGATGGCCATGCTTCTAAGAGCGTGGACAATATTAGTAACTGCAGATCGGGGGGTTAGGTCCTCATTTGAATTCCATCGCTCCTTCGCGCTCCTTTGTGTCAAACTCGCCTATAAGAGCCAAGGTCAACAGTTGCTAAGATGGCCATGCTTCTAAGAGTATGGCAATATTAGGAACAGCAGATTGGAGTGCTTTTGGTTCTCAATTTTCAATTCAATCCCGTCGCCGCCGCCTCCGGGGGGCGGTACACGACTTGTAGATGAACGGGGGTCTGCCGCCCGGTTTTCAGAAAGTCACCCACATTTATGATAAATTTTGGTGGAAAACTACCCATTTTTAGCAATTTTTTGGCGATTTCTGCTAAACAGACCCATGTTTAAGGAAAATCTGCCAAAAAAGGACCCTTGCTTAAAGAATTAACAATTATTGTTTAGTCACACAAAATCAGTATGACCGAAAGACATCTATTGATAGATGTCCCAATTGCACACACAATGAGTATGACCGAGTGACATCTATTAATAGATGGTTCCAATTGCACACACAATCAGTATGACCAAAAGACATCTATTGGTAGATGTCCCAATTGCACACACAATCAGTATGACCGAAAGACACCTATTGATAGATGTCTCAATTGCATACACAATCAGTATGACCTAAAGACATCTATTGATAGATGTCCCCATTGCACACACAATCAGTATGAAATAAAGACATCTATTGATAGATGTCCCAAATGCACACACAATCTGTATGACCTAAAGACATCTATTGATAGATGTCCCAATTTCACAAACAATCATTATAACCGAAAGACATTTATTGATAGATGTCCCAATTGCACACACAATCAGTATGACCAAAAGACATCTATTGATAGATGTATTAATTGGAGACACAATCAGTATGACCTATGGAAATCTATTGATAGATGTCCCAATTGCACACACAATCAGTATGACCAAAAGACATCTATTGATAGATGTCCCAATTGCACACACAATCAGTATGACCAAAAGACATCTATTGATAGATGTCCCAATTGCACACACAATCAGTATGACCAAAAGACATCTATTGATAGATGTCCCAATTGCACACACAATCAGTATGACCAAAAGACATCTATTGATAGATGTCCCAATTGCACACACAATCAGTATGACCAAAAGACATCTATTGATAGATGTCCCAATTGCACACACAATCAGTATGACCAAAAGACATCTATTGATAGATGTCCCAATTGCACACACAATCAGTATGACCAAAAGACATCTATTGATAGATGTCCCAATTGCACACACAATCAGTATGACCAAAAGACATCTATTGATAGATGTCCCAATTGCACACACAATCAGTATGACCAAAAGACATCTATTGATAGATGTCCCAATTGCACACACAATCAGTATGACCAAAAGACATCTATTGATAGATGTCCCAATTGCACACACAATCAGTATGACCAAAAGACATCTATTGATAGATGTCCCAATTGCACACACAATCAGTATGACCAAAAGACATCTATTGATAGATGTCCCAATTGCACACACAATCAGTATGACCAAAAGACATCTATTGATAGATGTCCCAATTGCACACACAATCAGTATGACCAAAAGACATCTATTGATAGATGTCCCAATTGCACACACAATCAGTATGACCAAAAGACATCTATTGATAGATGTCCCAATTGCACACACAATCAGTATGACCAAAAGACATCTATTGATAGATGTCCCAATTGCACACACAATCAGTATGACCAAAAGACATCTATTGATAGATGTCCCAATTGCACACACAATCAGTATGACCAAAAGACATCTATTGATAGATGTCCCAATTGCACACACAATCAGTATGACCAAAAGACATCTATTGATAGATGTCCCAATTGCACACACAATCAGTATGACCAAAAGACATCTATTGATAGATGTCCCAATTGCACACACAATCAGTATGACCAAAAGACATCTATTGATAGATGTCCCAATTGCACACACAATCAGTATGACCAAAAGACATCTATTGATAGATGTCCCAATTGCACACACAATCAGTATGACCAAAAGACATCTATTGATAGATGTCCCAATTGCACACACAATCAGTATGACCAAAAGACATCTATTGATAGATGTCCCAATTGCACACACAATCAGTATGACCAAAAGACATCTATTGATAGATGTCCCAATTGCACACACAATCAGTATGACCAAAAGACATCTATTGATAGATGTCCCAATTGCACACACAATCAGTATGACCAAAAGACATCTATTGATAGATGTCCCAATTGCACACACAATCAGTATGACCAAAAGACATCTATTGATAGATGTCCCAATTGCACACACAATCAGTATGACCAAAAGACATCTATTGATAGATGTCCCAATTGCACACACAATCAGTATGACCAAAAGACATCTATTGATAGATGTCCCAATTGCACACACAATCAGTATGACCAAAAGACATCTATTGATAGATGTCCCAATTGCACACACAATCAGTATGACCAAAAGACATCTATTGATAGATGTCCCAATTGCACACACAATCAGTATGACCAAAAGACATCTATTGATAGATGTCCCAATTGCACACACAATCAGTATGACCAAAAGACATCTATTGATAGATGTCCCAATTGCACACACAATCAGTATGACCAAAAGACATCTATTGATAGATGTCCCAATTGCACACACAATCAGTATGACCAAAAGACATCTATTGATAGATGTCCCAATTGCACACACAATCAGTATGACCAAAAGACATCTATTGATAGATGTCCCAATTGCACACACAATCAGTATGACCAAAAGACATCTATTGATAGATGTCCCAATTGCACACACAATCAGTATGACCAAAAGACATCTATTGATAGATGTCCCAATTGCACACACAATCAGTATGACCAAAAGACATCTATTGATAGATGTCCCAATTGCACACACAATCAGTATGACCAAAAGACATCTATTGATAGATGTCCCAATTGCACACACAATCAGTATGACCAAAAGACATCTATTGATAGATGTCCCAATTGCACACACAATCAGTATGACCGAAAGACATCTATTGATAGATGTCCCAATTGCACACACAATCAGTATGACCAAAAGACATCTATTGATAGATGTCCCAATTGCAAAACAATCAGTATCACCAAAAGACATCTATTGATAGATGTTCCAATTGCACACACAATCAGTATTAACAAAAGACATCTATTGGTAGATGTCCCTAATGCACACACAATCTGTATGACCTAAAGACATCTATTCATAGATGTCCCATTTGCACACACAATCAGTATGAACGAAAGACATCTATTGGTAGATGTTCTAAATGCACACACAATCAGTATGAACGAAAGACATCTATTCATAGATGTCCCAAATGCACACACGATCTGTATGACCTAAGGACATCTATTGATAGATGTCCCAATTGCACACACAATCAGTATGACTGAAAGACATCTATTGATAGATGTTCCAACTGCACACACAATCAGTATGAACGAAAGACATCTATTCATAGATGTCCCAACTGCACAAACAAGCAGTATGACGGAAAGACATCTATTCATAGATGTCCCAATTGCACACACAATTAGTATGAGGGAGAGACATCTATTGATAGATGTCCCAACTGCACACACAATCAGTATGACCAAAAGACATCTATTGATAGATGTCCCAAATGCACACACAATCTGTATGACCTAAAGACATCTATTGATAGATGTTCCAATTGCACATACAATCAGTATGACCTAAAGACATCTATTGATAAGTGTGAATTTTGCACACACAATTTGTATGAGCTAAAAACATCCATTATTGCACATACAATCAGTATGACCTAAAGACGTCTATTGATAGATGTGAGTTTTGCACACACATTTTGTATGAGCTAAAAACATCCATTGATAGATGTCTGTTTTGCACACACAATCAGTTGGTCGAAAATTTTCTATTGATAGGTGTGAGTTGTGCACACACAGTCAGTATGATCGAAAAACTTATATTGGTAGAAGTCCGTTTTGCAGACACAATTAGCATGACCGAAGCATCTAATGATAGATGTGAGTATTGCACACACAATTAGTATAAACGAAAAACATCTATTTTTAGAAGTGAGGGGTGCACACATAACTAATTGATGTGAGTGGTGCTGCACAACCCCCAAAGATATAAAATAATAATAGATGTGATGGGTCCACACATAATTTGCAACACTGATCTCTTAATATATGTTTACTTTTGCGATCATGACACCATATTTGCTAGTACTAAAATGGAACTTTCCGCAATTTTGTAACCGTTTTCTATGAACCACCACCATTTTCTTCAAAATATTTTGGAAAAATTTCTTACTTTGGCTCAGAATTCCTTCGCAAAAAGGTAAGAAGTTTCCTTCGTTTTCTCTCAATCTTACTCGAGATAGAGAATGGAATAAAAGTAATGCTTGACAATAAAAGTCAGTCTGAATAGGATATGAAATATCGTTTTGCCATAATCCTTACCAGCCCTAAATTTCACCGCATATTTCACCTTTATTTGTTCAGTTTTTAAGATGTGGTTTATGTGTGTTCATATGTCATAATGTTCGGTTTCCAAACCTCTTGAAGGGAAGCAGGGGAAGGTAACACACGAAAATGGTTGCGTAATCGTGTAAGTCTTATGACCTTTGAAAAGTATCAATTAACATCATAATCAAAACCAAGGAGTTACATGGCATTAGCTGTATTATACAAGTAACAGGCCCATAGGAAGTGGAAGCAGTTGGGCTTGTGCCCCCAGTAATTTCAAAAGATAGTTTTGTAAATTGGTGGTTATTTTCGTGAATGAGATAAAAGAGGATTGCTATTTGGTTTAAGTTATCACCAGTTCGTACGAAGATAACAATGTTGCTGCACTGCGCGAATTCTAGCAAAGAAAATAACAATGAATTTTTGAGCGAATGATTTCCAAATCATCGCTATATGTTACTCGAAAAGTGGGATGTTTGTTGTTTTATTCATATTTTAGTATAATTTCTATTATATAATTAAAAAACACGTTGTAGCAATGTGTACAACGAATTATGATAAATTGTGAAATTCAATTTCATGACAGTTAGGAAACTCTACAAGAAATTTTTGCCATCAGAATTGAACCTAAAATCAAGAAACTGTATTACAAAGTTCAGAGCCAAGTTTCTTTCAAGAAATGAGTGTCCTGAGCTTGTTCTAGAACACCACGAATAGTAAAATATTATGAAAAGGGCCATATGTTCACAAATAAGGGGAACCCTCATATGTCAACTGGATCCCTGGATCCCTATCAGGTGCCAATTGTAGAAGCCATTTCGTCCTTTCTCCTCTTCTTGCTCAATTTTAATCTAAAGTTTCAAAGAGGAACTATCAAAGACAAAATGATATAAGGGTGGGGATCATATTTCAAAGGTTAGTGGTTTGGCTACAGATATGAATCGATGGGAATTATTGCGCAAAGGTGAACCAGCCGAAATCTGCTATCAAATCAAATCAATGACAGCTCTGGCCTCCAGAGATTTGGTTATACGACCTAACCACAGGAAAACATCATAAGGCCACATAAGCCATCAAAGCTACACAAGTGAGTTTTTACAGTTTATTATGGCTGTGGCTGTATAGAAATAAAAGTTATGATTTATTCCAAGAATATTGGTGGAACTATCTGTTGAATGAATCAAAAATGACTGACGTAGAAAATTTAATACAACTATGGGGCAAATATTGACGAAGTGTTGTGGCTGTTTTAAGACGAATTCGCACCAAAGAAGATATGATATTTTTAGACCACGAATGCATCGATTTCCCCAATTTGCGGTAGGTAAAATTTAATTTATAATTCTGCAACTCTTTCCTACTCAGATACGCGTATTGTTTAATAACAAACTAAGAATTTGAGCCAGTACTAAAAGTTTCTTGAAATTACAGGATTTTGAGTACACAGACTTTCTTACGAGTTTCTTACGAGTTCCATAACAATCTTCATGTTTACTTTCTGTGCCCTCGTGAACATTTCAAAACGAGGTTTTTTGAAGCCTTTCCGATGATGTTTAGATATTAATAATATGCAAAACTTTTCCCTAGTCACGTCCCTAGTACTGAGTACTGGAGTTTCCTTACTTTTTAGCTATCTGAGAGTTAAGTTTCTTATAAAAAATTTCTTACAACAAAAATACGTGGAGTCTTTAACCCACTGCACTGGCGATGACTGGTGTTCTATCTCAATCGTTAAATTCCCTACCAAATAGGGGACAGCGAAAAGGTCCTATCTCACTCGTTAAATTGCCTATCGCAAGAATTTGTTACCCTGGGTGCCAGAGCCTCGTAGTAAACCGGGAACGAAAGGGAGGGAAAAGGAAAGAGGGAGGAGGAAGAAGATATCCTCTTTCTTTTCTCCTCCCTCTTATTTTTCTTTATTTTCGTATTTTTTTAAGGTTATTTTTTTTAAGGCTCTGGCACCCAGGGTAAAGAATTTGTCTGCCTGCGCGCAGCCTCAACACTCCTCCGTCATCGTGCTGAGGCTGCTCGCAGGCTAGAATTTTTGTGGTCTAAAAATTAAAAGTTCGAGACCATTGATTTTTCTAACTGTGGTAGCTCTCTCGTGACATTACTATTTCACGGTGCTTGCTTATGCCGAATGAATTTATAGAAAACACATAGAAGGGTTTTGATCTATTTCTGACCATTTGCTGTGACCAGGGTCAGACGAAAATATTTAGCAAATGGTTCCATCACCCAACGTGGCTCAAGTTTTAAGTTCTGTACCACATGAAGATTTTTCGATTATACAACTCAAGAGTCATGGAAGACATTTGAAACAGCATCCTTAGTAATGTCTTAGTAATGCCGCCGGTTATAGTAGCCAATTCCAATTGTGTGCCTTGTAACCGGTGTAACGTACTGAAGTCGGGCAAACGCTGGCAACTCTATATTAGTGGAGAATTACTTGACAACAGCGTCCTTGGCTGAAAGATAACCCTGTTTCATCAAGTCTGGAACCACGGAAACATTTGCTAAATATTTTCGCCTGACACTGCTCACGGAGATTTTTTAGATAATATTGGAAGTAAAACAAAATAGAATATAATAAAACAGTGAATGAATTTTAGGGAATCCAAAGCAGTTTTCGAGCTGTCAACGGAGAAGAACAAAAGATTTCAAATAGCTTTAACCCACACACTTTAAAAATTTTATGTAACATTGATTTCTTGTACTTTCTTTTAAATTTATCAAGTTAGAAATTGTAACCTTGTAAAGTATCTTTAGCGACCAGGTGAAGAGCCACTCTGTGGATATACTGGTCATGATTCGTTATTATTATTATTATTATTATTAGATTTACAGAAATTCTTGTTGTCCGCAAAAATGAGTTCTTTAGCCTCTACTTTATAGCCATCTTATTTCGTTCAAGCTCGCCGTTATTTCGTTCGAGCTCACCATTTTGTTTTGTTTACAAGTGGCCGTTCCAACACGCCCAGGTTCGAACCGTCCTTGTTAAAATGTAGTTTGAATCCAAGCGCATGGTTATTTCTTGTTTATCTCAAAAATGCGTTGCAAGTCCACTGTGATGGAGTATGTATTTCACATATAAAACGAGTAAATCGTGTTCAAAAACACTGCTTCGCTCTCGATTTCATGCTTGGGCCTCGATTTCATCATTAGTGATGGTAGTTGTTAGTAGTTATAGCGGTATATCAGTTCAGGCAAACAGTGAAACTGCGACGTTGTATAATACCTCATTCACACTGAAGCAGTTAAACCAGCTTTGTCTAACCCAGGTTAAATTTTAACCAATCAAATGCCTTCGATTTGTTGGATCGACCATTTAGAACGCAGCATTCAATAACCTGGTTTATTTTAAGCTCGTTTAACTGGTCAGTTTCAATGGGGTATTAGTCTTGTTAGTGATATCACCATTTGGAAAACGGTTGAAAAACGGTAGCTCTTTATGATGTAATTCTTTTGCAAAGAACATCGATTTTTCACATTTTAGGAAATAAAAATTAACGTTGATTTGATTCANAATATCGAAGTATTACGAATCTTAGTTTACTATACTGAGTACTGTCACAGAATGAACAAATGTCGTGACAGTACAGCTATATGTGCACAAGGCACAAAGGAACCAAAGCGGAACAGCGGAACAGGGGGTAACCTGACCTACATTTCTCCCCCCCTAACAAAACTAAAACGATATATCAAAATCTAAACTAATTCTAAATCTAAATATTAATAACGTTCCACGGAATAGCATCCGGCAATTCACGAACTCGTCTATCACGACGAGGGTAGTTTCTTCGGGGAACAATGTCTTCCTGCAATTGTTGGTTGAGCTCGTCCTGCAGATCCTCCTCGTAATCACTTGCGGAGCTTTCTGATGACAATTCGGATACAACTGAAGGTTCTTCGTCGGATAAATCGATGTGATTAGGCTCTTCGTCTGATAGTAATTCAGCGTCTCTTTCAATAAACGGTAACAATCGATTGTGGTGCACCACTTTTTGTTCTTTTCTAGAATTTTCAATTTTAAAGTTCACTCCATTTGGGAGCTTTCTTAGAACGATCCACGGACCATTTCTTCGAGGAGCCAGTTTGCGGTTTTCGCCTGATTTGTAATGCTTATTTTTCAACCATACCTTTTGTCCTTCTTTGTAATCGTTGAAACGAATATTCTTATTATAATGACGTTGCATTGTTTTCTTACTTAATGCTAACGAGCTCATAACTTGTTGGAAAACATCATTTAATGATGATGAAACAGTGTGGAGATGATCGTATGCTGACGTATGCTCAAACTCGTCTGGAGTGTTACCGAAAAGAATGTCTTGAGGTAAAACAGCAGGGCGTCCAAAAACTACTTCGTATGGAACGCATTTAGTGGCTTTGCTGATTGTTGTGTTTAAAGCAAAAACGAGACTAGACAAGACCGAACGCCATTTCGATTGTTGAAGCCGGCGATGAAGTAACACTGCTCGAAGCATATCCTTTACGGAACGGATGTTCCTCTCAGCGAAACCGTTCCCTTGACTATGATAGGCGGAGGAGCGGCGTTTCTCGATGCCTAATGTGGTACAGATTTCTTGCATAATATTTCCATCAACATTAGATCCTTGGTCCGAGAGGATATAAAATGGAGTCCCGTGAATGAAAATCCAATTCTTCAATAGTGCATCAACGATCAATGGTGCCGTTTGATCTTTCAATGGGACGGCGGTGATAAACTTGGAAAAAATGTCCCCAATCAGAAGAATGTATTGGTAGCCGCTGTTGTCCTTGGGAAGGTAAGCTATATCTAAAGATATAAACTGCATTGGTGCACTGGGAATGAACATTTCAACCATTGGTGCTTTGGGCGGAGCAGTGTCACACTTTGTACGTTGGCAAGTTTCGCATGAAGATATAAATGAACGAATGTACGCGTACATATTTGGCCAATAGAAACGATCTTTTAACAATGAATATATCTTGTCGATTCCAAAATGTGCGATATTATGGTATTCTTTAACGATTATTTTTCGTAACGATGGTGGAATAACTGGACGTCCTGATTTGGTTAAGATTCCCTCCTCGACTCTCAATTGCTTTTGAACTCTTCTTAATCGTCCTTGTAAGATCTTGTTGTTGGCGGATATTTCTTTCAAACTGCTACTAATACTTGCATCTTTCTGCTGTTCTTCTTTCAGTTGCGTTAAGAAACTAGCATTTTCTGCAAACAGTGCATAGACTTTTTCTTCAAACTGGGAGGGTGGTTGGTTTTGAGAAGCATGTTCGTTTCTCGATAATGCATCAGCTTTTACATTCTCTTTACCTCGAATATACTTGATGGTGTAGTCATATTCTTCCAATTCAGATATCCATCTGCCGACTTTGCCACGAGGATCTTGCTGGTTTCGAAGGTGTGTTAAAGGGTTGTGATCGGAGTTGAGAACGAATGTGGACCCAGCCAAGTACACATTCCAATGGCGAACTGCAAGAACTAAAGCGAAGGCCTCTTTGTTGGTAGCAGACCAGTTTTTCTGGGCTTTTTGTAAGGCTGTGGAAAAATATGCCACAGGATGCAACTGTGCATCCGAACCTTTTTGAGATAAAATTCCACCAACGGCGTAATTACTGGCATCGACCTCAACGACAAACGGTTGATTAAGCTCAGGAAATTTCAATATAGGCTCTGATTTCAATTGCATCTTTAGTTGCACGAAGGCTTCTTCACACATATCAGTCCAAATAAATGGTACATTATCACTAGTAAGACCATTTAAGGGAGTACTGATGTCAGCAAAATTTGGTATGAATGCTCGATAAAATCCGGCGAGACCTAAAAACCCACGTAATTCCTTTTTTGTAGCAGGACGTTTGTACGAATCAATGGCTTCAGTTAAGCGAGTTTGAGGCTTGATACCAGTGCGGGACAGCTCAAACCCAAGAAAGTCAACTTTGTCACTTGCGAAAATGCATTTGGAAAGTTTCAAGGAGATGCCAGATTCTCTTAAACGTGCAAACAGTTGCTCGATACTCACAATATGGTCTTCCAACGTTTTACTGAATACTACAATGTCATCCATGTAAGCAAGAATTCTATCGGAGTCGAGTCCGGATAAACTCATGTCAATCATCCTTTGATACGATGCACCCGCATTGCATAAGCCAAAAGGGGTTACATTAAACTCGTACTTTCCTCTGGGCACGGAGAAAGCAGTTTTTTCTTTGTCTGACTCATTGAGTGGCATTGACCAGTAGGCAGAAGCTGCATCTAAGGTGGTCCAAAACTGTGTGCCATGCATTCTATCTATTACATCACGAATGTGAGGAAGCGGGTAAGAATCTTTCTTTGAAACATCATTAAGGCCCCTAAAATCGCACACAAATCGCATGGAACCGTCTTTCTTCTTAACTAGAATAATGGGTGAATTCCAAGGGGAGGATGATGGCCGAATGATATCATTTTCTAACATTTCTTGGATCTGCTTGTCAATTTCGGTTTTTAAAGCATGTGGAAGCCGGTACGGTTTACGTTTAATTGGTAACGCTTCATTTGTTACGATGTGGTGATGCATGTTCGTAACGATTTTTGGCTTTTTTGGATTCTGGGCGAAAATATCACTGTACTGTGAAATCAATGTGGATATTTTGGCTTTTTCATTGACCGATAGATTTTCTCCGTATACGATATTTGGATCCAGATTTACAGATAAATCTGAATCAATAGCTTCAACGCTAGCCACAGTTTCCTCTACTGCAATCAGCGAACCAATTTTCTTTTCGCTGTTTATCGGACAAGATGTGTTATTGACATTTAGTAACGTTATTTGAAATACACCCTTGATATTTGGAATGATTCGACAACGGGTGGCATATACCCCAGGGGTTACAAGAAAAGGTTCAAAATCTGCTGTTAATAAAGCAAAAGATTGATTGCATTTGACAGCTACAACACTTTCTGTACGGGCGGGCAATTCAATGTCATCGATCAACGACACACTGCTAGATTTGCTGATTTTCACACAGTAATACCAATTGTTTCCCAACTTGACTCTATGCTTCTTGAAATCGAATTCAACGCTCTCGAATTTGGATAAAAAATCTCTGCCCAGAATTACATTTCTGTAAGTTTTGGAATTTAGAATTTTAATCTCGTGAGAAAACACGTGCCCTTTTACGGAAATACTGACCATAGTAGAGCCAATTATACTCATGTTGTTTCCAGAAGCATCAACCAGTTGATTGGGAAATGGAATAATTTTTGATTGCAGACCTAGACTTTCAAAAGTTCCCATATCCATTAGTGAACAGCTAGCCCCAGTGTCAAGTAAAGCATTTATTAAATTGTTCTCAAATTTGACATTCAAAACAGCAGAAAACTTGTCACCATAAATTTGCTGTTTATTTGATTCGTCTTGGCTTAGTCATTGATAATTTGGGCACGACTTGTCCCATGAATCATGACCTTTGTTTCCGCAGGCCTGACAAAACCTTGAAGGGCATTCCCGGACATAATGATCAGTGCTTTGACACGACCGACACTTTTGAGACTGAGAATTTGATGGCTGATATCCTCCTCTAAAATTCCTTGAACGAGGACGAGACTGATTTTTTCCACGAGTCGTAAAGCGGTTGGAACGTTTGCCGAAATAATTTACACTGGGTGATGCTTCAGTACCCCCGGGAGCTCCCACAGACATACCATTCATCTTTTCCAACACCTTATCGGCAATTGAATCAACAAGATCTTCTGTATTGACAGACATACAATGCCTTGTTGATTTGACGCAAGAGACTGAATACCAGCGATTTGTAATCTGGTTGTCTCCTTTGCCAGGTCATTCAAAGCGGCAGTTGAAAACTTAGGCAAGGCCTTCAAAGAAATCTGCATCTTTTGGTGTAATCCCTTTACGAAATAATCTTTCGCAATTGTCTGACGTGTTTCATCATTAAAGGTTGGATAGGCAAGTTTTACTAACTCCTGTATTTTGAAAGCAAAAGTTTGAGGAGACTCGTCGTGTTGTCTTGTACGGCTGGCTAATTCTTGTATGGCAATTTCTCTATCTTGGTTCCCAAGCTCGAATTCTCTCATCAATTCGTCTTTTATTTTCTCAGGGTCTTTCTTGTCTGCTGCTGATAATCGCAAGTACACGTCGAAAGCCCTACCTTCCAAGCGACTGGCCAAATTTTGAGCGGCTTTTTCGCCCTCAAATCCTTTCAGTGCAGAACGTAAAGAGATTTTTTCGATGAAAATCTTAACGTTCCCTGAGCCATCAAAACTTTGTACTTTTGTTTCCATATTTGTTTATTCTGTGACAGTAATGTTAGTCGCTAATATCGAAGTATTACGAATCTTAGTTTACTATACTGAGTACTGTCACAGAATGAACAAATGTCGTGACAGTACAGCTATATGTGCACAAGGCACAAAGGAACCAAAGCGGAACAGCGGAACAGGGGGTAACCTGACCTACAATTTAATTTGCATTTTGTCATTGGATTTAATTCACATTTCATTGGATCTTAACGAAGAAAACGAACTAAGCAAAAAACTCATCATGCGTTGTTAAAATGGTAGTTGTTATGGACGAAAATTGCAGGGGCAGTGCGAAACATGTAAAATCAACCTTATCGCGTAAAGATTCTAAGAGGAGCTGCATATCTATAAAGTATGTCGATTTCTCACAAGGAAAAAACAACAAAATGTTTGATGAAAAGCCACTCCTAATGATATGTGGCAGTATGGAGCACCCTTGAAACTCTTGTAAAAATGTGATATGGTATAATGTGTTGTTGTTGCTGTTAAAAATGACTAACTAATTGATTGATCAATCAATAAGTAAGCGAAATTTCGGGTGAAAACGAGGCCTGTTTGTTTCTACATTTTCTGGCGCCATCTTCGATCTTTCAGACCACGTGAACCAGCGTGTGAAAAGTACAATATTTTATTCCGTTTGTAACAACCCCAAAGAAAATTCAAGATAGATTGCAACGATGGCTTCAAGTACAAGGAAAAGATCTGCTTTTAGCGTGTTCAAATCTGCGATTCCAGGGAAAGAGCATAACATGGCACCGTCTGAAATCGTCAGCACTCCAAACTTGGCTCAAATTGGCCTAGCCGAATATGAGGAACATAAGATGGCAGTCAAGGGCAAGAAACGCGTTCGGAGAGGTTCATTGCCAAGCATCGATAAAGCTGAACAGGTTAATTATCATGTAGATAATGTTTTGTGATGTTGTACTAGTTTTTTAACCCTGGCTGGAAAAACCGAAATCTGAAAAATGAGTGGAGGATGAAAGAAAGGGGGGAAGGATTAACTGCCAAAAACTTCCACTCAACTCAACTCAAAACAAAAAATTATTTTTGTTGTATTACCACCAGACTGGAAAATTTGCTAATTGCATGGCCTTAAAATTTTTTTGAGAGTGCAGGTCAGGTGTGCTGCAAACCAGAATTTAAGATTGGGATGTGTGGCAACGCCCAGCCTCTGGTTGCTTCTTGGAAATTGACTCTTCAACCTCCAAAAGACATGCTTGTGAACTCAAATGGAGATTGACCTTGTAAGGCATATAGTTTAGACAACAAATTTGAACGCAGTGAATTGAATTATAACAGCAAAAGCAGTTTAAGTATCAATTAAATCCGTTCATAGAGGGGGGCTTTGTGCTTTCACAGGTTGCGGGTTTGGCTAATTTTAGCCCTCAGGTTTTACGTCTAAAATGTGCGGGTTTTCGGGTTTTGAGATGTATCATGGGTTGCGGGTTTAGCCTTTTTCCGCTCAGATTTTGGGTTTTCTATCTAAAATCGGCAGATTTTGGGGTTTTCCAAGTCATATGGTTTTGTGCAGTTGATTGAGATCGAAAAACTGGCTTTTGGATGCTAAAAACAAAGAGGAAAAATTGCTGAAAGCGAACACGTTGGCAATAATTAAGAAATGCTGTAAAAATTCACATATTTCGTCCAAAAGTGCAGCTTCAGGTTTCGGTTTCGTGTGTTTTTGGGTTTTTGGGTTTTTGCAAATTTTGATGTGGGTTTGCGGGTTCTGATACCCCCAAAGACCCTTCTTCATAGTGTACTGTCTAAAAACCAATTTTAATATAGAGCGAACTAAATAACTGAATTCACTTGGTGGAGCAAACTGTCTGCATTATAATTGAGGACTGTGATTTGCTGTCTAAATCCAACCAACTATTTTGAAGTGCTCAAAGGGCGCATTATGAGCACTTGATTTTGAAGTTATTTCACTGCGCCAAAATTGTGCTACCTAAATAAGCCATGCCCAAGTAAAAGGAATGCAATTTAAGATCTTGGGTGTGCAAATGTTTTTATTGTTTCCAAGTAGGCACCTATTGTTTTTAGTAAAATGTTAGGTGTGTGGGTGCTATAATTTCCATATTATTGGCTTGCCTGTGCAGCTGTCAAGCTTTCCAGTTTATCCAAAATAATACAAGGGGATTCCAATAATACCGTCTTCTCACCACTGTTATAAGTCAAGGAAATCCTGTGTCCAAATGTTAAACCCTTGTCAATTGGGGCTAGGTGCACTCAACTGTGCACCAAATTTTATCACAAAAGTCCACCAGAATTTTGAACTTGCACCAAATATACTCTTCAAGTTTTCTATTCTATGCCTGGATTAGAGATATATTTTCTTTCATTTATAGGAAATTGATTTCAGGAGTCCAACCAATGATAGCAAAAAGACTAAACAATCACAAGCATGTAAGAGTGAGCCAAGACTGAATTCTCTGAGAAAATCATTTAAAAGAAAAAAGAAGGACTCACCACCAAAGATGAATGGGGTTACGAATAACGTCGAACCTGAAAAAGAGGAGCAGGCAGTGAAAAAGGAACAGATATCAGTCAATAATAACACAGAGGAAAAGACTGAAAACAAACGCAAGAGAATGTCACGAGTATGTTCAGATAGCTCTGAAATTAGCATCACAAGCACAAAAGGACCATTGTGCCAGGTACAGATGTCCTCTTCAGAGAATCTTAGGAGTGATGCTGATGGGGTGATTAGCACAGAGACGCTTACTGCTGAAGAAGCTATTGCATGGCTTATAAAGCCAATTGATACTGCCAAATTCTTTAGGTGAGTCTTATATTCATTAAAAAAACCAAATATTATGTGGCTGTTCACAAAGTCCTCATTTGTATCAATTCAGAACACAAACTTTAATGTTTTTTCTATTGGGAGGTAACTTATTGGTGGTTTCATGGAACATGTTTTTCTAGAAAACTTGTTTGGTTTTTTGCCTAAAACTTCTTAAGACTTCTTTTGAATATTTTAATTTAACAATGCTTGTTTAGAAATTATTGCAGTCTTTCATACTCAACAAGAATTCTTTGCAGATTTTCAATTGCAAATTGTTAAAAATTCTTGAGAATTGTTGTGATGTTAATTTGGGTAAGGCATTTACTGAATATGATCAGGAGCAAGCAATATTCCAATGCCAAAAAGACATGAAACATGAATTTGCATCTGCATGAATAATTTAGTTCTTAAAAGTGTGTTTTGAGATATGATTAGTTTATTCTTATTTTTTCTTACAGAGATGTTTGGGAGAAGAAACCATTGCTTTTGAAAAGAAGGCAGCCTACATACAACGATGGATGGTTCAGTACCAAAGAATTTGATAAGATATTAAGAGAGGTTTACATTATTTTATTTTGAAATTTTATAATTTTACTTTGAAGCAGTTCTCCTGAAAATTTGATAGATTGAACAATCCTCAGTCCTCAAGCTTTACTGTGCAGCTTTTTCAAAAGCACGAGACAATGTGTGAAAAAACATCTGTATATGTACGGAGAATAGGGCCAGAAGCATTGCCAAGGGACACATACAATCTTGTTAAATTGCTTCCAAAAGCTAGATGGGCTAGAAAATGTTTAGTTCATATCATCAAATCATTGTAAAAGATATTTTCATAAAATTTCAGAATTGAGAGAAAATAGATTCGTTCTAAAGACTTACAGCTCTGTCCCTTTGAAATCCTAGACAATATTTGTTTGAAATTATACAGAATTCCATTCTCATGTCATAGCAAAACAAAATTTAGCAAGAGAATGATAAACCTTTTTATTTCTTTTGCTTTGTTCCATCACAGAGAGAAGTTAAATATGGAGTCAACATAGATATAACAAGATATACAAATGGAAAGCGAGAGACTCTTAATCCTCCTGGAAGAGCATTTTCCCCAGTCGTCTGGGACTTTTACCAGGTGAGTATTCTGTTATGAAGAGTTGATATTATAAATGGCATCTCTTAGTATGTACTTGCAGTCCCCATCTTGCCAAAAAGTAATCTCATAATCTGAAACTACACTGTTCTTTAATCTCGTAAGGAAAAATGAATCAACTTTAACTGCTTACCATACCTTTTCGTGCAAATCTTGAAATCTTGAAATCTTCAAAGATTTTTTCAATTTGAGGGGATTAGCAAACTAAAGTTCCAATAAAGCTACGTTGAAGCCTCAGCGAGAGAAAGAAATTTGAATGTTTGGATCAATTATAGTACATAGTTTTTGCACTTTTTTAAAAACAGTCAACACATTTTGATTTGTTTGATTCACCCAGCACTGTTTCAGAAGATCTTTAACATGTCCAGTATAAAAAATAAATATTATGTTTGTCTGTCTGTTTTGTTTAATCTCTACGATGAATTTCATTTTTTTCCTCTTAAATTTCTACAGCAAGGCTGCTCTATTAGAATGCTGAATCCTCAATCATTCTCAAAATCAGTCTGGAAACTACTATCAGTGCTACAAGGACATTTTGGTGCATTTGTTGGAGCTAACATGTAAGAAATACATATGGACTGTTTTGTAGTTTTATTTTACCACTTACATACATACATGTGGATTTTCTCTGGAATAAACATCCAAAGAAGCGCAAGACCCTTTTCCTTAACAAGCAGCCATTGGTAAATGAAAGGAGGACTTTATATCGTAAATTTTAAATAAATTATATAGTAGAAGATGAGGATTGGGGGAAAAGTTGGGCGAGGCTGATTGGGGAGTATAATACTGAAGCTCTTGTTGATTTTCTGAGGCAGCGGAAGATTCACTCTCTGCAGAAGCCGTTATATTTGATTTTCAGCTCTTTGTAAATTCTTGAATTTGTCCCTTTCGAGGTACCTGACACCACCTGGAACACAAGGATTTGCACCTCATTATGATGATATTGAAGCCTTTATCATTCAACTTGAGGGAAAGAAACAATGGAAACTTTATTCTCCAAGGTAGGTGACTGCTTTTTAACTAGAATAGTCAAAAGCTGATATATGAATGCCTAAGAAAACGTTTTGGCTGAATTTACAACTAACAAACTGCGTGACAAGATTTGGGATTGCTCTTGCATTTTATATGCCTCAAGATAGTTTTATTATTTAGTTGAATTTGAATAAGTTGTTAAAAATCTCTAAATTCAATATAATTATATATTCCATGAAAATTGTGAGAAGGGAGAGGGAGATTGCTGACGAAAGAAGGGACTCAAATAAGGCAATTTCTTCCGCTGGTTTAAAGTTAATATCAAACAGATTCCATAAACTTTAATATGCTTCTTATACGACTTTTGATGTAACTTACTACATTGCTTTTCTTTTCCCAGAAATGCCTCTGAATCTTTACCTCGATTTTCGAGTGGTACGTACTACAGTATACTTGCTTTACTTTCAGCTACATGTTTTACTTTTAGGACGAAGACATCAACAAGTGACTTAAAAATATAATATTTTTGATAATTTGTGAGAGTTGAGGATAATGAGCCCTGTTTTCTATTTTTTTGTTTGTTCAAAAGTGTAATTGTCCTTACAGAAAATTGTTAAACCTTCACTTGTATCTAATTGAAGTATTTCGTTCTGTGGAAATTGTTAATAAATTGTATAGATTGATTGCAACGCAGCGAACTGTTGTTAATTACCTCAATGGATTGTATGGATACATTTTAACCTAGGTAGTCAAACATATGGTTTAACTCAAGGCACTCAATATCACGAACAAATTGACCTTTCTTTTCTATATCTTATGAGTTTAACTCCAGATAACACCATTTTCTCGCTAACACAAGCAGTTAGTTGTCTTCCACAAAAAGTTATTTGGGTTCAACTGGTTTGTTTTGACCCAAACAAGGCAAGGAGTCGAGCCTCATTTACTCGAACATCGTAACTTATTTGCGGGTATAACTCCGAAAAACTGGAACTCATGACTAATTTGAAAGAAACATGCCTCCCTCTTGATTGTTCGAGTTAACGATGTTCAGCTGTAATAAGATCATTTAAATCATATTTTTTTCTTTCCAGCAAACTTATCACAAGAAGAAATCGGAGAGCCAATCTTAGATAAAGTTCTAGAACCAGGAGATTGTTTATATTTCCCACGTGGATATATTCATCAAGCTACAACACCAGATGAAAGCCATTCATTGCACATCACTTTGTCTGTTTATCAAATGAACTCATGGGGCGACTTTTTAGAGAAAGTAAGTTCCTTTTATTTGGACGAAGCTCCCATTAGTGATACTTGTTGCTTCCCTTGTTTGCTTGCAAAAGCTTGAAAACATTATCGTCCTTATGTAGGCTCGTGTTAGGGTTTCCATTTACACTCAATTCGTAAATCCTTTATTTTGAAGCGATTTGCTCTCGAAATTCATCAATCTAATTTTTGATAGCTCTGGATGGAATGGAATAATGCTTAGTTGAGCGAAGTGCTACCAATTTGCAAAGCAAAACTACAGACTCATGCAGTGGTGGCAGAAAAAAGGGGAGGAGAACTCTTAAATTTTCAAATTGGAGAGGGCAAGAGGTATACCGAGGGCCCCTGCAGGGCCCCTTGACGATGGAGGGCCCCCTTGAAAACCAGCTCTTGCTGAAGGGCAACCCTCCCTAAATGAATGACATACTGAAATACTATGGCATTTTTCTTCAACAACCAATGCCAACTATCAGAAAGTAGGGAGGAGGACACGCCACCCTCCCCAATCCTCCAGATCCTCAAATTTAGGGGAAACAGCCATCCGTGTTGATCATATTATGGACTAAAAGTAAATTCAATGCGAATGTAATTGTGTGTGTTTTTAAGAGGACTGCACTTTACGTAAGTTCGGATCTTACTCTGCACGCAATTTCTAGAATTGCCCTGGGAATCATTTATTATATGCTTCGTAACAACTGTCTCGCCCTTGTTCTGTTATAGCTGTTACCTCGAGCCCTACAACTTGCAATGGAAGAAGATGTCGAGTTCAGGAAAGGACTTCCAATTGGATTTTTAAATCATGTCGGAGTTTCCAACTCTGAAAAGGTATGTTATCTTTCATTACATTAGAATGGTTCTTAGGTTGCTAAGAGCACCACAAGCATTTTCTGAAAGCTAATCTGAAAGAAAGCCATCCAAAAGTCCTAATTAATTTTAGTTTCTTTATAGCGACTTTATTTCTTGCACGATAACGACAATTCCTTTCAGAAATGTGTAACTATGTAAAGAAATGAGGGCCGGAACGAGATTCTATAATGTTCTGACATTAATTCGTGGTTTCCTTTAAATTTTGTAAAGGAGAAAGAAGCTGTTACTAGGATTTGCAATACCTCTAAACAATGTAAACATTAACATAAGTTACAGAAAAGAACGTTTTAGGATTAGTACTTCAAATCTTATTATTTCTAGACACACCAATCTCTTTCGTTGAACTTTAGTCTTAACCTTTTGAAATGTCCTTTTCAGACGTCTGTAGAAAGAAGTGCATTTTTAAAACGCATTCAACAATTGGTAATGAAACTGGCAACATATGCACCAATCGATAACGCTGCTGACGAGGTGCGATTCCTATTTTACTTCTCCCTGCCTTTGCCAGTCAAAATCGAGAAAGATTTGTTTCTTTCCGTAAACTGTTCCAATTATCGTAAAAACAATCCTTTTCAAAATCAAATTCTGCTGTGAGAAGTATACTTATTGCCAAAGCAAATACTCGATATTGTTATGACATTCTATCATGTAACAGATAAGTCAATTCAATTCAAACTATAAGAAATACTAAATACAACGTATAACTTATACGACTCAGAAAAAGCAAAGCTTATCTAGTTTGAGTCACTTTAGTCAAGTCAAGTACCTCGGCAAACTGGCTAGATTTTAAAGAAGCTTGTCGCGATAAAGAGGCTTGTCACGTTCACACGATACCGGCACAATTTGAAAATGTTTTGACGGCAGATTTTGAAAACGGTAGATTTTGAAAACGGAACTCTAACCGGCACATTTTGAAAACGGCATCGTGTGAACACTCAAAAACAATGAAAACGGAACAGTTTTTGACGCTTTCAAAACGAAGCTGATCGATTCTTAAGGTGTAGGTACATTTCTTTGGCATTAAATTCTTGCAGAGATTGCAACAAGTTTGTTACCGTTGAATTTCCTACCGTTTTCAATTTGTGCTGGTAGTGTGTGAACGCTAGCTAAAATGTTGCTATCGTCACATTTTTCACCGTTTTCAAAATGTGCCCGGATCGTGTGAACGTAGTCTAATAAGCAGTTAATTTTCACTTTGAAGTAGTGCAAGTATAAAACGAACCAACTTAAAATCAATTACGTTTATTTCTAATCTGATTCATGGTTCTTTGTCATCATGTCCATGGTTTAGTTTAAATGGCCGTTAGTCTTAATAAAGATAATATCTTTTACAGATGGTCTCCAATTCAATGCAAGATATGTTACCACCTGTGCTGAGTGAAGGTAATACATTTTACTATTTATAATTGAGAAGAAGACAAAGGCAAACATGCATGCTTTTTTTAAACTTGAGACTTGTCTTGTCGATTTTAATGTTTCTGAAATTTTATGATTTTAGACCACCCGTAGTGGTGCGCGAACTGCTCTCTTTAATTTTCGTGGATGTCTTCTACGCAAAAATAAAAGGGGCCCGAAAGTTAACGGAAATAAGATATCAAGACAAAAATGTTAAGCACTGCTTTTATTTGCAGAGGAGCTGAGGTGTAGTGTGCATGGAAATGGTGCATTCTGGGACAATGGATGCGTAAGAGGAGAGTCTATGCTTCATTTACCAAGCGAAGTGCGGGTTATTAGACCTGAAACTCTGAGGTGAGACTTATTCGGATTGTTTAAGATTACGTTTTTAGCTAACTTTTTCAAAACTAGAATAGCTACACAGCACTGGGTGACTCAGGAAATTGTCTTCCTTATTTAAAAAATAATCACAGCAGAAGTATTCACTTTATTTCTATGAATTTTTTTCATCTAATGGCTTAAAGACTGAAGTATTTGTGTAAAATGTTGGTTGCCATCATATGATGGAGCTACCTCGCTTAATTTTGAATTTTCAAAAATGTTCAGTTGTGAAGAAAAATTTGTATATGGCCGGAATAGATTACAACAAGGCTCTCGAACTTGATAAAATAACTGCAATTTCAAACTTGATAAAACTTGATAAAATAACTGCAGTTTCATGAATGAGGTCTAATTTTGTTTGTTGCGCTTTAATTTATGGTTAGATTGTTAATTAGCAGCCTATCTTTTTTTAATCATTTCAAGATGTTCTTCAAGAATGAAAATTTGTAAAATTCAAAGTTAATCCCCAATATGAAGGCAACCAATATTTCACACAACACACTTCAGTAGTTTAGCTATTAAATGAAACAAATTCGAATAAAATAGAATGAATACCTTTGCTGCTATTGCTTTCCAAACAGGAGGACTTTTTTATGAGTCATCCGTAATTAGATTTCAACGTAGTTATCCCAATTCATTTCATTTTACTTAAAAGATATTTATAACCGTTCGGTTGTATCATGGCTTTTCAAGGATTCTGCAAATTATGGCTTGTCGACTTAAAGGGAGTACAAAGACCAGCATGCTTAGCGCACAGTCAGCGACTTGCTCTGCACAGCTTCCAGAATAACTGACTGTACGATACGAAATTCACAAAAACAAAAACAAACGATGGCAAAGGCTGCTGGTCTTTGTACTCCCTTTAAAAGGTGGTCAATGCGAGGACAAGATTCGACCATACTCTTAATCGCTATAAATTGTTGGGAGAAGCCATTTCAAAGCTAGAAGACAACAATTTGTCCTTAACAATAATGCTTAACATGTTATTACAGTGCAGATTTGCACGAATTAATATGAAATCTTGATCTCATCCACAGACTCACAGTAGAAGATGGGGTTGCCGTGATTTGCCATACTATGGAAAATTCAAGAGTTTATCATGAAGTACCAGCGCAAACAATAGAAATATCCATGCAGGTAATTATACTAAAATTGACGTTTGTGCATACTTACCACATAAGATGCTATGTCGCTGTTGAACTTGAACTCTTGATGCTCAAAATAGAGCTGAAAGCCTGTCATGTTATACGCTGGACTTGCTACAAGTCTCACTTTTTATCAAAAAAATTAAACCTCTCCGGAGGAGCGAGGACCTCTCCAGTCTCGCTCCTCCGGAGAGGTTTAGTTTTTTTGATTAAAGTGAGACTTGTAGTAAGTCCAATGATACGCCAAAAGCGGCGTTAATTTTTTCATCCATGATAATTTATGAAAATGCATTTTTGTTTGTTTGTCAAGTTATTTTGATTCGATTTTTACTTATCTATACGTATTTGAATATATACAACTAATCTAAATCGAATATACAAATGAATAAAGAAAGAAATTAACTGATTAATAGATAAGTTAAATATTAAAATCTAAATGGACAATATATGGACAAAATTTAGAGGATATCGTTGAATTGACAAGCGTTACATTTACAAGTAGGGCCATCCCATTGTTTTATTATATTTTTGAAACTATTTAAGTTAAAAGTTAAAGGCATATTCGTATCTGGCGTTAAATTTTTGATCACATCATTTTTAGGAGATCGAGGCAGCAGAATATATCATCAACAGTTATCCATCTTACGTCACCATTGAGAGTGTTCCTATAAAAAAATCAAGAGCAAGGGTTTGTATTTCTATTTACTTCTTCACTATGTCATACGCTGCTGGGGTTTCGGATAGGGAAATAACCTAGTGTTGCATTAAAATCTTAGACTTGGAAATTTTTTTTCTTACACATTCCAATAAAAATTTACAGGACAAATTTACTAGCTGCACTGCACTACTTATAAAATACTTAACGACACTACAAAGACGATACCCCGGGGAGCAAAAGACTATGGCAACCCCGAGGCCATCACACAAAACTATGTCAACCTATATATAATAATCAAAGAAGACAACACGGAAGACACAAAAGGAACACTATGGTCTGTCTCAAATTAGATGTCAAGTGAAAAAAATGCCCTGAAACTAACATCAGTCAAAGTTTTATTCATGGTTAATTGTTAATTGTGCGCTTCTGCAGATCCCATCGGACATCCAAAATTGAGACAGACCATGCGTATAATAATTGACTAAATAAAATGAAATTTGGCTAAATAGGATAAATAGCTTCATTTACTTTTGAAAAATTTTACATTACGCTCCTTTTTTAGCCATGTCTTGTATACGTTTTGACATTAACATTTCCCTTTCATTTGGGGTCGAAATAATTTTTCGAAATGAACAAGTGAAAGTGAAAATATTCGAATATTTTCATGCACAACTTTCGTACAAATGCTATTCAATCCTTCATTTTTTTGAAGAATACTAAGCACGCAAAAATGTTCAATACGACATAGGAGTAGCATGGATTATCTTGTCTGGGCTGTCAAAATATGAGGTTGTGATAGGAAGGGGGTCGTTGCTTCCTTGCTCCCCCTTAATCCTTTCAAAATAAAACTGATTTTTCCAGCTATTTCATCTTCTCCAAAAATTCGTGTGCTCTGTGCTCCCGAGTTGCCTTATCTTCTAGTCGTGATCCCTTACTCCCAGTCCTTTTTAGGTCCTGCTGCCTTGGTACCGAAAACCCCTAGCCGAGCCTCAAATATTGCCATGAAAAACCAATGATGTATGAGGCTGAAACTTGTTGCTGGTTTGAAATTTTGTTATAATCAACAGAAACAATATTATAGATCTAATTCTATATTTGTAGCTTGAATTTGTCACTCGTCTGTACAATAATGGAATTCTTCGGACGAAAACACCGCTGAGGCAAGACACTGCCGTTTAATAATACCAGGACAGCAGACGAACAATCAAAGTGTCAGAGGTAGAAACATGGTTCGACCAAAATTATATCTGAGCCAAGACTTGCTGACAATAGATCAAAAGAAAGTAAGTGAAGAATTACACTATCAGATAGAAGGCGGAACTCTTGGGTATGTTAAATGTGAGAAGCGCAAAGTAGAGAATGGGGAAGATTTTAGACTTCACGTAATTTTCTGTATCGTTAGTTATTTGTATANTATCTAATTCTACATTTGTAGCTTGAATTTGTCACTCGTCTGTACAATAATGGAATTCTTCGGACGAAAACACCGCTGAGGCAAGACACTGCAGTTTAATGATACCAGGACAGCAGACGAACAATCAAAGTGTCAGGGCTAGAAAACGCGGTTCGAACAAAATTATATCTGAGCCAAGACTTGCTGATAATAGATCAACAGAAAGTAAGTGAAGAATTACACTATCAGATAGAAGGCGGAACTCTTGGAAATGTTAAATGTGAGAAGCTATTTTTTAGGGTTGAGAAGCGCAAAGTGGAGAATGGGGAAGATTTTAGACTTCACGTAATTTTCTTTATTGTTAGTTACTTGTAAATACTAATTTGATGATTCTTGAAGCCTTGGCTTTCCAAATTAAAGGGAAAAAGGATACACGTTTCTACCGGGTTAATAAAAAATATTGGCTATTGTTCCATCAGAGCAGTAATGTTGGCAAATATCTTGTTCAATAGCGGACATGTTCAGTTAGACTTTTAAATTTACCTGACTGAAATCAGCCACTTTGTTCTGACTAGATGAAGGACTTTCTCGAGAATGCTCCTTAAATGGCCTAAAAGCGCGATCAAATTCCCCTGATGTCAGCGTTACAGCAATGACTTGTACACGCTTTAGCATGGATCAAATTAGGAGGATGAAAATGTCATCCCTAGGAGTATAACAAAATTATTCCAGGGAATTTCATCCTCCCAACAAGATAACACGTGCGGATACATGTACCGACGAAATTTGATCATCATTTTCAGCCGTTTCTTCAGGACTTTTGAAGAAGTCTTTGCCAGAAAATTCCTCACAATGCCAGAACCGAGTGGCTGGCCTAAGCCAGGTTAATGTTTAAAGTTAATCGAACATGTCCTCTATAGTTTTATTATCCAGGGAACAGTAGCCTTTTCTAACGGGTATTGTTTTTTTACCCACCCGTTAGGTGTTACAAGGACTATCTAAGTGCGGTAACATCTATTCTTGGAAATTGTCTATTGTTATGAGCCGTACAGCCATACGGTATCGGGTATCCCTG
The DNA here is from genome assembly GCA_004194415.1 of Aurelia aurita. NCBI lineage: Eukaryota > Metazoa > Cnidaria > Scyphozoa > Semaeostomeae > Ulmaridae > Aurelia > Aurelia aurita. Next base: position 1,185,520 of record REGM01000062.1, read on the forward strand.
TGTAGAATGTAGTACATTTCCCCACTTGTTTATGTAAGACATTGCTCGACTTTCTCTATAAAACCATGGTTTTAGGTTGTTTCTTTCGTTTGGAAAGCCATAGGCCCTACGATTGACAAAATGAACTTAATTTAGATGAACGAATAAACAAATTAATTTATAGTTTTGAGTTTCTTTTAAATTTTGAAATAGAAATTTTGACATTGAAATATATGAACGTGAAAATATGAAATAATTCAGAATTCACATTTCGCACTTAGATTTGTTTCTTTGAGTAAATTTGCTGCTAGGTCGAGACTTCCCGAAGGTTTTCCTCGAAGATACGATTTAGTTTGAATTATAATGTGTGTGAAGTTTGCAGAATTGATGTTTTTGAAAAGGGGTTAAGAATTCGATTCTTGTCACAGGCTACCTTTCATTTCTTTTTGTTTCCTTTGTCCTGTGAATATGTGATACGTCTCCTTGTTTCCTTGCGTCCCTTCTGAAAACGAGAGATGGACCCTCGCTTCCATGTCCTGTCTTTCGTTTTCAGATGGGACACGAGGAGATGAGGAAACTGATTCACAAGGAAACAAGGAGACGACGTATTATATATATTCACGGGACAAAGAACACATGCAGAAACGAAAGGTTAGCCCGCGCGCATACTAAGAAAGGTCAGCTCCTTGTGTTCTTATCCTTTCTGACAAAGGCTACATATTTGTCTTGAAGATACTTATCGTTGTTGCCACATTTTAGAAGGGTTCGTGGGATAAAAAACCTTTATCCAAATCCTTTATTGATTGTACTTCGTATTGGTTGGGATGCATGACATCAGAAGCTTCACGTTAGCTTTTAGAGTAGAGATTGAGACAAATAAAACAGGACTGCACTTAAACTTTTTTTATATGTTTAGATATAAAGTCAAAGGATGCGCGGCACAGGCTTAAAAATAGCCTCTATTTTAATTGATCATTTTGGCCTGTGCATAAATATTGTTTAGCTAAAGAAACAATGGCGTGTGCATGCATTNATCTAATTCTATATTTGTAGCTTGAATTTGTCACTCGTCTGTACAATAATGGAATTCTTCGGACGAAAACACCGCTGAGGCAAGACACTGCCGTTTAATAATACCAGGACAGCAGACGAACAATCAAAGTGTCAGAGGTAGAAACATGGTTCGACCAAAATTATATCTGAGCCAAGACTTGCTGACAATAGATCAAAAGAAAGTAAGTGAAGAATTACACTATCAGATAGAAGGCGGAACTCTTGGGTATGTTAAATGTGAGAAGCGCAAAGTAGAGAATGGGGAAGATTTTAGACTTCACGTAATTTTCTGTATCGTTAGTTATTTGTATATAGTAATTTGATGATTCTTGAAGCCTTGGCTTTCCAAATACAGGAAAAAGGATACAGGAAATACAGGAAATTTCGTCGGCTATTGTTCCATCAGAGCAGTAATGTTGGCAAATATCTTGTTCAATAGCGGACATGTTCAGTTAGACTTTTAAATTTACCTGACTGAAATCAGCCACTTTGTTTTGACTAGATGAAGGACTTTCTCGAGAAAGCTCCTTAAATGGCCTATAATCGCGATCAAATTCCCCTGATGTCAGCGTTACAGCAATGACTTGTACACGCTTTAGCATGGATCAAATTAGGAGGAGGAAAATGTTATCCCTAGGAGTATAACAAAATTATTCCAGGGAATTTCATCCTCCCAACAAGATAACACGTGCGGATACATGTACCGACGAAATTTGATCATCATTTTCAGCCGTTTCTTCAGGTCTTTTGAAAGGGTCTTTTCCAGAAAATTCCTCACAATGCCAGAACGGAGTGGCTGGCCTAAGCCAGGTAAATTTTTAAAGTTAATCGAACATGTCCTCTATAGTTTTATTATCCAGGTAACAGTAGTCTTTCAAACGGGTATTATTTTTCTACTCACCCGTTTGGTGTTGCAAGAACTATCTAAAGGCTGTTTTCCACTAGGCGAATTTATTCGCGTGAAGCGAATTTTTGCGAGCATACGCATGCGTCCTTCGCGTATGAGCTCATTCGCGGTGGCTGTTCGCAGCAGCGAAAAAGGAAGTTCGAATGGTTTCAACTTTTTCGCCGCGAAAAAAATCGCTTCGCGCGAATAAATTCGCCTAGTGGAAAACCGCCTTAAGTGCGGTAACATCTATTCTTGGAAATTGTCTATTATACGGTATCGGGTATCCCTGTGTAGAATGTAATAAATTTCCCCCACTTGTTTATGTAAGATGTTGCTTAACTTTCTCTATAAAACCATGGTTTTAGGTTGTTTCTTTCGTTTGGAAAGCCATAGGCCCTACGATTTACAAAACTAACTTAATTTAAATGAACGAATAAACAAATTAATTTATAGTTTTGAGTTTCTTTTAAATTTTGAAATAGAAATTTTGACATTGAAATATATAAACTTGAAAATATGAAATCATCCTGAATTCACATTTCGCACTTAGATTTGTTTCTTTGAGTAAATTTGCTGCTAGGTCGAGACTTCCCGAAGGTTTTCCTCGAAGATACGATAAGTCTGAATTATAATGTGTGTGAAGTTTGCAGAATTGATGTTTTTAAAAAGGGGTTAAGAATTAGATTCTTGTCACAGGCTACCTTTCATTTCTTTTTGTTTCCTTTGTCCTGTGAATATGTGATACGTCTCCTTGTTTCCTTGCGTCCCTTCTGAAAACGAGAGATGGACCCTCGCTTCCATGTCCCGCCTTTCGTTTTCAGATGGGACACGAGGAGATGAGGAAACTGATTCACAAGGAAACAAGGAGACGACGTATTATATATATTCACGGGACAAAGAACACATGCAGAAACGAAAGGTTAGCCCGCGCGCATACTAAGAAAGGTGAGCTCTTTGTGTTCTTATCCTTTCTGACAAAGGCTACATATTTGTCTAGAAGATACTTATCGTTGTTGCCACATTTTAGAAGGGTTCGTGGGATAAAAAACCTTTATCCAAATCCTTTATTGATCGTACTTCGTATTGGTTGGGATGCATGACATCAGAAGCTTCACGTTAGCTTTTAGAGTAGAGATTGAGACAAATAAAACAGGAATGCACTTAAAATTTTTTCATATGTTTAGATATAAAGTCAAAGGATACGCGGCACAGGCTTAAAAATAGCCTCTATTTTAAGTGATCATCTTGGCGTGTGCATAAATATTGTTTAGCTAAAGAAACAATGGCGTGTGCATGCATTTTTGTCCTATCGATTGATCTCAGTTACTGAAGAAGATTTCATGAAAGCGTTTTACAAAAATTTCAAGTATTTTCGTGTTTTTCATTGATTTACGAGGTTGACCTTCTCATTGAGCAGACAGTTTTAGCTTTCACATTCATTATTAAAGTAGCTTAGGTTTCTAGGAATGGAAACACTTAAAGTTAAGATAAGAAACTTGTGAATAATACATAAGCAGATAAGAATGATATGTCATTCGGAAAAAGGTTTTTCTTTGCTAAAGATGACCACATTTCAGACGCAGGGGGAGAGATACTTTGTGATGTACTAAGTCTAACTAAATTCGTTTCTCCAGGATAATTAATTTTTGAAAAAAGTGCAAAATTTAAACCATTACCTCAAAATGTTTTATAAATAGAACACTAAATTCCATTAAAGAAGGAATTACTAAAGCCGCTGTTTGAGGCCAGGACATCTGCGAATTAGGCCCTGCGATGTGGACACTTTGCGGGTCAATTTGGAAGGTTTAATTTGCGGCAGAGTATACAGTGGCAAACGCAATTTCGTAGAACATTTGCTAAATGGTATTGTTGAAAGTAGATACGTTGTCTCCAAATCTTTCATGGGATGGGAAGTTTATCCAAAAAATGCTACTAATCAATGGGAGCCGACTGCAGTGTCAACAGAAGTCTGTCGCGCCCAGTACCATTCTTCTGGGAAACTCGGCCAGCCTTATAGAGGGAAGAGCGAACAACATAGAACAAGGCTGTTAGTCAAAGCTCAAAACGCTGCGAAGGAGCATGGTAGTGCTCTTAAAGCAGAAGGTGCTCAAAACAGCAAGGAGGTTGTCGATTAACAAATCATCTTAAAAAAACAATGGCTTGAGTCCTGATATCTCTGTCTGATTAAAACGCTGTATAACTTTAAGACAGACCGAAGTCTGGATGCCCCCGGCAGTCTGAACACAATTACACTTAAGTTCCGACTTGTGCAGGTGGACTCACAGACTTGATCTTCGAAGGCAGACAATCAGTATCTGTGAAGATCCCATAACGGACATCAAATCCATTGTCATTCAATTCCTTTGCTTTTCCACTCAGCATGTCAAGCGAATACGAAGCCCCCTTATCACCAAGAAACACCTCAACGACCCAGTCATAAAATGGTTGATTTTCAATATCTGTTGTGTGGTTGTTCAAGTCCAGCCTTTTGTAGAGTATATAACCAAGAAAGTTGTCATAATCAAAACACAAGATTTCGTTCACAATTTGCTTGAGATGCTCGCCAGCTTTGCTTCGTTGCAGAAATGAACTATCATCTTCTGAAACGTGTTTTCGACAGCGAACTGCGATGATGATTTTGTCGAACTTGCTGCTAGTAATAAATTCGACATCAAGACTTGGCTTTAAATCTTTAAAATCGACTGCTGCCGTAATAAAACTGCCAATGTTATTGATATATACAGTCCACTTGGTTTCGAGCTTCGATACGTCCAAATCTTTAGCAAACTCTCTGAACTGATCGAGTTTCCAAATGCTTTTCGACACGAACTTGAAGGGATAATTCAGCGTAAATTTTGAATTTGTTGCTGTCGAACTTATCACCTTGAGGGCTCCTTGTTGCATAAAATGATCAGCATTTCGTTGCCAAATTCGTTTCATCATTGAAACTGGTGCTAGCATCGAGTCGATTGCCATAAAATGAATAATCTTCGCTTCAGCCATTTTGTTGTGCACAAGCTGAGGCCTAAAAAGCTTGTTTACAAACTTAGGCCATTTCACCTGAAGCTGCGAGACGCCGACGATTATGAACTACGAACTCTGACACTAACTAAAATTCGCGCTTTCGTCGATGCCTTCGATCAATTATGAATTTCGTTTGTTGAAATTACAACGAATCACACTGATGTAATGAACTGTTTAAAACATTCAGATCCTAAAGGAAGGCCTTTAAAGAAAAACAAACTTGCTGTGAAAACTCTAAAATCTTGTTGTGTTTGTGATGAAAAGATTAGATCTTTCGCAGATGGGCGATATCACTTGCAGTGTCTTTGTGTTTCCTTGTGTTTCGGCAGATACGTTGTTTACGAGCGAAATACGCTAAGCAGATGCCATCGTTTGATGAGTAATCTTGCCTTTTTCTCACTAGCAGCTTTGAGCACAGTCCTTTTTCGCCTTTGGTGGGGCTTCTCGTACACTCGTTTTGTTTTGTTGGTCGTCAATAAGTATCGCTCATGCTTCGTTGCAGCTGCTGAGAAGCTAAATCCTGAAACAGTATATTTTTTCCCTTGAATTTATGCACAGTTCATGCATTATTCCTCCAAGAATTGATTAACACAGAGGATTATATCAACAGTAAGGAAATAAATTTATTGACGGAATAAGTTGCTTTTGGATACTGTATAGGACATACCTTTCAATATGTTCTGTCATCAAATCTGTGAAAACATGTTAAACAGCCAGCTCGTATGGTTGATATAAAATCTAATAACTTGTAAAGCAATATAAATTTGGAGAAAAAGAACGAAAAATTAATCATTTAAATTAGAACCACGCAGTTGAAAGGAATTTGGTACAGTTGGGTAGACCATTTCGGTAAAATTTGATTTTGATCGGGGTTTTAGCTTGCAAATAAGAAACCTTCTGCAACTTTCTGCTGCATGCAGTAGGCTATGAACGGACCACGGTCATCAACCGATCGCAATCGAGAAACTGACTAAATGAACTTACGACCTGATTCGTTGTTTTAGCTCTAAACTTTATTGAATTGAATTTACCTATTTTTTTAGTTTGGTGGGTGGTTGTTGTTGTAGTTGTATAGAGGAACAAACGGCTGTTGTCGTAAGTCTACCGGCTGCTGTCCCAAAATATAGATGGTAGACTTGTTCGAGTCCGGCGGTGAATTGATACCTTAAATCATTGGCCAGTTAACTTAATGAATCTTGGTTCGTTAACTTAACCATGGTAAGCAATGGTTACTTTTCAATAAATATGTCATGTACGATGATCTGTTTATCTTCAAAGATAACATTTATGATCAACCACGAGCAAGAGCTTTAGCTAAGTGGACTAATGAACGTGGTAGTTGTGTTCATATTGGAGTTTTCCTTCCTGTGTCCCTATGCCCGTGAAGGTGATTGTTGCTGCGTCAGGGAGAGAGAAGGAGAAAGAGGAAGGAGAATTTTGCAGGACACAGGGAAACACTTTTCTTTAGTTCACTATCAGTATCACTCAAATTTGCAAGACACAGGGATACAAGGAAAACGGGGCACAGGGAAACAGGGATGAACAAACTGCTGTAGAAACAACAACTACCGCGTTTCTTAATGCCCATGTTTACACTGATTCATTTCTGAAGCTCTCGGTAGTTATGATCGCAAATTAGGACTTTGAATTAGAATATCTCATTGCTACGTAAGACATTTATATCGAAAAGTAAGTAACCAAGACCTAGATCTAAGTAACCTATCCACGATTAATGAATAAACCCATTCCAGACTGAATTAAGCAACGAACTCATCCTTTGACTCACTCAAACCTGCTACATTTATTATGGAACACCCAGTTTATCAGAATTAAAGACCCATAACTAACCATGATCCTTTTCGGCCTAAAAAGTTGACTTTCGTATGAGATGGAAGTTGTTTCTGGCCTTAGTTCTAATTGTTTTGCTTTTCGTTGGTCACTCTCAGGATCATGGTTAGCAATGGGTCTTTAAATTGAGTTTTCTGGAAGCGAAAAGTCTGGACATTAAAGGAATGGTGTGATAGCTAGCGTCACAAAATTGCATATGAACCATCAGGGAGACTGGTGGCGAGATCGGACAAAACACGCCTTCCCTAAGTCGTGCGAATATGGTTTAGAAAATAGCTTTGAGGAGAATAATGCTGGTTCCAAGTTCTGGGCACTACTTGGAATTCTTTTGCTACTCTCATCTATGTCAAGCACCCCGAGGCAGGCATAACATCTCTGGGAGAAAGGTTTGATTTGGAGAAAAACCACGACTACAATGACATAAAATTTATTAAATTCCTTGCAAGCTATGTAGCTTCCTTAGTCCCCTCTATAATAATAATAATAATCACTAATATTTAAACAGGTTGACTTGTTTAGCCTGCGTGCAGACGTTTTGGTAACTGCAAAAAGTCTGCACGCAGGCTAGACTTGTTCAGAGTATAAAATATCTGCTACCACTCAAGGACCTGTAATCCTACCTAATAACAATCGTTGAGGTTAAATGTTAAAGTATAATAAGAATAAAAATAGTTAAGGATAAAAATTCGATAGAGTCAAATGCGTTGTTCGTAGAAATCTATACAGACTTCGCAAGTTTTAGTTTTTTTTAAATCGTAAGATGGATATTTCATCGCGGGTCGCCTTTTCAAGTCTGTTGAAAATGCGAGCTCCCTGGAAGGCAAATGATTTTTTTCCGGTCTCGGTGCGCATTTTTGGTAAAACAAGACAAGAACCATTGCCTCTAGTGTTTATTTCGTGCTGATATCTTTTGAAATAGCCATTTAGGTCTTCGGGTAGCAGTTTATGCAATGATTTAAACACGTCAATGGCCACCCTTGAGTTTCTTATTTTTTCAATATTGCCCCATGACTCTATTCTTTCTCTTGGACTCGCAGTTCTGGCTGCTCTATCCTGTATACTGTAACTTGTCTACAGTTCCTTGTCTACTTTCTAATGTTATTCATGAAAACCAACAATAAGGTGCACTGTTGACGCATTTTAATGCACAGTTTGGCTGCCTTGGTTGCACAGTGTTTTTTCAAAAGTTTCCTTTTTCATTGAGAATATTTTTATTTTTGATAATACAATCGATCATACCATTACCGTCTCAAAATAGATCATCGATTAGCTACAGAAAGGACGTTTGAATCCAGCGGAGTCCTTCTATGCGGTCTTTTTGGTTTGATTTTTGGTTTGGTAAAGACATACCAACTTCCTTCCAAATGTTGTCAATGTTGTTTACTTTACGAAATATACGAAATCTGATATCAATAGTCTCATCAAGTCATAATGACAAATACACGAAAAAAGAAGAGGACCAAAACAGATCCCTGTGGCACATGAAATATCTGTGAATAAAAAAATCAAAGTGATTNTAGCTCTGAAATCAGCCTACCTGTTTGATGAATTCCACGCCCGATTATGATTTCTTTCAACTGTTAATCCAAAGCTTAAGGGTGATTGTAGCGTGGTTTCCAAAATTTTATCTTTTCCCATTAGATAGCAGGAACTGATTGAAGGCCTTTAGTTTTAACAAGAAGGAATATGTACCTATATTTGATAGCGCAAGAAGATGGAAGAGCATTTTTGTTTATGAGTAACTGGTTTACTGTAACATTCTTGCAAGGGTAGTTTATAGAGTTCAAGAGCTGACCATACACAATTTTTAGTATATTTTCGACTTTCTAATTTCAAATTTGAAATATTATGTGCACTGCTTATCTTCTCGCTTCCTATCTTGTTGACCAAATGCTGTGACCTGCGTCAGACGAAATCATTAACCAAATGGGTCCTTCATTTAATGCTACACTGGGCAAGCTTGCAAGGCTAGTCTATAGAGTAAAGGTCTGGTCATGCAGAACCTGAATGAGCTCGCTTTTTAGCCAATTTTAATGTGAACGAATGTGAGCTGTTTCAACTTTTTTTTTATTTTTATTTGGATCTTACCTGACAAATTGCTGTGACAAGTGTCGGATGAAAAATTCCAAACAACTCGTTTCTTTGTTTAGAGCTATGTTTAGATTTGATGCCACTCGAAACGTTCAGTTAAAGGTTTCAAATCGTTTACTATATTTACGCACAGCAGGTTAAGGGAAAACTTGATACGACCAAAATAATCTATTCCAAAATCAAATCAATAGCTCTTTGGAAGCCATCAGGATATTTCCTGCAAGACAGAAAATGTATGAATTCTCTGCAAGTGTCCTTTGGTACACTGCTGGGTGCTTTTCATGCCTTGATCCTTAACTTGAAAACTCTCAAGTAGATACTAATCTCCCTGTTATTTTAATTTCTTATTTCCATATTTTCTTGTTCTTCCTTCCTATTATCAGTTATTCAAAAATTTTACTTTCCAAATTTCCAGGTCATCTTCGATCACTTTCTCATTATCCTGTCAAGTTCATTATTTAGTATACGCTATCGATGGTTTTGATCGATTTAGGCCGTTTTTAGACTATGGATTTTCAGGAAATCGTAGCCTGCGTGCAGACTTTTTGGTCACTGGGGAGGAAGGGAAAGAAAGGAACTACAAAGTCTGTGCAACGCCGTGCATTTTCTTGTTTTTCATCACATGACCATGACATCATCTTTGTCACAAGATTGCGCAATTTTGAGTTCGAATCGCAAAGAAATTTCGAAACGAAGTGGTGGCTTGTGCGATCTGAATCAAAGAATTAAATGTCAAGAGTGATAGGAATCTCATAGATAGTGCTGGCTCCTTTATTCCAAAGACTGAAATCGAATCTTTGGAGTTCATTAATCTTGCAGAGACACCGTTGTGTAAATATATCTGTCGCCGATGCGTAGATGTGTTGAAGAAGCGAAGAAAGTTACGCTGCATTTAGGCCGATGGAATCACGGAGGAATTTAACTTGATCAATCATGGCTTGTAACGGGCAAATCACCAGCACAATGCTTGTGAAAAGTGGTCTGTCCAACATACATTCAGCAATCAAAGGATCAAAGGCAAACTCTGAAAGACGAGAGACTTTCTAAAAAACCAATCGGTGCACTGAAGTACACGTTGCTTCCTTGAAGAAATTTCTTCATCACAATTTTCTGCTCATCAAGGATCCGATGGATCTTAAAAATGCGTTGGACATGATTTAGGCCACTCTGAAACTTCGATTCATCCCAATCTTTAACATGTTTACACGATAATCTTATCTGCTTCCGGGCTGCTTCCCTTCGCGATCCGCCATTTTGTTCCACTACGGAGTACTTTGATGACAATGAACTTTTTCTCGCTTTGTAAAAAAGACAATACAGACTGTCTTTCGTTAAATCTATTGGGTCCTGGGATTTGAGGACTCGATACTGATTGGCTATCCTAACAAAAGAAAACAAAGGGCATCTCGCTTGCGCAATCACATTGAAAATTTGAAAACAAGAAAATTCACGGCGTTGCGCAGACTTTGTAGTTTCTTTCTTTCTCCTCCTCCCCAGTGACTAAAAATTCTGCACGCAGGCTAGGAAATCGCTGATAAGTCGAAAAGTTCCAAGGCGTGAAATCGAAACAAAATACCCAATTTTGATTAAGGATTTGTGTAAAGACTAAGCTATCAATCTTGAACAAATTGCCCCAGTGGTTGATTTTTAATTTCCTATCAAAACTGGATACTATTTTGGCGTACCCAGTACGTTCTTCATAGCCTTCCGATTTTCGTCCTACTTATCACTACGAATCCCTTAACTATTACCCCCCTCATGGCTCAAGTAAGATTTATAATTTTACAGACACAAAACTTTCCTAATTGTCCGAACTGTTTTGGTTTGCTGTTGCGGCAATCACTCATCACTACACATTATTGAATAAGTTACAATAAAGATTTCCCTCTTTATGGCTAAGAGAAACATCAATCTTTGCGCTCAGAGTTTGTTTTCCTATCCTCCAGCAATGAATCATGAATTTTGAGCCGTTTTGTCATGAGGGTTTTACTTCGGCCATCCGCCATTACTATCAAAATGGCCGTGTCAAGTCGCAAATTCAGTTCGATTTCTGTCAATAGCGATAACTACAATTTTGTTATCAGTTTACGTCCTTCGTTCAGTTTTCTTCTGGGACTTATAACACTCAGTAAGGTACAAATCTCCCTGTCTTTTGTATTTATTATGTATGCATTCTTCTTCATTCTTATGTATATGTTCTTCATTCTACTTTTTCTAATTTTTCTAGGACTTGTACGACAAAATGATAGCCGTTGACCCAGAAGAACCAACAGAAGAAGAAAAAAGCCAACAAGCTATAACAAAACCACGATATATGCAATGGCGTGAACGACTCAGTTCGACAGCTACACTTGGATTTAGAATTGAAGGGATTAAGGTTGGTTGACTGATTAATTGATGGATTAAAAAGTCTGTTGATTGATTGATAGAAATATTTTCGGGTTCGTCCATGTAGCATGTACGCTATCCTTTATTAATTTTACCCCCTTATTCTTATTTACTAAAGCCTTGCATGATGCTGTATAAAATAGAAGTGGTTGCTGAATGTTTTCCTTTTACTTCACCAAACTGCTTCGAATTTGTTTGTATGAATTGTCCTAAAGAATGCTAAGTAGGTTAAAATCCTAACCCCCCCCCTCTCTAATATGTACCCTCTCTTTTATTACCTTATCAAGCCCCAGAAATTAGATAACCCTGGGGGGGACTTGATAGAGCTTTTACATGTTTAGCCTCAGTCGTCGATAAAACTCTTGGGACTGCCCATGATGGTGCCCCGCAGCGGCTTTACTGATTATTTTTGTAGATGTAGATGATTATGTGATTGTTAATCCCAATTTGTGTTCGATTAGCTATGTCTGAGCTTTTATTTACTGATTTTCAGCAAACAAGGTGCCACACTTTAATTGAAGCCTCTGCTTTATGAATTATTTAAACAATGAGATAAAGAATTTACATCTCTCCCACGGTAGCTTAGCGAAAAGGGAAATCTATTTCTTCAGGGGGTAATAGGGAGAGGAAAAACCCTTGTTTGTAAATGGTTAATAATTTTAGAATTGAAAAAAAGAAACAACAATTGTTTAACATTTATGTTTGCCATTCCTTCGTCTTGGCATAAATAATTTACTCTGGCAGGAGACGACAAAGTTATTGATACGATATTTACATTGGATGGACTTGGGCGAAATGGGTCATTGACAATTTCATAGATTTTTGTATTTATTACACAGAAAATCAGTTTCAATTACGAAAACCTAGTATGCAACTTGTTGAACCATGGGCATTAAGAAACGCGGTAGTTATTCCTACAACAATTTGTTTCTTCCTGTGTCCCCATGCCCATTCCTCCCTGTGTCCCTATGCCCGCGAAGCAAATCAGAACACAAGGAAACAAGGGAAACCAGGCACAACAACAACAACCTTCACGGGCATAGGGACACAGGGAGGAATGGTTTAATTTCGATTTAAAATAAGAAGACAACAACAACAACGACACAGGGAGGANTAGCTCTGAAATCAGCCTACCTGTTTGATGAATTCCACGCCCGATTATGATTTCTTTTAACTGTTAATCCAAAGCTTAAGGGTGATTGTAGCGTGGTTTCCAAAATTTTATCTTTCCCATTAGATAGCAGGAACTGATTGAAGGCCTTTAGTTTTAACAAGAAGGAATATGTACCTATATTTGATAGCGCAAGAAGATGGAAGAGCATTTTTGTTTATGAGTAACTGGTTTACTGTAACATTCTTGCAAGGGTAGTTTATAGAGTTCAAGAGCTGACCATACACAATTTTTAGTATGTTTCGACTTTCTAATTTCAAATATTATGTACACTGCTTATTTAATCGCTTCCTGTCTTATTGACGAAATGTTGTGAGCTGCGTCAGACGAAATCATTAACCAAATTGGTCCTTCATTTAACGCTACAGTGGGCGAGCTTGCAAGGCTAGTCTATAGAGTACCGGTCTGGCCATGTAAAACCGGGGTAAAACCCGAATGAGCTCGCTTTTTGACCAATTTTAATGTGAACGAATGTGAACTATTCATTTTTCTTTTTATTTGGATCTTATTTGACGAATTGCTGTGACAAGTGTCGGATGAAAAATTCCAAACAAATCGTTTCTTTGTTTAGAGCTATGTTTAGATTTGATGCCACTCGAAACGTTCAGTTAAAGGCTTCAAATTGTTTACTATATTTACGCACAGCAGGTTAAGGGAAAACTTGATACGACCAAAATAATCTATTCCAAAATTAAATCAATGGCTCTTTGGAAGCCATCAGGATATTTCCTGCAAGACAGAAAATGTATGAATTCTCTGCAAGTGTCTTTTGGTACACTGCTGGGTGCTTTTCATGCCTTGATCCTTAACTTGAAAACTCTCAAGTAGATACTAATCTCCCTGTTATTTAATTTCTTATTTCCATATTTCCTTGTTCTTCCTTTCTATTATCAGTTATTCAAAATTTTACTTCCCAAATTTGCAGGTCATCTTCGATCACTTTCTCGTTATCCTGTCAAGTTCATTATTTAGTATACGCTATCGATGGTTTTGATCGATTTAGGCCGTTTTTAGACTATGGATTTTCAGGAAATCGCTGATAAGTCGAAATTCCAAGGCGTGAAATCGAAACAAAATAGCCAATTTTAATTAAGGATTTGTGTAAAGACTAAGCTACCAATCTTGAACAAATTGCCCCAGTGGTTGATTTTTCATTTCCTATCAAAACTGGATACTATTTTGGCGTACCCAGTACATTCTTCATAGACTTCCGATTTTCGTCCTACTTATCACTACGAATCCCTTAACTATTACCCCCCTCATGGCTCAACTAGGATTCATAATTTTACAGACACGAAACGGGACTAATTTTCCGAACTGTTTTGGTTTGCTGTTGCGGCAATCACTGTACAGTATTTAATAAATTACAATGAAGGATTTCCCACTTTATGGCTAAGAGAAACATCAATCTTTGCGCTCAGAGTTTGTTTTCCTATCCTCCAGCAATGAAAACCTGAATTTTGGGTCGTTTCATTATCATAGTGTTTTACTTAGGCCATCCGCCATTACTATCAAAATGGCCGTGTCAAGTCGCAAATTCAGTCCAAGTTTTGTCAATAGCGATAACTACAATTTTGTTATCAGTTTACGTCCTTCGTTCAGTTTTCTTCTGGGATTTATAACACTCAGTAAGGTACAAATCTCCCTGTCTTTTGTATTTATTATGTATGCATTCTTCTTCATTCTTATGTATATGTTCTTCATTCTACTTTTTCTAATTTTTCTAGGACTTGTACGACAAAATGATAGCCGTTGACCCAGAAGAACCAACAGAAGAAGAAAAAAGCCAACAAGCTATAACAAAACCACGATATATGCAATGGCGTGAACGACTGAGTTCGACAGCTACACTTGGATTTAGAATTGAAGGGATTAAGGTTGGTTGACTGATTAATTGATGGATTAAAAAGTCTGTTGACTGATTGGTAGAAATATTTTCGGGTTCGTCCATGTGTAGCATTGGTAGCATGTACGCTATCCTTTATTAATTTTACCCCCTTATTCTTATTTACTAAAGCCTTGCACGATGCTGTATAAAATAGAAGTGGTTGCTGAATGTTTTTCTTTTACTTCACCAAACTGCTTCGAATTTGTTTGTATGAATTGTCCTAAAGAATGCTAAGTAGGTTAAAATCCTAACCCCCCCCTCTATAATATGTACCCAGGGGTGGCGCCAGGGGAGGGCTAGGGGGGGCTACAGCCCCCCCGTCGGAAGCATTCAGCCCCCCCGTCGGAGGAAATTTTGGGTTATTGTCGGAGCAAATTTGGCAAAATGACGTAGGAAAACAGCATTTTTTTGCCGTTTTAGCCCCCCTGTCGGAAGTTCCAGCCCCTCCGTCGGAAGATTCCTGGCGCCACCCCTGTATGTACCCTCTCTTTTATTCCCTTATCAAGCCCCAGAAATTAGATAACCCTGGGGGGGGGGACTTGATAGAGCTTTTACATGTTTAGCCTCAGTCGTCGATAAAACTCTTGGGACTGCCCATGATGATGCCCCGCAGGGGCTTTACTGATTATTTTTGTAGATGTAGATGATTATGTGATTGTTAATCCCAATTTGTGTTCGAATAGCTATGTCTGAGCTTTTATTTACTGATTTTCAGCAAACAAGGTGCCACACTTTAATTGAAGCCTCTGCTTTATGAATTATTTAAACAATGAGATAAAGAATTTACATCTCTCCCACGGTAGCTTAGCGAAAAGGGAAATCTATTTCTTCAGGGGGTAATAGGGAGAGGAAAAACCCTTGTTTGTAAATGGTTAATAATTTTAGAATTGAAAAAAAGAAACAACAATTGTTTAACATTTATGTTTGCCATTCCTTCGTCTTGGCATAAATAATTTACTCTAGCAGGAGACGACAAAGTTATTGATACGATATTTACATTGGATGGACTTGGGCAAAATGGGTCATTGACAATTTCATAGATTTTTGTATTTATTACACAGAAAATCAGTTTCAATTACGAAAACCTAGTATGCAACTTGTTGAACCATGGGCATTAAGAAAAGCGGTAGTTATTCCTACAAAAATTTGTTTCTTCCTGTGTCCCTATGCCCATTCCTCCCTGTGTCCCTATGCCTGCGAAGCAAATCAGAACAAAAAGGAAACAAGGGAAACCAGGCACAACAACAATAGTGACACAGGGAGGAATGGGCATAGGGACACAGGAAGAAAAAAAATTGTGTAGGAATAACTACCGCGTTTCTTAACGCCCATGGTTGAACGAGCTACAAGGTTACTGTAAGTGATTCCCCACTCTATTTGAGAGACAAGATTCAAGTTGACCCTTCTTGCCCCATTGTGACCCATCTTTCCCCACCCTACCCTTATAGATATTTTAACTTTTAATATTTGAAATTGCTTATTCCTTTACAATTTTAGAATAGCGAACAGAAACCATGCAAAGAATTCAAGAAGACAAAAACGAAGGATGATATTGGCAAAGTTTTCTCGAAATTTATCAGCGCCCGTGCGGATGTTCAGGTAGAGTTTATCATTTTTTATTGTACTGATTTACAACCTAACTACCGTCCAGATCTTATCCTGGTTTGTACGAATTTTGAGGATTTTTATGGAGTGTTATAAAAGTTTAGATTCATTCTTTAGAGTATTTATCGGACTTGAACTTCTTGAATGTTATCAATTTCTGGATGAGTACAAGAATTTTCCAGCGAAATGTCACTTCAAACAAGAAATTTGTTATTTGATTAAAATTCGAGACTGTCCTTGTCAAACTACCCTTGTCATTTCGCCCAACCCTTAAACATTTCTTTACCAGCAGAATTCTTTAAGGTGGTTTTCAAAGGTTCAAAATTGCATTCTTGTGTCGCTAGAAAGCATTTGTTTGTGAGGTAGTTAGTGCTTGGTGGGCTCGCAAATTGGACAATTCAATTCAATTTAATTCGCAAAATACAAGCCACTACAAACTAAAACCTGTTCAAACATATTTAACAAATTGATGAAAGAAGAAGAGTGTCCCACCTTTAAGAAAATATTTCCCCGCCTGGCACCAATCAAGGATATAGAACTTCCCCACTCAGTGGCGGACACTTTGCCAAATATTGGGGGGGGGCGAAGTTATTTTGGCGGTTAAAAAGCATTGTTTATTTCAATTCTTTTCAAACAAAAGGTAATTGTTCTTTCCAACATTGGGGGGCGATCGCACCCCCTCGCCCCCTAGTGTCCGCCACTGCCCCCACTGCCCAAGTTATCATGTATTAGCTTATTTTTTATTTCATTTTTAGAGAGGGTATCTCCAAAGGCTGAAAGCTATTCGTGCAACACTAGAAGCATCGCCATTCTTCGCAGCTCATGAGGTATTAACAACAATTATTGTGTTTCATTACTTCAAACCTTTACATGAGAATTTCCAGCCCATGCTGAGTTCAACACGGGCTGAGTTTTAGCAGCATTGCTTATTTTGCTTTGCGTTTGCATGATATCTCAACACGGGCTGAGATAAGGTCACATGATATGAATGCGATCGCAAACAATAGAATAAGGAATGCGAGCCCCATTCAAAAAGTTGATTGATTGCGGAAATAGATTCGATTTCCTTTGTTCACATTCTAATCTTTGATTTCAACACGCCCCGAGCTGAAATTGTTTGCGTTTACATGGATATTTTTACTAATCTCAACCCGTGCTAAATTTCAGCACGGATTGAGTAGGCGAGTTGAGTTCAGCCAGTGTTGAGCTTCAACTCGCCCTCCTTCATGTAAACGCGATGAAGGCTTACACCGTCAACCGAGTTGAAACTCAGCACGTGTTGAACTCAGCACAGGCTGAAATTTCTCATGTAAAGGGCCTCCTAGAAGTGACGACAAATCTGTAGCAAAAAGAGTAGAAACAAAAGAAGTGAACTTCAGGAATACAACTGTGTAGTAGAACTTTTCTTGAACTTTGTGGATGACTTTCTGCTTTAATTATAGTCTTGAACTTTATTTATTTTGAATAGTTTATTTCTTCCTTCCTGCATTACACTTTTCTCTTGTGTCAGAAACCGTCAAATGAAGACGGTTGGTTTTTTGTTTGAAATCAGTAGTTTAACGGTCAGTTTTTTAACTATATACATACTGCCTTTGCCTCGACAAACTGCACAACCGTAACCATAACTTTAATTCTTGTGATCATTTCTTGCAGGTTGTAGGAAGCTCTTTGTTATTCGTGCATGATTCTACAGGATGCACGGGAGTTTGGTTGATAGATTTTGGCAAAACGACAAGCGTTCCTGATGGCCTAAAATTAAATCACCGTGACGAATGGCAGGAAGGTAATAGAGAAGATGGCTATCTCGTTGGCCTTGATAATATGATTGACATTTGGGAAAGTTTGGTCCCAGAGTCATCGTAATACGTCTGGTCGAGCACGGAATGGTATTTTTTATGATGTATATAAACCGAGCACGGAAAATTGCCTTGTTAATATTCTTTTTGTAGTATGATCCAATTCTCGGTATTAATGGAACTTTTACAGGCCTAGGCGCGCTATCAACGTTACTGTCACTGATTTATGCTAGGAATATTTACGGATGTCAAAAAATAAATCAGCAGATTTATCAAAAATGCAGTAATGAACTTATTGCTCAAATAAATTATCGATAGTCAACATAAACCTCAATAGTTCACTGTTCCATTTTTGTGCCTTTATTGAAATATTCATCAAAATTTCAAATTTATTTAGCTAAATGGCCTAATGACATCACGGGCTTTAGGAAACTCTGAATTAAAAATTAGATTTTCCGATGATACATCGAGTATTTTCTTCTTTTTTATTTCAATCGTGATACATCGAGAGCGAAGCGCGTGGCAGAGTGACGTGACCTAGAGCCATTATGCATTCGTTTTGCCACACTTGAATGGCATAATGGCTCTAGGTCACGTCACTCTGCCACGCGCTTCGCTCTCGATGTATCACGATTGAAATAAGAAAGAAGACAATACTCGATGTATCGTTGGAAAATCTAATTTTTAATTCAGAGTTTCCTAAAGCCCGTGATAACATAGCATAAATCAGGCGAGTCAGAAAAACTTTCGGCATTTGAAAAATCAGCAAAATTTCGTTTTGCTACTGTTGCTTAAAATTCCTACTTTTTCAGATATATCTAAAGCCATTATTTTTAGCAATGATAACAATTATGCTGAATTATGCGAAACATTTCGAAATTATTCAGTTCAATACACCTTTTCAACTAACGGCCTCGTTTTGGAAATTTTTTAAACTTTCTTCTTGCGAAACTTTTGACCACGGATCTGGATTTAGCACCCAAATTTTAGTCTAAAGACAAATTTTCATAATCCTAGTACTTACGATTGTAATTTTATGACGATAATAAGTTTGAAAATTTATAAGGGTTTTGACCGTGAAAATCGTTTGGGGTGTAACTTTACACCCCAAACGATTTTCACGGTCAAATCCTTTATAAATTTTCAAACTTATTATCGTCATAAAATTACAATCGTAAATACTAGGATTATGAAAATTTGTCTTTAGACTAAAATTTGGGTGCTAAATCCAGATCCGTGGTCAAAAGTTTCGTATGAAGAAATTTTAAAAAATTTCCAAAACCTGGGCGTTAGTTGAAAAGGTGTATTCAATTCAAATCAATTTTATTCTTATAATACCATCTATAGTGTTACAAGCAAACAATATTGCCAAGGGTTCTTAATTTTGGGATTTCAAAAATCTAAGAGTATGGCTTCTTATGTCTTTGTTAGTGAATTCATATATTGCTTCAAAACTGTGATTTTTATTTTGGACACCAGGCATGAAAGAAGAAGGCTACCTAATACAGTAAAGTCCTGCCTTTAATAAACCACTTTATTAGAAACTCAGACCCTGAAATTTTGCTAAAACAATAGGAAAACAATAGGGTAATTAAGGGAGAACAATAGGCTGAGGTAAAAAGGTGGGTTTGTTAAAGGCGGGACTTTACTGTATCTTGAATTAATGGAGAGTGGAGACGAAATTATGTAAGATGCTCGTTTCGTGACCTTTTGGTCAGGCATCTTCAACGATCTCTAGTTGTTACGATGGGGCAGAAGCCTGGAAACAGGCCAATCCAGCCTGAGTTCAGGCTAGCTTAGAAGAGAATGAACAATTTCGAAGGACACAGACATTTCACCTGCATGATATTATACCAATACTAACTTCATGCGAGGGCAATACGCAAAAATATGAAGCCTGAGGGCTTGATATTTTCCGTATTGCCCGAAGCGAAAAGTTAGTATTTGGTTTATTACCCGATCTAGCGGAAACAATGGACAACAATCAACGCAATTATAAGCTAGAACGCAAGACCGAAGCGCCATTTTGTATCCCTTGACGACGGGCAATACGGGAAAATATTGCCCGCTCCTCGACCAATCAGATTCGTTATCGTGTTCTCTGCCCTGAAGATCGGGTAATAATACCTTGGATGTCACTGAAACGGTTTTTGTTATGTACAGAATTTTCTTTATGGTTGGGATTTTGGGTTTCAGTTGTTGTCTTCTTAAAGTATTGAGATTTTGTAGCAATGTGCAATTAGATTAGTGATTAAGTTATTGCAACTGTACCATTATAATAGACACTCACCTGGAGCAGTTATTTCTAGCCTCCCCCCTCCGCCCCTAGGATGTTCAATCATGTAGCGAAAAAATATTTGCAAAAATGCGACTTTGCTATTGGGCATCGATTTAACAGCTAAGATAATTCTTAAGAGTTTCATTTTGACATACTTATTCGAATGGAATCATTTTCACTTGTAAGAAAAGGGCAACCTTCCCTAGACAAGTTGATGGAGAATGTTTTGTGCCACCATCCCTACCCATACTAGAAGTCCTTGAGAGAACTCACCTAATCAGAGTTTTAAGAATAATGACCCCGCTTGAACGGTAGGCCTTAGTAGGAGGGCTTGCTTCATTCCCTGAGATATCAAGTAGTAGGGGGAGGGGGATTTCCCAGATGAATCACTGAGTTTTTAACATGTTCCCGAGATTACTTAGTATTTTTTTTGACTCAGGCGACTGTTACAGCTAGCCTCTTTCCTTGGCCCTATATCTCCAGGTGGTTACGATCTTTAGCGCTAGACTGCACATACACGAGTAGTTTAAGATATCAAACTCATTACGTAATATTTGTAAATTTTTTTGTTGTTGTTGTAGCAGCATAGCAGCATATGGGACGAAGGTGTTACGTGTAGTGCAAGCGGTTCCTCGGTAACTTTGATCTACGGCTAGTAGATTTAGGGACAGTTACAAAATTTGGATCGACTATTCTAATAAAGCAAATTAAGTAAAGTAACCCTTTCCATAAACCATTCACCGCCCCGATAGTTGTGTTAAGTAAAAGTTTTGACAATTATATAGGTGTAGAGGGCTTCAGTCTGGAAACAAGCTGTAAGATATTCCGTTCTCCGTACCTGTTTCGATAGCATTATATGTTGTTTTGCTCGAAATTTTCCGTCAGTTGTAAATAAGGGCGTACAACCTTGGCAACAAATTTCGGCTTTTTTGAATGGCTGAATATTAATAAAATCGTGCAGAGCGAAGAAATTAATTTTACTCTGATAAAGGAACCGTTTCCCAGATATGTTTGTTTTTACTCGCTCGAGTTCGTTTGATAACATCCGAAAGCATGGATACAGGATTAGAATGATCATCTTATTATAAAATTAATGTGGCAAGATGTTTACTCGAACCTTAGTCCATGCTAACCCCGATCTCGTTAGCAGTTTGCATCGAAGATTGTTATTGATTTTCAAATGAAAATTTCATCCCAAGCAAGAGTCTTCAAGCAGTATAAATCTTGAAGAAAACGTGAAGAATAAACGGCAAAATTCTTAATCTCGTCGCACGCTGTTCACAGCAAATCTTTGACCCGTAAGAGCAGAAACGAGACCATAATTTGCAGTTAATTTATGCCAAGTTGGTGAAATATAGAATTCTTTGTCGTGGTGCAACTTTTAACTTTTTAAGGCACCAAAATTAACTAGCTTATTCATAGCAAAGACTAGTGGTGTATTGTAGGCACTGCCCTGTGTATTTAAAATTCATTTTATCTTGAATTAAGGGGCTCAAACATGAAATATGTATATTTTTGCATTTATTTAGTATTTATTCCTTTGTATAAGCACACCAAGGTAGTCGCATGTTCCAAAGAAAAACTCAATATTGATTTCAAGTCTTGTTTGTTGCCGTTGTCTCCCGATGGTCCAAATGCGGTTTCTAGATGGTCAATAGCCTACGAGTAGACCCATTATTCAAAAGAAGAAAGTGTTTACGAAATAAATAGCAAAAGCTTGCTACCGCGGTTTCCAGATTTCTGGAACTTAAAGGGAATCTAAGCATATCTAAGCCTTTGATAAAAATAGCTGTGCAAAGACAATAGACCTTGACACGTGCCGAACCATATTTGGGTAACTAATCTATGTCAACAGGAAATACTGATATCTGATTGACTAGAATTTAACCGCAAGTGGCTTGAGCCACTTTTATATGCTTAGATTCCCTTTAATCTATGCTGCCTTTGTTGAGACACATGTATTTTGCTCTTTGGTTCGTAGACCCTTCTTTTTGGATAATGGGTCTACTCGTAGGCTCGATGGACAAAGACTCAAATACCGGGTGACACAAACAAATTAACGAGCCACATCGCATTTAGCTTAAGTCAAAATTTTCTCTCAATTTCTTGCCTTGGAAACTAGGTAGAAAAGGAAAATTTGCAATGGTTTCCAAGGTAGGAAAAGGAAATTTCTGTTTCCCTTTAGTGGTTTAATGGAAATTTCTGTTTTCCACCATTTCTCAGAAATTATAGGGAAATTTGATATTTTGTTGCATCACACAAGCGTTGTATCACCAGCTGCAAGGCTTGACTATCTTTTGCGATGCTGCATGATCACTTCAAGCTGTGACTACTTTGCAACAAACCGGATGCGAAGAAAATTTTAAATCCTACATTTCTCATTTAGAGTGAAATAATCACCATCTGTTTCAGCCACATTGTTTAAATGTCTAAGCTCCGGAGGGCCACAGTAAAATTTTTTCTTGCGTATGTAATGTAACTTGTCACATTGCATGCGCGAGCAAAATATCCACCGTGGAACCTACCATTGTTTTCATACAATGCAGCAGATTTTCCGGGATGAGGAGGAGAAGGGAGTCATCGAAGCAAGAACTGAACATGGACTTGGCGGAAACTCGATGAAAGGAATTCAGCCAGGCTGAGCTTTGGGCAAGTTGTCCAGTAAAGAGGAGACTGTCTTCTCAATCAAAATTAAGAACATTTGAAAATAAGAAAACGTAGCATCAGCAATCGTTGTCATATTTTCGAAAATTGACCAAACCTCACAAGAAATTAATTCATCAATAAATTATATAGCAAAGTTCACAGCGAATAACACGATGTTGCAAAGCTTGAAGCAGCTCAATTAGCAAATGTCTTAGCACACTAAATCTTTCGCTAGAATATGACAATAAATTTTCGACCAAAGCTATCGTGCAAGGATCGGCAAAATGGGCAGTTGGGCATTGCCATTGAAATTCATTAACCATAAACTAAACAAATTTTGTAAGATTTGACATGCAAAACTTAAAATGCAACTTAGTTTTCTTCACTAAATATTTTGCATTACAAGATTTTCGAAAAAGAAATTAAATTCTGGCAAGGCTTTATTCGCTTAATTTTCGAGAACCTTTTTGTATTGGTCAAGTTTCACCAGATTCTTGCAAAAGTGTTTGACAAGACACTAAGATAAGCAGCGAATTCATCATGCAAGGCATTCAGTTTTTAAGCAGTGTTCACTTCAAAGCATCTTTAACCAGCAAGCTGTGCTTTCGTCGTTCCTAACGAAGGTTTCCCTATTTTGGTCCTAACATATCTTCAGGTTTAACCCACTCTTTGAACTGCTCCTCCGTCAGGTATCCTAACTTCAGCGCTGATTCAAGAAGAGTAGTACCTTCCTTGTGTGCTGTTTTAGCGATCTTTGCAGCCTTGTCATACCCGATATGTGGGTTAAGTGCTGTAACCAACATCAGCGACTCATTCAACAGCTTTTCAATTCGCTCCTCGTTTGCAATTATTCCGGTGACGCAGTTATCTGCGAACGAGACACAAGCGTCGCCAAGCAACCTTGCTGACTGCAAAACGTTTCTAATTATCAATGGTTTGAAACAGTTCAATTCAAAATGGCCGTTACTTCCACCGACCGTTACAGCTACATTGTTGCCCATCACTTGAGCTGCTACCATAGTGATAGCCTCGCATTGGGTTGGGTTTACTTTGCCTGCAAAAGAATATCACCCTATTAGCAAGAATGAATATCGTTAACTGTGAACGGATTAGAGTTGAATGGCAGTGGCAATATGTATATAAGACGAATCCCAACACTGTTACAGCTAGAGCCAGTGGGAATTTACTGTTCCTGGAAAAGGAAGCTAACATGATTCAACTTCCTTCACTTCAGGCATATTTATGATAATACCATCTAATACTGGAATTTTCTTTAGTCAAAGGCTTAGAAGCATACCAATTTTCCTGCCATGCAACATTTTCCCCGTTAAACTACCTTGTTCATCATATTCAATTTAGTTGTTTTCCAATTAACAAAATTGATTCATAATCATGACCTTCTTTTCACTCGTATTTCAAACTTTCACCCAACGGATATTCCTGCCCCGTGCAACCATTTCGTTTTCACTTATTTCTCTTTGTAACTTGTAACTAATTTCGTCTTAGTTTCTTAACTCATGGACGAAAAGTCTCGACAGGCAGCTTGAGAAATTCTACGGCTGTGCAATGGACTTCCTTGTTCCGCAAAAAATACAAGGCAATTTCTGTTCAGTTCAGTCCATTGATTTAAATTCCACTACATACGAATATTAAAACATTTAGCTACTTCGACTGCTGGTGAGAGATTTTTATGTTTTTAGCAACGGTGGCACAGAAGTATGTTTGAGAAGCTGTTCTATGCATGAAATAAATCTCACATAAATAGACCTACCTGGCATAATACTGCTTCCTGGTTCATTCTCTGGTAAAAGTAGTTCACCAAGACCACATCTCGGTCCAGATCCAAGGAATCGTAAATCATTAGCAATTTTCATAATGCTGCATGCAACGACGTTCATTGCACCACTTAGTTCCACCAAGGCATCATGAGCTGCCAGAGACTCGAATTTGTTTGGAGCACTAAAATGGAAGGTGATACCATGGTGATACGTAAGAGACGAGAAGGGTTACTTCTAGCCTTCTAAATACTGAGAGTAACCATAGTATGACTATGGTGTAACAATAAAAAGTGTTTGAATACGTTGGGTTAAACATGCAGGATGCAAAACTTTAGACAATTTAAATCTTTAAGACAAACACTTCTTCTGAAATCATCACGAGCATTCGAATCGAATCCGGAAATAATTATGATGTTCGAAATTTTTAAAACAACGAGGAAGGGGGCGCTCCACTTTGAAGTTAACTATACAATGAAATGACACACTCTGCCCCTCTTTCCCCACTTATCTTAGGGATGCGACAGCGTAACAGCGTAACAGCGTAACAGCCTAGCCTTCAGCTGAAATTTCTATGAATTTCGTCTCAACTTTGTTTGTCTGGTAACCGATGTCCGAAATCATTTCAGTCCGTTAAACATTTTTTCATTTCCTAATACAGCACAAATTAGATCACGAAAAATTTAAAATAGCAGAAAAACTACCGAGGGGCGAATATGCTTTACAGAAAAACTACATGATACTCACCTCATAAACGGAAGACCAGTTAGATCTGCGATCTTTGCAGACATTTTCTCAGCAAAACCGATTCTGGTGTTTAGGCCAGTACCCACAGCAGTTCCTCCAATTGCTAATTGATATACACGTGGCAGAGTAGCTTCGATTCTTAGAATTCCGTATTCTAATTGAGTAACGTAAGCTGAGAATTCTTGACCCAACGTCAGTGGTGTTGCATCCTTGAAAGACACATGGACTGTTAGACTGATATTCGGATGACAAGCTGTTCGTTTTAGACGACTCTTTTAGCACGCAATTTGCCTTTTTGCAAACTATTTTCAACTCGAGGCAAATGCTGGAAATTCCGCCTGGGAACGAGGTTGGGAAATTCCAGCACACCATGAAATCTACACCGTACCTATTTTCAAAACCATTCCATGCGTTACGGAGAGCAATGTACGCTTTTGGGATTCAGCTCCACATTATATCGAGGCAAAGGCTGCACTTCAAAAGAAGTGACATAAAGTTCGGAAGGTCTGCTATCCCTTCAGAAACTAAAAGTAAAATTTTAAGATTCTTAATTAGAGTTCGATAATTTAACTGAAAAAATAAAGAAAAAATAACGCACCATTTAAATGTGGGTTCGTTTCCTAGGGGTTGTTCTTAGCGGTACTTTTAGTTACTATGATGAGTTCATTCTTAGCAGTTATGTACCAATAAAGCCATTCCTTCAAAACAATTTCGCAAATTCGAAGCTTTCAATAAGATAAGCTCAGCTGTACGAACAAAGATTTGACCTCTCCCTTAAAGAGCCACTGCTGACATGTGTCCTTTGCGCTTGTGTCAATCCCACAATGCATTTATTCGTTGACTTTCTGGGTGTCTGAAAGTGTTTTTTGGCCTAGCATGACAAAATTATGAGTGAAAGGAATTTCGGTAAGCCAAAGCGGCCATAAGCCAGAAAACATGTTTATTTCTTTGAATCAACGCTGAAAATTTGGAGCGAACGCAAGGAAGAATTGCCTGGCGATGATCATGTTATGACAAACAACGATCCGTAAATATTCGTCGCCATTACTGTTTGCCTCCTTTATATTTCTAGGCGTGCAAAGCAGTTATGTCAGCAGTGGCTCTTTAAAGTCAGAAAAAATAAATTTGAAGATAGCTTTTCCAATCGAATTTTAGTAATGTTGAAAGTTACAAAAATCCTTTTGGGACATCCTGCAGAAGCTTATTGACGAGCAGAATCCAAATTGAGTAATGATGATCATTTGCATGTAACACGAAGAAGTCTGTTTAGTTTCTCACACTTGAACGCCATGCCACACTATCAGTAAACTTGGCTTTGAATCAAAATCCCTCACGTTTAATCAGATCAAAAAGGAGATCTGTGAAATTCTTTTGATACGATAAATTCCCACCCTTCTTTGTATTAAACAGTATTGAGCAAGATCAAAGTTAGATCTTCCTCCGTTTGCACTAACTGGTTGATAAGCAAACACAAAGAAAATTTGTCCTGTTTCTAGCTTGTGTCTTCGATGGGCACACCATTAAAGAGAGCTATTCTAAACAGTTATCAATGCACGATTTTAGACCATTCGTCGGCATAGCTTCAACAGGATTTTCCTTCAAAGAAGTCACCTCAAAATGAAAGACGTACCTGTGTGTGTGTCCTACCAATTTTGATGATTGCATGATATTCTTCAGCCTTAGACTTCAATGAATCTTTTAATTTCGTTATACCAGGTAGCAAAATATCTTGAGTAACTTTAGCTGCTGCTATGTGCATTGCGGTTGGAAAGGTATCATTTGAGCTCTGTTACAAAAACAAAGAAGTTCTTAAATAATGCCTCAGAAATTTCAATTCACCGAATTACTCCGTCTCTTGTAAGTTAATTATTGGTCTCCCTTATACATTCACAGACAGTGCACAAAGGCTGACCCAAACAAGGCTGATCTGCTGTTTGGGGTGCATCCTTACATCACGGTGTTGCCTCTAAACAGTGGCTAGTCTCTTTGTCATGCAACAGTAAAAAATGGCGCCCTGAATCAAGCTACGTTAGGCCTAAGTTATCGAAAGTTTTGGGCTGAAGACTGCAGTTGAGAGCGTGAAAAGGTAAAAGGACCTTGAAATCTTGCTTAAACAGAAGGAAAGCTTGTTTATGACATTATTTCAAAACAACCCCAGATTTGTCCTTTAAGCCCTCCCTTCTTTAAAAATGTTAGTTCTGTTCTACAAACACTTTGTGCAAAGATATTTTGGCATTAAATTTAAAGAAGGCAGACAATACTACATGTGCTGCTCCAGCCTAGCTTTCACTGAAATAATTTTCAAATCTAAGTGTTAGTGCTTTAGCTTACCTGGCTTTTATTAACATGGTCATTGGGATGCACTGGTGATTTGCTACCCAGCTGCCCTCCCATCATTTCAATGGCTCTGTTGCTAATAACTTCATTTACGTTCATGTTGCTCTGTGTTCCAGATCCAGTTTGCCAAATGACCAACGGAAAATGATCCCTACCAATATTACCACTGATCACCTATACGCAAAAAAGGGAATAATGATCTTAACAAAAAATTGGATAGATTCATATATATATATATATATATATATATATATATATATATATATATATATA